>JAFMOD010000349.1:146325-200878 GCA_019802435.1 Corydoras maculifer
GTGTGAGTGAGTGTGTGCCCAGTGATGGATTGGCGCCCTGTCCTGGGTCTATCTGCCCAGCGCCCGAGACGTTCTCCCCTGGATGGGCATGGGGAACCCCACCGCGACCCTAATAGAGGATAAGCGGGAGATAATGAATGAATGAATATTTAATGGTTTATTGTAAGTTAGCAAATTAGCTAAAAATGTTATGTATTTATGTTTATATATAATTTTTTTGCAATCAAATAAAGTTTGGTAAGGAAACAATACTCTAATTTTTATGTTTTATGCTTCATTTGCATTGTTTGGTCCTCTGGCAAAAGAGTCAAAAAATATAATGTACAAAAAAACCTTTATTTAAACATTTATTTAGTTTATTATGTTGACCAGACCAACCAAGTCACCAAATTTGTTAGCAGATTTTCTTATGAGACTTAGAGAGGCTGTGTTGCTAATGATGCTATTTGTAACTGTTAGGAGCTCAGGGTTACTTGTTTTCCGTTATATCGTCCTGCTTGGTTTGCTATTGCCTTGTTTGTACCCTCATGTGTATTGATTAGTTAATTATGTTCTCATTTTCAGCTATTTTTCCACTTGTATTTTTTTGTTAGTTTTCCCTTTCTACTTTTGTCTATTTTAGCTGTTTGTTAAGTATTGATTTTTGTGTCCTGTGGCTGTGCAGGCTTCCTCTTCCATGTTATGATAACATGAGTGTCACAATTGTCACATGCCCAGATCCAATAGGATTTTATGTGATCCAGTCGTGATTTAATTAACAAAGTTCAGCATTTGCAGGCATTTTCTCTCTTTTCATGAGGCCTGCAGACCCAGGTAAAATCCCCAGCTAAAATCCATCACCTGTTTCCTTGACTCCAGCTCTCTATAAATTTGTGCTTGATCACAGCTCCACGTAACAGTAAGACTGCCTATGTAAGTTCTTTGCTCCTTCTCTTGTATAGCATACTATTAAATTGCATGCATTATTTCTGTTAATTGCTTGCATCCCTTGATTCCCATGATCCTGCAGCCTTCTGCATACCTGTATTAAGTAAGTTAGTTGTCTTTGCACACATTTTTCCAAGCTTTGTTGTGTACATGTACTTCATGGCCTTTGTTTTACTTTTCTTAATTTTTTCATTTTTTTAGAATTTTTATTTGATTTTTTTTTTACAACTGTAGCAGTTGATGTAAAGTGTGTAAGGCTCTCGAAGCAGCAGCCAACGATCAATTCTGGAAAGATAGAAACATGCAACACAACAGAGGCTCAGGTGTTTAGAATTCTGGTGATGCAGAGCCAATAGGCAGATGTGACTGTAAATGCTGGACAGTTGGAACAAAGTTAATTTACAAAATAACCATATTTATGACCCAGAATGAAATCCATTGTTATTCAAAAATCAGTTAAACAAAAAGTTGGAAAACTTTTTACCTGCTGATGCAGCAAAGAATAGTACATGCATCAGGTTTGGCTGTACCTCATTTATAAATGATCTGAGGTGTGGATTGAAAAAAAAATAGGTGGGTTAAAATTTAATAGCGTAACAATTTTTCAAATACGATTTTGTTGTTTAAAAGTTAAAAAACTTGTAAAAGTCAACAAAAAAAAGTGATTTCAATCATCTTCCATCCATCCATCCATTTTCTCCCACTTTATCCTCTAGTAGGGTCCTCGGTGGGATTCCCCATGCCCATCCAGAACGTTTCGGGCACTGGCAGATAGACCCAGGACAGGGTGCCAATCCATCTCTGGGCACACACTCACTCATACAGACACACTTTATATGGGGCAATTTGAAGAACTCAATTGACTTGATCCATGTTTTTGGACTGTGGGAGGAAACCGGAGAACCCAGAGGAAGCCAACGCGGACACGGGGAGAACATGGAAACTCAAATTGTGATTTGAACCCAAATTGTGATTTGAACCAGGAATCCCTAGCGCTGAGAGGCGACCATGCTAACCACTAAGCCACCGTGCCGCCCTTCCATCATCTTCTCCACCATTAAAAAGTTAATTTTTTTGTACTGTAGTAGTTACATTTCCCAAGTAATCAGCCGGTTGTTGTTTGCACCAAGCAATATCTCCACAATAATGACTAATAATTTTGCTATGATTAACAAGGGAGCCATGGAATGTAACGCAGTCTGTAGAACAGTGAGACAATGAGGTCACACTTTTCTGTGGTAACACCCAGAGCTACATGCAGGATAAATATGCCAATGAACATGATGGATCCACTTTGCAAGAAAGCTCCTGGCAGGAATCTGATGGGCATCTACAAAATGGTACAATACATGAAAACTTATACAGAGACCATATAAAAGTTAAAAACAGATGGTTAATGACAGCAGATTAATCAGAGGTGTCATATTAAAACACAAATGTACCCATTGCTGGGTACTCCACAGGTTCTTCATATTTAGTTATGTAAATTAGGACATTGATACTAGAAGGTCCAGCTATACTGCCCTAAATTTGTATCTTATTATATTCTCAGAACATTCTAAATGTCTTTTGCTTGTGCTATTAAATAGGAACAAGATGCTACAGAGTTGATCTTAGAGAGCTTTTATGTTCATACTGCAGCAGGATCATGTTTACTTCTATTATACTTTAAATTGTCTAAGTAATTAGATACGTTTTGAATTGTTACCATTTTGTAGATAATCTATTTGTTTATTCTTGCTAATCATTGTTAAATTCTTGTTTCATAATTCACTGTTTTTAATAGCAGGCAAATCTGTACTGCAGATACCACTGTCAGTAAAGTCACGCTGCTGTAAATAATGCAGACTGAAACCTGGCACTGACCCGTTGAATAGCTAAAAAGTTCCTAGAAAATTACTTTGTCTTTACTGCAATGTGTTTAGCCAAAATACCAATTTTGAGATCCTCTTTATCAATTGTACATGAATGCATTAATGAACACCATACCATTACAGACACTGTTTTTTTTTACTTTTTTTTTAATAAAGACAATTTAGTAAGCCTGGGTAAAAGGTCCTTTAAAAATATCAAAAAGTTAAAAATCAGTTATTGAAATTTTGGCTTGTCACTGTTGTTTTGTCTCAAATATATCATGAACATGTATGCTCTGTAATTCAGCAATACTGTTATTGTACCAAAAAAAATCATACATAATATATTTTTTAGTCATTGACTGACAATGTATTCTTCTTCCACTGATAAAACATGCTGGTAAGAGTAAGTAGCATTGCCATCAGCATCTGTAGCCAATACGCTTACAAACCAAATTCTTCTACAGCAAGCTTGACCCATGTAGTTACATGATCTTAAGGACATTTTTTAAAAAAGATAAAAGCAACAGAACACGTGGTGAACAGCTGAATTTCTGCAGTTGGTTTACTTTAATAGCCAGGTTTGCTCGTAACTGTGTCTGTTTCAGCACATGCCCTTTGAACTAAAATGCCCAGTTGGTTGGTATGGCCTGGCACCACTACTGAAAAACAGTGCCCCTCGAAGGTGAAGACTTGCGTCCAAGCAGAGGTCACAAAATCAGACATCTGCCTAACCTCACTAGACAGGTAGTCTCAAATTTTAATAAATCTACGGCAATGACGACATGAATCTTCAAGATTTACTGTCACAAACCAATCCCCTGACATTTCCGCAAGTGACATGTCTGATGTGTGGAACATCCTTAAAAAGGGTATAATCTGAAATCCTTAACTGCAACAAGCTGTAAGGAGACATGGTATATCTCATAAGACTCCCACCTTTTTTGGGCATTGAGGAACGTAGAGTGAAAACCACTGTGCTATTTAAAGATTAGAACCTCTGATATTAACTAATTCTCTAGGAGAGATATTTTCTGTTATGTTATACAGGGTCCAGCACTGTGGTCTGCTAAACCACAGAGTATGCTGGAGGTCAGTGGCAATAACTTCTTAAAATCATGAACCGTTACCAATCATCACTGGTTTGGGCCACCCAATTTTACAGATGTTCTTGCCATATTTTTCCCACCACCTGCAGGCTTTGTGGATTAAGCTTGGTGCAGTAACCACTTTCCTGGCAATGGAAGGAGAACCAGTAGGGTATTTATACTGTGTTGCCATAAACTGAGCAGCTTTTGGTGACCAGCAGTACTTTGATGGGGGTGAGCACTAACAAATGAAGCTGGTGAAGATGATAGTAGGTTAGAACAGAGACTGGATTTCTGCTGACTAAAGTGTTTAGTACTTTTTACCAAAAATCGTAGCAAGCATTAATAAATTTTGTTTGAAAATAAATTTTAGTGACTGTCAATTATGCGATGTGTATTTTTTTGGTATCAGCATTTTGCTGTCAAAATAAAGAGTAATAAGTTTAAAAATGAGACAAAATATTAGATGTAAGGGAAATGATTCAATATTACTTGCTAGTCTTAATGGCTCACATACGTTTTCCACCAATTAATAATTGTTATTTTTGTCTTATTTGTATTGTTTTTATTTGGTATGGTCCATAAATTCAACCATGCATTATGGACATGGTTTATGGTAACAGTTTAGGGGAGGCCCTTTTCTATTCCTGCAAGTAAAATGCTTGAGAGAATTTGGTGTGGAAAAACTTGAAAGGCCGGCACAGAGTCCTGACCTCAACCCATCCAAAAACTTTGTTTGCACAACATTAGTGTCCAGCCTAACAAATGTTCTTCTAGATTAATTTCCAAAACTACTCTATTATCCAAAATACTTTTCTGTAGAGTGAAAGCTGTTGCTGCTGTAATGCACAATCAACCTAGGAATAGGATGTCATAAAACTTCTGTTAGTGTAATGTATAGGTGTAATTTTACTTATAGTTTATGCGTCATCATTACAGTTGTACTCAAAAGAGCAAAATAATCGATAATCCCACTAAAACTAAATTGTACACAGCACCATCATAATGTTTCGACCACAGAAACAAAATAAATATTGGAACCTGGACACATCCATTGACTGAGTTGATGTTCTCCAAGTACAGAGAAAAAAAAGACCAGAATTTCTGCCATTAGTTTGCCACTCATTCTATAAATACATTATTAAATCTCAGCGGTTACTATTCAGATTCTTTGAAGTGACTGTGAAACTGTCAGTAAGTAATAAAAACAAATTACACATGAATGTGTAACAATGTGTGTTAAGTGGATTATTTTAAATACTTTAAATGAATTAATGATACGACACAGTTAGTGTTTCTACAGTGCATTTTTACTATCACAACAGTCTAACAAAAATATTTCTTCCCCTCCTTGTCTCCCCTTTTCCTGTCATCGTGTTAGGCCCAAATTTAGGAGTTCACTGTGGGAACAGGGAGTGATGGGTGTGATGTCAGACCAGTGTGTGTGTGTTCTTGGCCGCCGTGCTGGGTGGGAGGAATATGGCATGTGTCTGCTCACAGCCTGCTTCAGTGTAAATGCTGATGGAACGTGCAATAAGGTGGAGAATCTCTTTGGCGGTCCCATTTTCTCTGAAGGTGCTTCTCCTAAAAGGTGCAGTCACAAGTGTGCTGGCCGATTCTGGCTCATTGCATAATGACTAATTGCTGGCTCACTGATTGGGTCTAAGGCATGGTTGCATGCCACCTAGCTTTCTGCATAGCATCACATGGCTCCATTCATGAAGAGTTTGTTTTCTCTTGTCTTCTCTGGCCTACCCTCTGTTGTGCCCTGCCCATCCGGCTGACCCCTCCAACGTCCCTTTTTCTCAACCCCTCATTCCTTATTCCACCTTGATTGCCAATTTTCTATCAGCTTCTTGGTTTTCTGCTGTCTTTCCCTGTGGGATTTTCCTCACATTCCAGTCATAAGTAAAAAAAGGATGGAAAGGGAGTGCAACAGAGGGAGCCTAGACACCAGGGAAAGAGGAGAAGGCAGACAGTGACTGATTAAGCATTAATCGGAGACAGGCGCTGGAGGTTTTGCAGAGGACAGTGGTGGAAGTTAACGTTGACCTTCCATGCGTGGGAGGCTAATTCAAAATGTAAACGTGTTTCTAAAAATAAAACCGTTCATATGCAGGTCATAGGCAGCAGCATTCCAGCCATGATATGGAATGAATAAACAAACAGAAGAAGGTGTTTTCAGCATTCACTCCACCCAGCCTATTTATCCGTCTCATTCCCAGCTCAGGCTGCTTTTACTGTTTGCACAACAGTGCTAATTCCTATTAAATAAATAACACAATCTTCTGCTAATGAAAATGACAGATGCTTTATTTACATGTTTTGTGGATTTTCCTGGTATCAGCAATGTAGCCTCACCTTTATAGCGATTGTTTTTTAATATTTTAATGTTTTATAATAAATAAATAAATAAATCTTTTTTGCTAAATTTTACTTGATTATGTACATAGAAACTGTGTATCAAACTGTAAACGCTTCTCATTTATAGGGATTATGTTAGTGCATGTTTACTCACCAAAAAAAGGACATTTAAAGACTGTAGTTTCAGATTTTATTTACACTCTCTGGATAATGTATTAAGGAATTGTTTCTACACTTATTGTACTAGTCCTGTTTTACCATTTACCATTTACTGACAGAACAAATATTATTTATTTTACAGTGACACAGTGGTGTGTTTGTGTGTGTTGTGCTGGTATAAATGGATAAGACATAACAGTGCTACTGGAATTGGTAAACTCTATGTCCTCTTACTGTTTACCACTCTGCCTGGCAAAAGCTTCAGCGATGTTAAAACATTTTTTCTCAAACAAGAATCAAGTACAATGTTATTTTACTGCAACTAGTCATTAATATTGATTATTTTATTTATAGTTAATTACTGACCACTAAGAGCTTAAACTTTCATATCTTGCTGTTGTAAACTTTCTTTTTAACATTCTCTAGTTGATCCTTTTGGTTTGGTTAAGAATAACTGCTATTTAGGGTACAGTTATCAGAGCTTATGTCATCAGGGTGAATGTTCATTCAGATTTATTACTAGAGAAAATAGCACATTTTCAGATTATGTACACTACGCTCTCGTTTACCTAAATCTTTTTTAATTAGAAGCACTCAGGATGGTGTTAAACTCTAAAGGGCATCTACTTATAGTTCATCAGGTCATGGTGAAAAGCTTTGTCAGTTGGAGAGAGTGTGTGACGTCAGGCCATTCACTACTCTTTTGTCTTTCTGACACCCCTCTTCCCAATTCTGACCCCCTGTCTTTCTCTGTATGTTGTCATTCTTCTAATCCTTCCCTTTCTCTCACCCCTCCTCATGCTCATCTCTTTTCTACTGTGAAATATTTCCGAAAAATAACATCACACTGCCACAGTGACGCAGAGAGAGATGGGGTGTCCAGTAAGGGGAGGGTATTGCCCAGTATTTGAGTGTGTGCATTAGGACATGCATCATTGTGGGGTCCTGCAAATAAAAGTTAATCAGGAGGTCACTGACAGTCTTGTCTGAAGCCTACAAACAGCAAAGCCTAAAAAATATGCATGGCATGGCAAGCATGGTCTTTCGGCATGCTTCACATCTCAAGAAAAAAAAACAGAAATAGACCTTTTAACTCTGCACCTATTTTCATTCCTTTTCTTACTCCTCTGTCCCGTGACTTCCTGTTAGATTGTGCCTTTAATAGGCTTGTGGTAGTGCATGTTTAGGGGGGGAGAATGGAAAAGTAAGATAGATAAGAACTAAATGATAATCAAGCCTTCCGTCATCACAATCCCATTCCTGATATTCTAAGACCTGTTTACATACTTCAGTCCTGTTTACATCCGTCTGTTTTGTTGCCTTTGTTGTGTAGCTTGATGTTTACGTGCGCTTTACTTATTCAACACCTACTCTTACTCCGACAGCCATAAGAATAGAGTGATGGCAGGGAGAGAGATAGCTCAACAAAAGAAAAGAAAGACAGGGTGTGTCATTGTGGCAGGCAGACAGATGTTCCAAGTGACATCCAGGGAATTGGAGAAAGAAGATCACATACTGCATACAGTGACGGACAAGGAAAGAATGTTCAGAGGAGAAGGACATAGAAGTGTTCAAGAGTGTGTGTGTGTGTGTGTGTGTGTGTGGAGGGGGGTGTGGGGGTGTCTGCAAAACCAAAGAACAATCCTGTTGAACAAACCAATGATCTATAAAATTGTAAACTACTAAATATAAAAAAATGTATATCACAGAATTTCTAAAATGTTAGGACTTAATCTAAATCTAAAATGTTGTGCTTTTTATGCAATTGACAAAAGTACAAGGAACAGATTTTTACAGCCTTTAATGAACAACTATCTTGTAGTTTTTAACTAGGAACATAAAGACAATATTTAGGATACAGAGTTTAATTGCAAGTGACCAAATCATCTATCCAACATCTATCAACATTGTGCTGAGGGATCCCCATGCCCATCCAGGGGAGAACATTTCAGACACTGTGCAGATACACCCAGGACAGGGTGCCAATCTATCGCTGGGCACACACTCACTTACTTACACACACATAGACCTTATATAGTGGCAATATATATAAGCAGTCAATTTACCTTGAATCCATGTATTTGGATTGTGGAGAAGAACCCGTAGGAAACTAATGTGGACACCGGAGAACATGGAAACTCCGCCCAGATCAGGAATCGAATCTGGATCCCCAGCTCTGAGAGGTGAACATGCTAACCAGTAAGCTTCTAATAAAAGAAGCATCAGTCAAACACTCGGCATGGTATGGTGGTGCAGTAAATAGTGCTTTCAGCTTACAGCAAGAAGGTTCCTGATTCAATTTACAATAGGTCCTTCCTATGAAGTTTGCATGTCCTTCCTGTTCCTGTGGGTTTTTTTCTGGGGTCTCTGGTTTCCTTTCACATTTAAATACATTCAATTAAGTAAATTGAAGAAACTAAATTGCCCTAGCCATTAAGTATGTATGTATCTTCTTAACCAAAAGAAAAAGTCGAAGATACTGTGCAACATCTGTATCTTAAAAAAATAACAACATCATAAAAGGCATTGCCAAGGCACCCATTTTCCAATACAATCACAATCCTGCAAAGACCTTAGGATTTCCAACATCCACTGTAGATACCATTATGTAAAGTTTCATGAATCTGTTAAATCAAGACCAAAAATACTGCTTAATGTTCCTTCACTATAGTTTAAGTATAAAAGTATATATATTTTTAAGTCTTCAGATAGTCTTCAAATAACACTTTGCAACGTATTATTATGCAATTATTTACAAATTACTGTCTTTATGATTAGTATGAACACTTCAGAAAACCGTTGCCGCTTAAAACAAGATGCTGCTGCATCAAGGAATTTTAATTGAAACTTTATTATTCACAGAAAAAGGTAATAATAAACTCTTTGCATAAAAAACCACAGAGTTCACTTATAGATTTGTATCCTATTAAACATCATGAAGCATCATGTTTTGGAGAGAGCAGTTCTAAAAACTTATTTCAGAGGACAGCTGAAAGATCAGACAGTCTTTGGTTGTGTTCTTTTCTTTACTTCATCCATCCATTATCTTCCGCTTTATCCTATATTAGGGTCATGGGGGGGTTCCCCATGCCCATCTAGGGGAGAACGTTTCGGGCGCTGGGCAGATACACCCAGGACAGGGCGCCAATCTATCACTGGGCACACACTCACTCACACAGACATGCACACTCTGTATGGGGCAATTTGGAAAACTCAATTGACTTGATCCATGTTTTTGGACTGTGGGAGGAAACCGGAGAACCCAGAGGAAACCCACGCGGACACAGGGAGAACATGGAAATTCCACCCAGATTGGAATTCGAACCGGGAATCCCTAGCACTGAGAGGTGAACGTGCTAACCACTAAGCCACCGTGCCGTCCTCTTTTACTTTCATTTGTATTTCAGCTCCTTAATTTTTCTTTGTATTGCTTCACTGTTTGATACTAAGTAAAACAATTTGAGAGTTAATGATTGTAGGCGTTTGGATTTTGGATATCTAAAAATACTGCATGCAAGTGAAAAGAGTTTAAAAAGTTCAGCAAATGTGAGTATCAATTAATGTACTCATTTCTAGTCCTTGCAGGAGCAGCACGGTCCCATCTGGGTGGAGTTTCCATGTTCTTCCCGTGTCCGCGTGGGTTTCCTCCGGGTTCTCCGGTTTCCTGCCACAGTCCAAAAATATGGATCAAGTCAATTGAGTTCTCCATATTGCCCCATATATATATGGGTGCTGGGATGGAATGGCGTCCTGTCCTGGGTGGCCAGCTGCGCTGCCCAGCGCCTGAAACGTTCTTCCCTGGATGGGCATGGGGAACGCCCCTGCGACCCTAATATAGGGGCAATATTATATTAAGCAGTTATAAAAAATTTAAAAAATAAATAAAATCGCCCTCAGGTCGACTATGTATATGTATGTGGAGCTTGCTTGTTCCTCTTATAAGTGCTGGGATAGGCATCAGCACTCCTTGTGGTTTGGAAAATAAAATAATATATTGAAAATATCAATTGAATTGTCAGTGCTTCATTAGATATGCTTTCTTAATTAGATAATGAAGGTTCCAATGATCAAGCAAATTAAACATTGCAACATGTGCTGTGTTGAAAATTTAGGGAGACCAGATTTATCTGAATTGTAAAAGGTTCTTTGTTGAATGAGATGCTTCTTAATCGTAGTATGTCATTCTCCCACATCAGTTTTTTTTATCTCCCCCTCCTCTTCTTCCTCTGTAGTTTCCTAATTCTCTGTCTTACCGCTACAGTGTGGTCATTCCAACATTTCTCCACTGGCTGGAGACAGAGAAAGTGTTTCGGTAAATATCTCTCACCACCCAAAACCAAATGTTTTATCTACCATGCCTTACCGTACCAGCAAAATCACATCCAGAACTCGACTTGCATCAGAGGAAGCAAGTATGTATGTGTGTGTGTATGTGTAGGCAATATCAATGGTATGAATGTGTGTGCCAAGTTCTGGAGGCTGAAGCCCAAATCTCTGGCTGATTATTCCATTTGTGTGATTTCTTGTAAGTAGATTGAATGAGCAAGTGTAAAAAATCCAGGAGAAAATGTTTCATCAGGAAAAAAGTAAGGTCTGTTGGGCATACTCCAGTTGTTTGTGTGTGTGTGTGTGTGTGTGTGTGTGTCTGTGGTGTGAGTGTTTTGCTGCTTTTGGCTCTGTTACAGTCCTCATTAACTTCCCTGTGTGGTGGTCCATATATTTTTTTTTTTTGCTTTTCCTCTGCCTCTATTGCCTGACATGACTCGAACCATCACTTTAAACTTTAGACTGTGTGCACATGCATTGGGCCATCTGTCAATTCCGAAGTGGTCTGTGTGAAAAAAAAGATTTGGGGACGTCATTTGATTGCCCCACAATCCCCCCTGTCATTATGCTTTTTTTCTCTTTCTTTTTCCCCTTCTTTTTTTCCCAGAGCCATTCCACACTCGTGCATACTATGACGTCATTGAAGGAAGGATGGGGCAGAAAGAGGGGGGTGAGCGCAGGAGTTGTCACAGTGACAAACCCAGCTGGACCACTCATCTTCCTTCATGTTTAGGAAGCTGACCATGGGGTCGGTAGTGATGCAGCATTATAAAAGTAAATATTAACACAATCTCAACACAAACATGGCTACGTATACACGTCCAACACCCACTCACTGTTTTCTTGTGTCGTTTCTCCATAAAGAAATTCCCTTCTGAAAATGAGCCACGATGACCAAGAAATAATAACAGATGCATACATTCTCCTTTAGGTCATTTTCTTCCCTGTTGTCCATATCATAGACATGTCTGTGTTGCGTGTTTACATTGGAGGATCCGTGTGTTCTTAAGCAACAGATATGTGTGAAATTTTATATATGAAATCTGACTGTTCTGTTGCATTAAAGTACAGAGTCAATTTGTTTTATTTACTGATGAAGAAGAGAGTCTGAAACGTATCATTTTTATCAAAAATATGTGTCCAATGTTATTTAGAGTGAGGAAACTATGTCTCATAACACCTGCAAAATTCACTAAACTGAAAATGATTTATAGTCATGCCAACACACAGTCACACACACAGTCACACACACAATTTTAAGGGCTTAAATATTTTTATACTATATGACCTACTCATTGGCTCCACAAATAATCAACTACTGGCAATTTTTCTGCACTGTGTAATGACAGCACTCCTATATCCACCAGAACCATGGTAGATAGTACCATCACGTGTACCAATGTGCTGCTCTAAAACAGCAGTATGGAGTAAAATAAAATGTATTTATTTATTGAATAAAAATATTTTGACACACTCCTTCATTAATGAATCAAGGTGTTTTATTCAGTCTTCTTGATACAGGTTTTCAAAATTAAGCACCTAGACATGCATTTTGGACATGCTTCCAAAATCATGGAAAATTTTTCAGGAAGGCCATCTTGTTGCAAGACCATAAAGGCACTGAAAAAACTTTATTCAACATGCTTGGGAAGAACTCGGACAGAGATTAAGGGCCGGCCTTTCTTTCATTATCATTATCATAATCACATACACACCAAGTTACCAAGGAAATTCATACAAAAATGATTACTTTCATAATATTTAGCAAGAATTTTTGTCACCATGCCACAGGAATCCATGTTCGAATCCTGCAATTAACAGCGTCCCAAGTTCAGAATTATTTTTTTTTAGAGCTGGAAACACAGTGGAAAAACAAACACACACTCACGTAACTAATATGACGATCGGAAGGTATCACACAGGTAAAGCAGGTTCAAATTGTCTGGGTGAAGACACGTGATGGACACAACTTAAGCTAATCATAAGACATTAGCGATTGAAAAAATCTATGATTAACCAATTGGCAAACTGATGCACCAACACAGACTTGATGAGACAAAATCCAATGTTCACACTTACTTACACAGACAGAAATTACATCTCTGACAGTGTGTGTGTCTGTGTGAGTGAGTGTATGCCCAGCCCTGGGCCTAGGTGTATCTACCCAGCACCTGAAACATTCTCCCCAGGGTGGACAAGGGAACCCCCCCTCTCCCATGACTCTAGTAGTATAGGATTAAGCGCAGAGTAATAAAATGAGATTAGATCAGTTCACTTATTCACTTTGAGAAATTACTTTATTTTAATCTGATCAGTGGTGTATGTTTGTTGTAGTGGTTATATTATTATTATTATTATTATCATTATTATTATTATTATTATTATTATTATTATTATATTTAACATTGTGGGAAAAGTATAAAAACGTCCCCTGCAGTACACACACCTTAAACATTTTTTCTCACTGAACTGCCTTTGCTTCCCTAAAATAAAAACCATTAAATACACAGCCTTCCTTTCACATTGTGGGCGGCACAGTGGCTTAGTAGTTAGCATGTTCGCCTCTCAGCGCTAGGGATTCCTGGTTCGAATCCCAATAAGGGTGGAGTTTCCATGTTCTCCCCGTGTCTGTGTGGGTTTCCTCCAGGTTCTCCGGTTTCCTCCCACGATCCAAAAACATGGATCAATGCCAATTGAATTCTCCAAATTTCCCCATATAGAGTGTGTTTGTGTGTGTGTGTGTGTCTGTGTGAGTGAGTGTGTGCCCAGCGATGGATTGGTGCCCTGTCCTGGATGTATTTGCGTTTAACGTTCTCCTCTGGATGGGCATGGTTTACCCCCCCTCCCCCGCGACTGTAGTAGAGGATAAAGTGGAAGATAATGGATGGATAGTCACATTGTTTTCCCTTTAATATATCCATTTCTGATTCGTTATTCGTTTATTGAATTTTATGTAACTAGACAACCAACTGCAGAGTCAAAATCTGCTTCATATTTTACCTGCATGTACATGCCCAGTGTATGTAAATGGCCATGTAATATACATTTTTTGACATTTTTGATAAACGCAAACAGTTTTTACTGCATATACAGTATATACCAATTTCATGTCACCCTTCAACTTTTATGTTGAGAGAGACAGCAAATTACACACAGAAAAACCTCTGGCCAAGACTTTTTTTCTTTAATGTCACCATGCCACCCCATACTACAGTAGAGGTCAAGAGAGAACTGAACCCCCTCCATTCTCAGACTCACTGATTCACTTACAAACCTATGCAGGTACAGCAAGAAGCAGTACGAATCTGTTAGACTGTATTTCCAAAATATAAATAAATCAAAAAATATCCTAAAGCACAGTCATACTTTAATAGCAGAAGTGAATATATTTTCATAACTATGCAGCTCTATGTGAGAACATTCTTCCCCCATCAGTGCACTTGTTCAATCTTTAAGTGTTTAGATCTGAGACCGTTAGTTAACCTTAGTGAAATCTGTGCTAAAGACAACTGATGAGATTCTTTCATTTTGTCTGTAAAAAAACTGTCAAGATTTTTTTTGTGGCTCATCTTTTAAAAAGTTCATATTGTGTCAATTCATTTTGTTCCAGAACTAGTGGCCAAGACATTCCTTCAGCTGTTTGAAACGTTTGAAAAGAAAAGCCTTATTAGTAGTGGCTGTAAACAAGTGATATAAATTAAAAAATTTAATTGCTAGAATTAAACTGCCCTCTGCCCTGCCTGAGGTGATGGGGCTTCAAAAGGAGCTTTTAAATGAGATAAATAATGGAGACGGCTCCATTAGAGATGGTGGAAGTGAGAACGTGGGGTCTGACTGTGTGTGTGGGCAGGAACTAATATCTAGCGTGTGCATATGTGTGCGTGTGCCATTTTGAGGTATATTACAGTAATGAGGTAGCAGGATGTCTGGACACTAAGTGCTCCCCACCTGTGGCTCAACTCCCCAGAGGAGGGGAATGATGTGGAGTATTGTGTAAGTTTGCATGTGCCTGTGAGTTTGTATGTTGCTGGGTGCAATTACATGAGAAAAGTCATGTTTCTGCTCCTCCTTTGTGATTGGTAATGTGACAGATTAACCATGCAGACCACACAAACACAGTTTTGCGCACATACATGCCTACGCCCTCTACATCTTGATTATGAAGTTAAACACACTCAGCCACCCAGGAGACCCCCACCAGGGCAACTGAAGGAGAGAGAGTGTGTGTTCTGGAGTGACTAACTTCACTCTTTCTTTTATTCTTTTCCCAGCTGTGTCTTCAAACGGGCCTTTGATGTGGGGGAAATTAAAGGAGAGAGTGTGTCAATATCTCCCACCGTTCCTCCATCGCTCCTGCACACTCATCCATTTCCTCCATCTCTTCCATGCTCACTTTCTTCCTACTTAGATCTAACAAACCTCAAAAGGAGGTGACCTTTTGCTCTCTGGCCTGTGGGTGAGTCAGCACAAGTGTGGACCAATTATTGTTTATGTACATGGTTAACATGCATAATACATACCTACAAGAATTATATCCCCCTATATGTGTGGAAACTTTTCCCTGCCTCTGTTGCTTCTTTTACTTTCTGCTCTGCTGCATATGACTATTTCCAGAGCTGTGTGGAGAGGTTGGTAAATACAAAATTAGCCTCCTCACATTTTTTTCAGTTTCTTTTCTTTGTTCTGTTGGATCTAGATTAATGTTTACATGAGTCTGACTCTCTGTCTCTTGTGAAATATCTACCCTGTAAACACCTTGTCTGTGGACGTTTAGTGCTGAACTTAGTCACTTACACCTTAATACTGCACCATACATCACTACAGAATGAACCAGCCACCACACTGTTGCTAATCTTTTTCTTCTGGTTCTTTATTGCACACAGGACTAAGTGCTATGGGGAGATGAGGTGATTCTCATTAGCCAAGTGCATTGGGGTGTCCTCTGGGGCCCTCTAGGGTGAAATCAGTGCAGTGTGAGTGAAAGAAATGTGACAGAGAATATTAATATACTAGTATATTGTATTAATAATAGAATTTGTGTATAAACTGCTGTATTTACAATTTAGAGAGAGCAACAAAGAGAACAGTTATGAGGACGGAGAGAAATAAGCACTGGAGAGAGAGAGAGAGAGAGAGAGAGAGAGAGAGAGAGAGAGGGAGATGTACATAATGTAAGAGACAGGTCGGCACAGATGTCGGATATACATGAAACAATGGGTCTTTTACATTTTTATAGTGATAAACAGTAAAGGGGAAGAGATTTAAAGATTAAAATGATAAAGAGAGCGATTAAACGATAGATGTATCGGAGGAAGAGAGATAGTGATCGTGGCAAGATACAGAGGTAGAGAAAGTGATACTGCAGCAAAAATACAAGTAATTTTAAGCTTTATACATCGCACAGGGCACGAGCGCGGGGCGGAGAGAGAGGGGGAGAAAGAGAGAGAGAGAGAGAGAGAGAGAGAGAGAGAGAGAGAGAGAGAGAGAGAGAGAGAAGGGTAGAGAGATTTTATGAATGAACCCTGGTGAGTCACTGATGTGTCATAGAAAACGTCTTTATAAAAGGAAGTTTTAAACAAGTCTAAACATTTCACTGCGCGAAAAAATACTACACGCACTCGCATCTTTCTCTTTCTCCCGCTCTCTCGCTCTCTCTTTCTCCCCGGCTCCATCCTTCCTCATGGTCTCCTGTCTTTGACAGTCTGAGCACAAGCCTTAATTTTCTAAAGGAAAAGATTTGACACATTTGCAACCTTTTGAGACGGGATTCCGCTTCTCCCGCTGCTCCTGCACTCCGTCCCTCTGCGCTGCTCCTGCACGCAACTCCTCCCGCCTGAGACTCGGACCGGCGCTCGCAACCTGGGCAGCAACTTGGGAGCACGTGACAAAGAGCCGGAACTCTGTTAATATATTTTCACACGTACTTGTTTATTTATTTATTTATTATAGTATTTATTTACAATATATAGTCTGTCTATTCTTCAAGGACCTGGACAAACATGAAATGTAAGTCGCAGTAAACTTTATGTTTATATATTGCTTTGCATTTACATGATGGTATATTAACACTTTGGATAAAGAATTAAACAAAGTGTAATAACATAATAACAGTGCAGCAGAATTTTTTTGTAGTCGAGTGTAAAGGTGACCATAAGTTGTCAAAAGGTTCTTTCTGTTATCCAACATCAACTCAGACTTAAACACTTTCTCTTGTATGTGTATATCTAAAGTACAATAAGATTTTTAGGTTTAATGAATAGGTTTTAACTGGCGTGCGCCACATGTGCTGGATCAAAAGCTGTGCGCTTTTGCGTACCGACGTAACAGACGCGCACGAACTAAACGGCTTTTCTGTTCATCTTTTCCGCAGTGCTGCCTGGCTCCTCCTCCTCTCTCCTCCTCTCCGTCCTACTGGCTCAGCTGCCGCTGTTTACATCGGCTTTTCCCGCCCACGCGCGACGACCCTATTCCCCCTATTCCGACTTTGACAAGCTGACCAACCAGACCAAACACCTGCAGAGGATGACCCAAGACCTAATCGTAAGTTGATTGCTCTTAGCTCAGTGCTGATCGCGCTGGATAGGCGGCGTATAAAGCGTCAGCCGCAAAGCAACAGTGCCACAGCTGGAAATGCGCCTGAATTGTGGGAAATCCAACTGCTGTTTGCAGCGCTGCTCGCAAATTAGCCTCACTCAGCATGTGGGATCTGGCTAGATTACAATACTGTACTTTCCTTTCTCTCCCTGAGAGCTCACACACACATTTAGGCCTTTTAACTCATCTGGTCTGCATTAATCATGGTGAGGGTAAGGATGGCAGATTGCGGTGGCTTTGAATCTGTGAGGGTGCAGATAAAACTCATTTCCATCAGGTTAAAACAACATGGTTCTGGGCACAAGCCTGGGACTGGCAATTATCCCAGACTGAGCCTTAATTAACCCCGTACATCAGTAGACCCACACCAAGTTACATTTGTAAGTCTAGGGACTTGGCTGTTTCTAAGCCTTTGGGGATCAGTTTGTTGTACTTGTGTGTGTTTGTGTGTGTTTGTGTGTGTGTGTGTGTGTGTGTGTTCAACTAGCCAAAAGCACATGTCAAAAAGATGCAACTTCACGCTAAGGGTTTCTGGCTAACTTTTGCCAGGTTGCTAAGTGATTAACGTTTGTAGCTGAGTGGCATTGAACCCATTCATTCTGTCTTTCCTTCACCTCCATTAGGCCTCCCTGCCATAACTCCCTCATGGAAAAATTAGAATATCCTCCCATATGTTGCCATGGCTTTTCTGAAAGCTTGTTTACAAGCATAAGAGAGGCGAGAGGTGCAGAATATAGTACAGTCTTCCATTCCTCCTGCCTTGAGAAGGTGTCAGCATAGACACTTGCTTTATGCTGCTATACATACGGGAGACGTGTCAGAGCATGAATCCAAAGTCTTGGCATATGCACACTGGCCGTCATACACAGTTTTATTGTGACTTTTGAATTACTAGAATAAAGGTGCTTTCAGGAAACAATGCTGTGATCATCTGAAAGCATCTGAGTTACGGATATGGGTCTCATTGATATTCTTTTCCATAAAATGCAGTGTTGTTCTGATGTTTTAAAACTCTGACCTCATCTTCTTATCATATCTTACCCTTTTTCACGGCTTCAAGAACTCAGTCAAGTATGACATGGAATTAGATGGCTGCTGTGTTGATGGCACCCAGGGCCGCAACACTGCGGTGGGGTGCTGCAACACTGATACCCTGTGTCAAAAAGGGGTGGGTTGGTCAAAAAATGAGGGGTTAAGGGGTTGCAGTCATGTTAGTGCATTACATTGCATCACCCTGCGATTATTATCAAAGATGCTACCTATGGCAAAAGCCCTCCATCCCCTCCACAAAAGCGCTGTGACAGTTTGTTGGGGTTTCAGTGTTCTTTATTTGGATTTCTCTTCTTCTCAGATGGAGTTCCACTTTACAGGGGTCAACTCTAGGAAAGAAAAATAAGTGGGAGTCAACGGAAAGTCCCCACAAGAAAGCAATAAAAACGATGTGTGCTGGCTGCTGTGGTTGCACGCACAGAATGTGTTAATGTGTCTTAGTTTGCGAGGGTGTATTTACTCCGTTCTGTGTTTGCCTGCCTGTGTGTGCTGTAAATAGTTGTGGCCTGTGTAGGTGTAGGGCTGATTGTTTAGCTTTTGGTTGTCACAGCAAAGTGTACAGATAGAAATCAGGTAGATTTATCACATTCTCATATTTGCATTCAGGAACACAAAGGGATGACAGGGGCAATGGTAAAGTAAGAGAGCCAGAGAGGGCGAGGCCGACAGTGAATGTGTAAGTGAGTTACTTGGGTACAGCAGAAGGACATAAATTATTGTACATGGAGAAATGAGTTGTGTGTGCAAATAAGTTTAACTGCAGCAATAATGATCTAGATGAAACTTGGCTTACCAGATAAAATAGGATGAGAGGACAGGAAAGGGGCTGTGAAACAGCATCACATACAGAGAAAAACACGTTGAAGCTAACAGTGAAAGAACAGCAGCATACAGCTCAGTTCACATATACTCTGCATATGCTGCTGTTTTCCAGTTCTATGAATTTTTAATAAAGAATATTAAACCTGAATGAGTGGCAGTACAGCTTTCACCAGATCATCTCTTTGGCTGTGTGTTCTTCTTGTATGAATAACATAAATATGGTTTGTGTTTTTCAAACCTTATCAGAAATAGGATCTTAAGCCCTAAACTGTGACTTTAGAGCGGTCTATGCAAAGTCCTACAAGTGTTTCTGTCTCCACCTAGTGGTCGGATTGAAAAACAGATTTGTTTTGGAGATTTGATGTCATCGTGCCTTATTTTAGTCTTGACCATGGAGTTTCCCTACATCCCAATTTTGTTCGTTTTACTCCAGGCACCTTACTCATGGCATATGCTGTTATTTTTTCTCAAACAACATCCTGTGGCTTCAGGTCGCAAACTTTCTTTGTTGACACTGAGAGGTTGTACTCTGCTGAACTCTCCGTGACTCTGGTGCATTGCAATTCTGTGGTATTGGTAGAGAATGCTGCCTGCTACTGATTCAGGTCCAGGAGCTATTCACTTTATATTGCTTACTTTAGCATTTGGGTTACTCCCAGTCTAGAGATTAAGGAAAATCTATAGCCATGAGAATTTTTGCACATGACATTGCTTTTGCGGACAGCATTTTGCTATAGTACGTACCAGCTTATTTAAAACATATTTCTTCTTATTTGCCCACCATTTCAGAATGCCCACAAGTCTGATGACTCAACACAGGAGCAGCATAGGTTTAAGTCTCTTCCAGCCATCAACAGCAAGGCCAATGACCTCAGCTCACTGGAGGTGAGTTTCTCTTTGATTTTCTATCACATGTAAAATCATATGTGCAATATAACCACTTCATGTTTTTACAAAATATGTAAATAAAATATATATGGTCTATATAAAATAACAACTTTTTTACAGATAAAGGGCACTCTGTCTCAGCTTCATGCTGACCTTAGGTCTTTTGAGCAGCATTTTGACTGGTTAAATAAGGTGACACAAAAGCATCACCATCCCCTGGCATCCAAACTGGGTGACATAATCTCACAAATGAGGATTCTTACCAGTTTGATACACCGCCAGGTAAGCAAAATTATTTTTTTAAGTAGTTGCTGCTTTGCCATAAGCAAACTTGATATGTAGACTCTCCCTAACATTCTTTTTTTGGGCTCTTTCTTCAGATGCTGCATGTGGATGCACCTCGAATTCCTGTACCTTCTCCCACTTTGCCCCATCAACCCCTGTCCCAGTGGGAAATGATTCAGTCATCACAGGTGCTTCTTCAGAGGTTTAGGCTGTTCTGTGATTGGGCTGCACGTGCCTTACTCAGCCTCAAATCCAAAATATAGGGGTAAGAGCCATTATAAGTTAACTACAATGGCCACCACAACCTGTTGCCCTGCCAGAATATTGATTACACATGTATTCTCCGCTGTCCTTAACTTATGACTAATAAGTCACAACTTGGTACATATGTGAGCTGAGTGAGTTATTACCAATGCATAGTCTTTGGCACATTGTGCAAACACAAGATCTTCAAGAGATCTGAGTTCAACAAGCAACATTATGCCAACAATACACCTTAATCCCATGTCATTATTAAACCAGTTTATTATTTATGTATTTATTTATTTATTGAAAAGTTGTGTAGTTATTTATTTGGTATTTATTTAATTCTTTGGGGAAACATAATATTCTTTTTCCAGTATGTTTTTATATTTATATACAGTATATTTCATCATTTTTTAAAATGATTGTCTTCCAGGCATTTTTAAAAATCTGTTTTATTCCTCATATTTAAAAGAATCCCAAATTTTTCCTGATTGTGATTTGTTTAATGATTGTTCTGCCACTACATGTAGCAACATTGCTTAGTTTGTAAGGTTTATGTTCTTGTCTGATGTAATGTTTGCAAGAAGATAACATTATCTCAAAGCACTGACCTAAGAAGCTTTTTTGTATTTTGCTTTTCTTTACAAAATAGTTTATTGGATCATTTGCCTCAGAATCTGTGCTTTGAAAAATTATTTGTTTTTAAGCAACATGGGGGGAAACAGGCCTTAAAATACTATGTATTGTGATACTTGGTTAATGTACATATGTACGTACTGTCCTCTGAATGTAAATGATTCTGTACAATGCAAATATGTATTAGATTCTAGTTTTCTATGACACAAGGCTTAATGATCTGGCAATTCTATTTTTATCAATGTGCCACATTTTTTATGTGTACCCTTTATCCTACAAAGTATTTTTAAAATACTATTTATTATGCGGTTCTGTGTTATTTATTTTTACAGTAGAGAAGCAAGTCTTCTTTCACGTTTATACTTTTATACTAATTTGAGTAAAAAATATGCTTGGAAATAAACCTAATGTATAATTACATTGCTGCCATGTTTGCTGTGATTACACTGTCTAACAGAATGTTCACAGACAATAAAGCATATGACTAACTATTGTAATGTCACCTTATTTAGTTAACTAAAAAATGAAGGCAACATTTGACAAAACAAGACTAGATCTACAATAATTTGTTCTTTTTTATTCCTTTGGTTTCTTTAAAATACACATGGTAACAAAACAAATGGAATATTCCTGGTATTTTTATTTTCATATTAGATGGTTGTACAGAATAAAACAGAAATTTGACAGGTAAACTTAAATCTTAATTATTCATTAGAAAATCCTAAATCACATAAGAATCAAGCCATAATCATAATTTTGTTGATTAATACAAGATATTTTAAAAAGTTGGTATGTCACAATTATTAATCTTTATAATTTTTTTTTTTTTTGGTTTGACAAAATGTATTGTTTTTCACAATAATTTGAATCTTTTAGAGAAAATAAAAAATAGATATTTATTTTTTAGAATTAGTTTGAATTCTAGGCTTAGTGGTTAGCACGTTCGCCTCTCAGCGCTAGGGATTCCCGGTTCGAATCCCCATCTGGTTGGAGTTTCCATGTTCTCCCCGTGTCTGCGTGGGTTTCCTCCGGGTTCTCCAGTTTCCTCCCACAGTCCAAAAACATGGATCAAGTTAATTGAATTCTCAAAAAAATTGCCCCATATAGAGTGTGTTTGTGTAGGTGAGTGTGTGCCCAGCGATGGATTGGCGCCCTGTGCTGGGTCTATCTGCCCAGCGCCCGAGACGTTCTCCCCTGGATGGGCATGGGGAACCCCACCGCGACCCTAATAGAGGATAAGCGGGAGATAATGAATGAATGAATGAGTTTGTTGCAACGTGTAAGTTGTTTGTTTAGAAAAATCATTGTTTAAAACTCTAAAATTATCACTTTAAAAGCTCCCATATGTGTTTAAGTTAAAGCCTGCATATTTTAATTAATTAATTCATTCATTACCTCCCGCTTTATCCTCTATTAGGGTCGCAATAGGGTTCCCCATGCCCATCCAGGGGAGAAAGTTTCGGGCGCTGGGCAGATAGACCCAGGACAGGGCGCCAATCCATCGCTGGGCACACACTCACACACACACTCTATATGGGGCAATTTGGAGAATTCAATTGACTTGATCCATGTTTTTGGACTGTGGGAGGAAACTGGAGAACCCGGAGGAAACCCACGCGGACACGGGGAGAACATGGAAACTCCACCCAGATGGGGATTCGAACCGGGAATCCCTAGCGCTGAAAGGCAAACGTGCTAACCACTAAGCCACCATTCCGCCCCGTATTTTAATTGTCAGTTAAAATTTTATCATTATCTGCTTTACCTTTAGATAAAACACACAAAGTGTAGCTAGTTATTTATGCTAAGTTCACCATTTATTAAAATACTGACAAACTAAATAATGAAAAAAATATTCTTGACCCAGTTTATTAATGGTAATGAGAAATTAACGTTTTTTAAATTCACATTTTATAATGTAGCCATAAAAGTAGTCGAGTGAGCAAAAACTACATTACCCAAAACCTCAGGCATACAAGCCATACGAGTGCATAAAATATTTCGACTAATGTTATCAGAAATTGTGCGATTATAAATTTCAGACCAATGTAATTGCTTTTAAAATTAATGTTCAGTTGTGTTATGAGAGTGATAAAATAGCTTTAAAATAGTTAGAAACTTTTTTTTACAATATTTAATTTTATTGACCAATAGAAGGAGCAGACCGCAGAACGAGAACGTCCAATCGTTGTGCTCGTTGCTGAGAGAAGGAAGCAGGCGTGTGACTGCTAGTTAGTTTGTACTCGACATGGTTGTTAAGGTTGTGTGTACTATCACTGCGGACTTCTACCTTATTTTGATTCATCAACAACGCTTGATACGCTGATTACTACAGGTAAGTAACATCTGCATTCGTGATGTAAACAATGTCGGCGAAAGAGCTCTTCAGCGATAAAAGCAGTGCGTACAGGCAGATGGATGCGCGAAGGCCGGTTTTCGAACTAAACACCTACATACACAATTTGGTGCTAAAAATAGTTAAAGATAGCAGGTACTTTAATGTATACATGTATTGTGCATAGTTTACCACGTAACCTCTAGGTTTTACTTTCTAAAACACAGACAACACAGAGGAAAGACAGATACAGATGGGGAGGGGGGGTCGGCTTAACGAGGGGGGGATTTAAAGGGGAAACACTAGTCAGAAATTATTCAGATAATTTACTAGATGAGCTATCTACATGCTCTATCTAACTTGTGTTCTTGCTTCTCAACGTGTGTTATTGTCGTCACTAATTTGGCAGGACTATGGGTAATTGATTAATATTACAACTTGCTTTAGTTAAAATTGATACATGGCTCATTTTCAGTGGTTTTTCAGAGAAACCCATCAGGCAACTGTGATGGCTAATATTCCATGGGACCCCTAAGGTGGACACCTCCCTGGCTCCTGAGGTACCATGTCCAACTCTGTTGCAACACTGGTAGTCCAAACAGAGCTCCTGTCCACGCAGACCCCTTCATCCCTCTCCACGTTTCCATCACTGCTGACACCAAGGGAAGATGGAGAAGTCGATGGAGACAAAGGTGGTGGAGAACAGCAAGAGACGGAAACGATGGTCCTCACAAGTGTGGAGATGGTGACCTCGTCCACAAACTTGTCTCAAAATGCAGAGTACCCCTTCCAATGTCTCGACTGTGGAAAAAGTTTTAAGTGGTCTTCCAGGCTGGCACATCATCGCCGTAGCCATAACAACGAGAGGCCATACCGATGTAACCTCTGCCCCAAGGCTTTCAAGGGTTCGTCGGCTTTGCTCTACCATCAGAGGTATGAAGGCACATGGGTTATTTAATGGCTCCCTTATTTTCATTTATATATGCTAACTAAAAATGTGCTAAAATAATTATAATAAAAGCTTATAATAAACATTAATTTACCAAACCTTTCATTTAAAATATCAGAATCAAGTTTAGGTTTATTTATTTATTTACTAGCTACTTGGCCCAGGCATGTGATAATGTTTCCTGTAAACAGTGTAAATGTTAATTTACATGTAATTTACCATGACATGCAAAAGAGAGATCCCAAAATGCTTCTTTATTCAGCTTTGAACTGTATGATCTGTCATTGTAGATAATTTGTGATTGTAAATTTATTGATGTTTATAAATATGAGTTTCTTCACAACATGAGCAACCTTAACTAATCATTGTAAAAACACCATTTAAATAACAAAAGTAATCAAACTAAACATTGTAACAGTGTGTATTATTTGGATTTTTTTTGTAGGATGTGACAGTGTTAAGACAAACACCTCAATTATTGAAATCAGAGATCCCATTCAGTCTCATTACAACAGGTTTCTAAAAAAATGCACCTTTCCTTGAATTTTGGACAACTGCTTCGTAGTTTGTGAACAGTTTGAGAGGCCCTGTTCTGTTCCAGTATGACTGTGCCCAGTGTACAACTATTTAACATCTTAGGGATAAACTGGGGCTGAGATTGTGAGCCCTTTTGTCCAACAGTGTCTAATGTTTGATGTACAGATAAGTCTTGGTCATGTTTATAACAGACAAGTAGAGTGGCAGTAAAGTCCAGATATTAAGCATAAATCAGAAGAAAGATAAAAATGATTTTTAACACATTTAAAGGAAATGTTTATTAGCCATCCAGCAACAGCATTGAGAAAATCAGAATACTCAAACAGTGTTATAAAAAAAGAAGAAATCACCTAAAGACATGCTGAGAACCTTTTCAGTGGGTATTTTGCATGTGAGGAAAGGAAATATGTAGTGCTTAATGAATCATGCCTTTGCATTTGAAGTGAGCACTTTCAACTACTGGTCTGACTTCATCTTCATTAGTCATTTTTGGGCAAGTCATCATTAACTGTGGTTGTGACTTATGGTAACATAGTAAACAATGCTGAAAGAGGTGGTTGACGAATAAAGTTTTATGGTGAATGTTTTTGTAGGTCTCATTCAGGAGAGAAGCCATACAAGTGTGAGGACTGTGGCAAAGCGTTCAAGCGCTCTTCTCTCCTTCAGGTGAGTCTTTTTGTAAGATGTATGTTTAAAGAATAATGATGGGACACTGTTTCACACAGAAGGTAATACACAGTTTGGGTTGTTCTAATTAATACACTTCATTCTTTAAATATTAAAAACAAATAAAGACTGAGGGCTTTGTGGTGATGCAGATTTTGAAGGGAAGAAATCTGTGTAACAACCTGAATCAGTCACCTACGGTGGCCGAGAAGTGCAAAACAAATTAACATGTATAAGTAAAAATTAACATACTGTACATATAAGTAAAATAAATGTTACAAAACATGAGACAACCTTTACATGTGACCAGTCAGAAAGAAACGGTAGTTACTCTACACAGGAGGAGCTAATTGCTGATCATTATCAATCCAACTCTTTCTTGTTGATGGCATGAATGAAGATAATTTGGAGATGGTAATGTTACAAAAAGTTTTGTCCAAGAAAAACAGAAGTGGTCCAATTGATTAAATTGGTTTGGTGGGCATGGAAGGCTTAAAGGAGTTGAATCACTTTGAACCTGATAAGATCCAATGTGTGGCTTTGCACTGCTAATTATATTTAGCTTTAACTAACTTTAATTGTGTTCTCTTGCTGTCCTATGCAGGTTCACCGCAGTGTACATACAGGTTTACGTACGTTCCAGTGTACCTATTGTCCTCTCACCTTTAAGTGGAGCTCACACTACCAGTATCACCTGAGGCAGCACACAGGCGAGTCCCCTTACCCCTGTGATCGATGCCCCAAAGCTTTCAAGAACTCCAGCAGTTTGCGCAGACACAAAAATGTGCATTTGGGCGTTAAACCTCACGTCTGTGTCGTATGCCGCAAAGCATTTAGCCAGTCAACCAACTTGAGACAGCACATGCGCATACACACAGGAGAGAGACCATACATCTGCGATGAGTGTGGACGCAGTTTTACACACTCCTCAAACTTGGCACTTCACCGCAATTCCCACATAGAGGGCAAAACAAAGTGCAGTGAAAAGGTGGGCAAAGAGGCATCCTGCAACAATGTAGAGAGAGTATTGGAACGGGCAGAGACAACCGATTTAAGGGGAGTTGAAATGAGCATATCGGACATGGTGGAACTTGTAGGTGTGCAGGAGGGTGAAGTTGAGCAGGTATTTCTGTCCCATCATGTCCCACAATCCTCATCAGATGCTATTCAGAATGTCCTGAGAGTGGCAGGTTCTAAGCATGTACAAGTCAGTGTGGAGATGTCATCGGGGGATACAGGCACCAATGTCCCTCTCTACAGCTGTGGCAGTTGCAGCGAAATGTTCGGGACACAGGCACATCTGGAAGAACACCAAGCCCTACATCTGCACAGTCTAGAGCCAGGAAATAGCTGTGAAGTTCCCACTGCTGGTAGCCTAGAGGCCCAGGGGGCTAACGTTTCACTTATGGCTCCTTTGTTGGCTGATTTTGAGGAGGTGGTAGAAACCACAACGGTATCAGAAAACAAGCAGGGGACGGAGATAATAAGCCTGGGTAGCATTGATGATGGGAATGGACCGGTTCAGTACGACCTGCTCCAGAGTCTCACTGGCTCTGTCAGCGAGTTACCTTCAGATGAGACTGATGCGACAGTGGACTCGACGACATTGTCAGAATGTGCTTACTGTGGCAAGCGTTTTAAGAACAGCAGTTTGCTGAGTAGACATGTGGCACAGGTGAGTCTACATAAAGTGGAGGAAATATCAAAATATTAGTACACACCTGCCTTTTATTATGTATGTGTGTGGCTATCTATCTATCTATCTATCTATCTATCTAATATATATATACACACACACACAAATATAACACAAGATTTTATGGGAAACTTCATGTATTAATATATACCCATATTAATTTATTATTTATACACTGAAATATTATTTTCCTATCAAATTAATACATTGTTTGCAAAACGTAATAGAGCATAAATAAAAATCTTAGGAGCAAAGCTAGAGAAAGTAGACAAATTGAAGGTTACAAGTTTCACTTATCAGTCAGAATACCTGTCCAAAAGTGATAAGCATTAAACAAAGCTAGAATATCCAAGGAAGTTATCACTAAACAGGATCAGCTTCTGATGAAAAGGGTTCAAAAACAAAATCACCATACAAGTTTACTTTAGTTAGCTAAATAAGTAAAAATTCAAACTGGAGTGACTGTTTCCCATGACTTTTTCAGTTTTATTGACATAGGTTTATGTAAGTGATGATAACCTGATACAGTTATTTATAAAATAAAAAAAACTTGTTTTTAGCATCAATACATCTGGATCTGTCCCTAGAGCTTCACACACTAAGATTAGTGAATATTTGTTCATTCTTTTTTTACAGAAATGATGGAGTTCAGAGAAATTTTGTGGTGACGCACAATGTACTACTATCTCCTTAAGGTCCGTTCAAAAATTTTCTATGGGATTTAGATCAGGGCTATTCGGCCATGTAGGTATGGTGTATTTTTGATGATGTTCTGTATCTGGAATTTCAGCAAACATACTGCTTAAAAAGTTCAGTCCAAAAAATAGTTCTATTCTGACAGTAAAAATATTTACCACATAGCATTATAGTCTTTCGCCTGCAAACATGTTAAAACTTCCAGCAGTGTGTTTGTAAAAGTCAAACAACCCCAATATTATGTGTATGGGGTGTTTCTCCAGAGCAGCAACTGAAGGTAAAAGTACCAAGCGCTATCTTTATTTTTCAAGTCCATACACAAAAATGTACATGTGTAAGGTGAAGATGTACAGGACATTCACTTTTCTGCACAACAACCCACCCCCCCTCGTCAAATAACAAAGTAATGGATTAAGGACAGATAATCAGTAATAAGTCAGAATCCCAATGTAAATATCACAGGACATCTGTGGATGGACCTAAAGAAAGCAATGCATTGTGGGACATCAGATTTCACTGAACTCAATAATCTATTCAGTAAACAGTCATTTTTTTTGTTTTTATATATATATATATATATATATATATATATATATATATATATATATATATATATATATATATATATATATAAAGCTAATCCAAGGAACTGATTAGTTTTTTTTTTTTGCACTGTATGTGTACAGGTGATATAGTACTCTTTATAATGTGAGTATACCCGATTAACAAATACCATTTGGTTATCCTTAAAAGCTAAATGTTTTGCTTGCATGTGGGCATTTTGATTTTTACTTAATTACTCTGAATCCTTAGCAAAGTTTGACCTGATTATCTGAACCTAAAATACAAAATATCCAGATATTTTATGTTATTTCTTATGTCGTAAATTTTCTTTTAAGTGGTGTTTGGTTGAATATAATTATTTTTCCCCCTTTTTGACAGATGCACCCTCTGTGTCCTGCTCAGACCAGATCTCAGTTCAGCTGCTCTGTGTGTGAACGGTCCTTCCCCATCCTATCCTCTTTACTTTCTCACCAGCTGTCCCACACCGAGGAGCAGAGGCTCCTGGCTGAGGCCGAGGCTGAGATAGTCTGTCCCTCTTCGCTCACCCTCTCCCTTCCACTGTCGTCCTCGTCTTCTGGAAATAGGGAGGCATCAAAGACGGATGGGGGAAGACAGAAGCATGTAAATCTTATTCCAGTTACAGAAGAGAGGGAAAGACAAAATGTCAAGCCGATCTCCAGAGCTTCAGGGAAAGCAGGAAGGAGAAATGGAGGAAACAAGGGCTCAGTGGCAAATAATGGTGAGAAATTGAATCTTCTTGTACACAAAAATAAAATCATTAAATAATGTAATCAGTGCATATAAAAAAACAAGGTCCATAAAGGCATGTTTGGGTCAGTTTGGTGTTTAAATTGACAAAATTCTTTTTGATAAGGGGTCCAGAATTCCAACTAAATATTCCAAGATTTTACGACATCATTCTACAATATAGGTTAACGTGTGAAATTTGGGTTTATCTAAATTATAAGTAGGTCGTCATTTTGTGGATTCTTTTCCAATTTTTTTCTCAGAGAGGCCATACCATTGCTCAGAATGTGGAAAGTCTTTTAAGGGTTCTTCGGGACTGCGATACCACATGAGAGATCATACAGGGGAGAGACCGTACCGATGCACAGAGTGTGGAAAAAGCTTTAAGAGATCTTCGCTGTTGTCCATTCATCAAAGGGTAAGAGTTCTTCCACTTAATCCACTTCCACTTCCACTTTAAGTGTTTTTTGCATGCATTTAAACCAAAGCCATGTCATTTCAGATTTTACTTTAGGTACATTGCTTAAAGGTATTTGCATTTTGTAATTAATAAGAATTAATTAAGCAGTTTTTTTTTATTTAGAAATCTCTGGAACTTTTTATTACAACTTTTTCTTAACCTATGTATCTTATTATAGACATAAATCTTTACTATTTAAATGTTATTATGTTAAATTGAACAATAAATATTAAATGGGTATCTTTGTTGCATGGGTATTTCCTTACTCCAAATTCAACTTTAAGCTCACCACCTTTTAATGCTGTTCCATAAGCTTCACACATCTTAAGGCAAATACCCACCGAGGTGATGGGTTTGGCCTAAGATAAATGTAGGAGACAAAAATGCTAAATACTCAGCTGGAAAAAAAAATCTATTCAGCACAGCTGCAAATTAAATTAAAATACATTTGTGTCTGCTCCACAAAATAGATATGACATTATTCAGTGTTCTTTTGTCTTTCTATGAAGCAAGGGCAGATGTTGGGTACATTCCATTTTGTAAACCAAGGAAAGAGATGGGATGTTGCACTGCTTTAAACAGGAACTAAATCTCTACCTTAGTCCGTTCAAGATGTATTTTACAATCTTTCTGATAATGCTGTTACTGAGCTAGAAAAAGTTGGACAACAGTTACCAGAATCCTGGTAAGCTTTAAGGAGCATCAGGCAGAGACAGTCTGACTGAAGTAGGCATTGTAAACTGATGATGCATCTGTGTGTAATAGGTGTACATGTGTAAATACAGAAAAGCAATGTAAAAGAAAAAAAAACACCTAACCAATATGCCCATGATGAAGCCAACAATTGTAGGAATATTACTATGCAAATCAGTATCATGTAGTAAAAATGTTTTTTTTTTTTTTTTAATAAAAAAAACAATTTAGAAAATTAAAATCAGTATTGGGACATACCTCTTAAACAATAAATCTAATTGGCAGCATTATCTTGAGCTTCTGTGATGTAAGTGTTTGTCCCTGTAAACCCTGCTTTTAATTTATTATCTGCGAACCAGGTACACACAGGAGTGCGAGCTTTCCAGTGCCCTTACTGCCCTCTGACCTTCAAATGGAGCTCGCATTACCAGTATCATCAGCGGCAGCATACAGGTGAAAGACCCTACGTGTGTCAGGAATGTGGCAAGTCGTTCAAGAATACCAGCTGCTTGAGGCGACACAGCCAGCTACACTCAGGATTGCGGCCACACGCTTGCTCCGTTTGCGGCAAGGCCTTTTCGCAGACGTCCAATTTGAAGCAGCATGAACGAACTCACTCGGGTGAGAGGCCCTTCCAATGTGCCCAGTGCCACAAGAGCTTCACCCACTCTTCCAATCTCCAGTTGCACCTGCGCACTCATTCTTCACGTAAAGACTACAAGTGTCATTGCTGCGGAAAGGAGTTTATCATGCACTCGTACCTGCAGCGGCACCTACGGACACACAGCAGTGAAGGGACAGAGTGTGTGAAGGAAGTGAGCAAAGTTAGTAAAAATGGAACTGGCACTTTGGAGATGCCTCCTGCCTCTTTGACTCTGTCAAATGCAGCAGGAGGACTCGGCTCCTTGTTTTCATCGGATGGAAAGTCAACGCTCATGCTTTCATCATCTAGTCTGGACATTCCTCCAAACACATCACAGAATTATTTTATGATTCAAACAAACATGGGACTGCAATTAATCCCTCTGTCAAATCCAGTTCCCATGCAGCCAGTTCGAACCCCTTCCCCCCTTCCACCCCAACAAACTCTTCCCCAGAACTTTCTGCTCCTTCAATGTCAGTCCACCAATGGGAGCCAGCCAAGTCTGCTCCTTGTCCCTGCAGCATCAAGTGCAAATACCCTTTCCACACCATCGGCGCCACAGCCCCTCAATATGGTTCAAACAGTATCAGCTCTGCCACAGATACTAGCACCAGCACAATCACAGGTCACACATTTTCAACCAATCCAAACTCAGCAGAGGTTTATTTTGACCAGTAACAGTGCTCCTGTTATGACTGGCCCTACAACAGCCATTGCAAAACCCATTATAGGATCTATTGGCTCTACCAGGAGTGTTAGAACCAGACGCGGACGCAAACCAAAAGCCAAAGCCCAGAAATTAGACCCTTTGGTACAGGAAACAATGTACACGTTAACTCATCCTACCATTTCCACAAATGTTGTTGATTCTTTGGATACACCTCCAGTTCTTCAAAAGCAACTTCAGGTTCCAACTTCTACATCACCTCAGAAATCCAGAGTACCTGATGCACCTTCTGCCACCTCAGAAGTTGGTAGGTCTGCAGGGATTCCACCTACTGCAGACATCTGCATTTCTTCAGACAAGTCCCAGAATATATCTGAAACACAGAAGAATTTAGACCCACTGCCCGTTGGAGAGCGCTTTGTTCTGTGTTTTGAGAAGAAAACTGAGGAACGGGACAAAGGTGTGGAGATGGAGGTTAAAGTGGAGATGAATGAAGGGAGTGAGGAAGGGAGTTCCTATGTGTTACATTTTGAGAGAGAAGGTGATTACAGAGAAGATAATGATCAGAGAGGTGAGAAGTCCTACATTCTTCAGTTTAAAGCACAGCAAGGAATTGAGGATAGTGTGGAACCAGAGAAGACTGACATGGTTTCCCTCAACCTGCTTCAAGACTGGGGTACTGATGGTGAAAGATTGGAAGAGACAGAGGAAGGTGTCCAGATGAAGAATGAATCTTTCGTTCTTCATTTTCACACAAACACGCCAAGTGATGATATCCCACCAAGCACCAGCTACGTCAACAGTCCGAGTGAAGAGCTTGGGCTTTCATGCCATCCTGATCAAGCCTTAATGCCCCTCAGTGGACAGGAGGTCGTGTTTGAATTGGGCAATGAGGCCAAATTAGATGAAGAGACAGAAGATGGGGAAAATGTCCAAATGATTGCACTGATTGAAGCAGAAGATGGCAGATCTGGAACTGGGGGTAATTTTAGTGATTCGGGGCAAGTTGTTGGGACAGAAGCAGAGCAAATGGAAGGCATCTTTCAGTTAGAGGGAGGAGAAGGTATTGTTATTATTGAGGTTAGTACTAGCAGCTTAAGAGAAAAAGTTGAAGGTGTTTCTTTAGGATTACAGCATGTAAATAAAGAGGAAACTCTAGTACCTGAAAGAGAGCAGAAGAATCTGGAAACTCTTAGCAGATTGTCAACTGAAGTAAATGGGTCTGAAGATTTTAACTCAGGATGATTCTTGACTCCAGAACACACCCAAACGTCCTTCTAACCACTATGTGATTGAGTCCACCAGCAACCTGCATTGTGAATAATACACCAACTGGTGTTGATGCCTTTCGTGGGTCAGGTAACTAACCTAAAAATAGCCATTCTTGTCTGACTTTAAGAATAATAATAACCAAGGGAAAACAGTAATATATAAGATGATTAGACAGAAAAAAACATCATCATAAATCAGTACAGAAAGTGCAAAGGACAACATGCTATATAGCCAAATGTAAGCCGGCACATCAACATTACATATTTGTATTCAGCATCTACTTTGCTACATGCTTTTCACTTGAGTTTGTATTTGTTAGAAGTTAAGGATGGTACAGTTTTCAATGTTCCAATGCATACCAGTGATGTTGAGTGCTGGACTTAAGACGTACAGCAAGAACGTCCTGAGCTCAATTATTGCCCAGGGCTGACTAGGTCCTTTCTGTGTGGATATAACATGGTCTCCCTGTGTCTGCATGGGCTCTTCCATGTGTGATTTGGAGATTCTAAATTGCTACATGTGTGATTGTGTCAATGTCTGTCTGGTGACATGTTTAGTGTTTACCCACATTAAGCACTATTGGTGCCAGGATAGGCTACAGCACCCCAACACCCTAATCAGCAGATCAAAGAGTGAATAAATTGGAGTATGTTAAGGACACTGTGCAGGCCACAGAAGTCTCTCTACACAAAATGTTATTATTTTTTATGTGTGGCACACCCATATTGTACATAAAGGATAATATACAACAATCTGCTTACTATTGTGATATCATGATGATATCATCCAGGTTGGATGATGTCAGGACTGTGATCTTAAAATATCCCAGGAGGTTTTATTTCCAGTAATGTCCTATTTTATTGACTTTAAATTAATGTTTGTTTTCTAATGGTGCAGCAAAAAACATCTATTGTACAGGATCTACTAAATACTGTGATTGACCTATCTGAATTAAGTACTTAAAGAGGACATAAAATGTAATTCTATGCTGTAACCGTTATCTTTTAAAGGTTTAAACCAGTCATCAACCATTTTGTGGAGAAACAAGAGGCAATTGTTTATATTTGTTTATCAGCAGTTTTAGTGGCTCACTGGTACCTCTACTACTCTATAGAGTATAAGAAAAGTATTAGGTTAACAAGAGGTTGGGAGAGTTTTGTAGAATATGCAGTGGGACTTCTTCCCAGACATAACCCTCTGGAGATGAATGTAACTTGTATTATTTGCATGATATGTGGTTTGTCAGAATGTCAATGGCTGTTGTTTTAGGCACTGAATCACTGTATTGAATGAGGGGGCAGGTTTCTGCTTCCCCTAGGGGAAGATTTGTGTTTTTACATCCCTCTGATAATGACACCGGACTGCTCAAAATATTACCTGAAACTAGATTCCTACTCTACGAAGGTCAGACACTCACAAACTACTGTGCTGTCATGTTGACAGGTATAATATGAAGTTAAACTAATAACATGTAGACTGTTCTTTCACATTTATTGTTCTACAAACTAATAATCAGAGAAAACTGTGTCATGGATAAAAGGTAATGTAAGGACAGTGCTGCGTTGACAGTTTACATTATTGTTAAATTTTGTATCAATGCTGTCCAGTTAAATAAAACCAAGCCAATCATACTGTCTCCTTTAATCTCTAACCATAACAAAGGACCGGCTTTGTCCTATTCAATTTAGAAAAAAAAACATCAAATTGACCAATATTTATTTGAAGGATTACTGTATTATGTGACACACTATGACTGATTTGCTGTTTATAACAAAAACACTAGGACATCTTGTGATATCTCATCTTGTGACCTACAGGTCTGCTCTGTCAGTAATGGATACAATACAAGTCTATTACTGAACCCCACATTATGATATTTATTAATGTACCTCCCAAGTCTAATTATTGGATCCTATGATAATGATATTAAGTATGTATGTGGTAATAATCAAACCTGATCGTTATCTGATCCTGCACCCCCCCCCTTTTTTTCTCCCCTTTTTAACAGGCGTTTGTTAAAAAGATGCGTCTTCAGTAGTTTTTCAAAAAATGCCAAGTGACTCTGCCTCACGGACAGAGTTGGGAAGATCATTTCACCATTTTGCAGTGGTGAACGCCACGGTGTAAGAATTGGCTCCTCGGTGAAGTGAAATCACCAGGCGTCAACATCACTAGAGCGAAGTGAACAAGCTGAAGTGTATTTTAAAAAGTTGGAGTGAAGGTAAGAGGGGGGGCAGATCCAGAAAATGTCCTGTAGGCCAGAGTCAGTGACTTGTACTGAATTCGAGCAGCTATAGGGAGCCAATGGAGAGAAATGAGTAGTTGAGTGACATGAGTTCACTTGGGCTGGTTAAATAAATTCGGGCTGCAGAATTCTGAATTAGTGGTAGAGGCCTGATTGGAGACCGGCAAGCAACGAATTACAATAATCAAGCCGGGAAAGGATGAGGGCTTGAACTAATCATGCATGCTTGGACACATGAATTACAATTGTGTAAGATATTACACCCCACCACTGTAAATGTTTCACTACTCATTAAAAGTTATTATTTGATGTTTCACATAATCATGACTTTTTCTTGTTTTTGTCTTAAGCTTACTTATTGCTGTAAACGGCTGATATCTTGCAGTCCAACATTTTTTGCTTTCTGAGCTTGATGACTAGTTAAATTATTAATTATATATTACAGCACAGTGTGCGACTGATGCTTCTTTCAAAATTCCTGCCAATTCAGTAGGTCATCTAGAAATTTTTTTACCTACTTTTGGGGATATGATGGTCATTTTCACTTTTGCTTTTGCTGACCATGTTGGCAGCAGTAAGCGAATTCAGAAATGGTCTTACATATATTGTATATGTAAATGTTCTGCATTAACTGAATAGCACTTTCAGGGTAGTTTACGTTCATTTAAGTGAGTGACTTGTTTCTGCCTTTAATGTAAATCTACTTCGAGCTTATTGAGCTGTTTCGGCATAAAGCAATTGTCACAAAATACATTATATTAGTGGATTGATGGCCAGCTTCATCAAATGGAAGTGCTAGTAGCTTATATTAGCATCATATTTTGGAGGCAAAAAAATGTAAGCTGAACAGGATCAGGTCACAAAAAAGAAAAGCTAAACAGCAGCAACAAGATGTGAGTATGAACTATCCATCCATCCATCCATTATCTTCCGCTTTATCCTCTACTAGGGTTGCAGTGGGGTTCCTCATGCAGATAAACCCAGGACAGGACACCAATCTGTCGCTGGGCACACACTCACACTCTATATGGGGCAATTTGAGGAATTCAATTGACATTAATTCATGTTTTTGGACTGCAAGAGGAAACCCACTCGGAAACCGGGAGAACATGGAAACTCCTCCCAGATTGGGATTCAAACTGGGAATCCCGAGAACTGAGAGGCGAACGTGCTAACCACGCGCTAGCCACAGTGCCACCCTATATATTATCGTATATATTTTCAGCTCTTATCACTGTGTGTGTATATATATGTATATATATAGAGAAGAGACAGAAATACACACACTTTCAATGGCTGAGTGAACATGCCATATATAGATATATATATATCATTATTCTATATTCTGAAGTATAGTGTAATTTATCGTTGTGACTTAATTCTCTTATACAAAGTAAGGAGCCTTTTAACTAGAACAGGTTTATTCGATGCCTGGCCTAAATATTTTTAAAACAAGCTACTTAAATGCAAAATCTTTAAAAATGTATCCGCATGTAAAATGTTATTGAGTGTAATGGTGTTATACGACAGCAAACCAAAGGATTTCATTATAAAAATCATAATATCTAATCACAATAAATCGTGCTCTAATTAGAAAGCGATAGTGGAAATTAATTTCAGCCGTAGGAAAACGCACAAATAAGATCATAAATATGTAGACTGGTAATTCAAAGAATGCAGAGAAGACTAAACTAAATAAATTACGTGTCGAGGTATTTGAGTACTGCGAAGTGTATATGATGCTTGGGGGATGTAGGGACGTTAAAAGTCCTACAGTAAAGTGTTTCCAAATTAAAAGGCCTTTATATATACGATTTTAGAGCAATTGGGTAATAAACAAGACTAAACGGGGACTTTGTGTTGTTTAATGATTAATATGGTAAATAAAATATATGGTTTAGTTAATTAAATAGCGTTTTGTCTACGCGCAATTTTGAATTCACAGAACAAGGTACGCTAAAAGCTTAAAGTGAATTAATATGGCTCCTGTGCAGATCCTGGCTTAAGTCATGAATTGTGGTATTTACACACATTTGGAAACTGTTTGCGCTTTTATTTAGAGGTAGGTAAACCGCTGGCCCATCGATTAGCGGAATTTGGTGTTTAACACGTCTTTTAACATATAAGGTAAAAACTCGCGGTAGCAGGCCGCTAGCACAGAGAGTCTCGTGTTAAAAGGAGCTTCTTTAGTCTTCTAAACATTATAAACTTTTAGTTTAGCTATAATGAGGGCACAACCATACACGAAATGTAAATAAAATTCAATACAAATATTTAACACCCTGAACTAATTATTCCAATCATATTTTATAACCCTACTTTTGTTAAGTCAATTATTTTCCGTTATGACTCTTTATTTCCGAACGTGTTTTAAAAAACAATATTGCAATAGAAGTGCAATATTTATTGTGACTTACAATGGTTCCACATAATTGTGTACAATACTTGCGCACTTTTCTATGACTTGTGCCAAATGAATTGTATGCACACTACATGACCAAAAGAAGTAAGACACCCTTCTATTTCATCTGTATAATTTTGCTGAACGTTATATTACCAAACCATGAACATTATTACAAATTGTCCCAGATAAAGTGGACTTAACTACACTTAATGGGTCTTTCCACAAGCATTTCATGTACAATACAATTAAATCTTTTTGCTCCATTGTCCATTTTCTCCACTTACCATATATATGGACTCAGTTATATATGTATACAGTTAGAGACTGTATAATTTGGGTGGTGGATTGTTTCTTGTCAGTTCTGCAGTGACACTGAGGCGGTGAGGGGGTTTTAGTGCGGCACTGCTGCTGTAGTTTCGTTTAAACACCTTAGTGACACTGCTGGGATAGAAATAATGCGCCAACTAAATAATACCTGCTCTGTAGTGCTAATATTGGGGTTTTGACCATTAAAGAACAGAGTAAGGGGGACTGTACAGTATGTACTGTAGTCCACAAACAGATGGAGTACAGTCTGAAATTGTAGAATTACAAAATCCATCTTTACACTATGTGGAACTGAAGCAAAAATTAGGTGTGTCCAAAATTTTTAACCACAAGAAAAATAGAGGTAGCTAGGTGGTAAAATAGATACACCTCTTTTCTCACACTAAGAAGGTCATGGATTTGACTGCAGTTAGGAGTTTGCATGTTTCTCACAGGCCTCTGTGGATTTTTTATCCTCACAATTTGAAAAATTATAGTAGAACAACTAGCTATATGAAATTTCTGGGGCTGCCCTGCAACAGACTGGTGTCCAGGGTGCTTTGGCACCCTCATGACCCTTATTAGGATAAGCAGTCATATAAATTAAAAGCAAATTCTTATCTTTCCCCTTTCCTTTCGATTTGTTATGATTTTTTGCTGAACAGCTTGGGGATCAAAACACAATGGTGCGGCTCGAGCTGGGAAATGTAGTCCTTCGACGGATGAAGGAGGAAGATATTGAGATTGTGAAGGTCCTTATCAAGGTGTGTTATTAAGATGTAGATATATTTGTGTTTCTTCTCTGGTATACACAGCCAATTCTGGTAAAGTTGTACATTTCAATCATCTTATTGATTTGCTTTGTCTATTGTTTTTGTATGTATTCCATCTGCACAGGAAGGATGTGAAGGGATGGAAAACCGCATCATACTTCACCTCCTTACAAGGCCACTGACACTGCTCCTGCTGGCCACACTGTCCTCTGTGCTACGATTTGCTGTGCACTCCTTTTTACTGGCACTTTTTATCCCTGTTTTCCTTCTCATTGTCTACCTCAAGTTGACAATCCCACGCTCTGTGGGAATCTTGGGCTCCAGCAGACCCTACTGGGACTATCTGGGTAGTAGCTACCTTGCTAAGTCTGAGTCAGAGCTGCCCAACCCTCATGCCTGTAAGGGGAAGTTGGTCACTGGAAAGGAGAAAGCCAAGCAACGCAAAAAGAACAAAGATAAGGAAAGATTTCAAGAATCAGGAAAGGAACAAGCCCAAGAGAGGAAGAAAGTTGATGAGGATGAGCTAAAGGAGCGAGCTCGAGTGGCAGGGGAAGTATGGATTGCTGAGAGTGATGGTGAAGTTCTTGGCTGTGTAGCTCGTGATGGCTGGAGCCGGGTAGGCGTGTTTCGTGTTTGCAGGCTGGTGGTGCAGAGCTGGTATCGCAGAGAAGGTCTTGGTACACTGCTAGTCCAGAGTCTAGAGACTACAGCCAGGCAGAGGGGAGTGTTTAGGGTCTATGCTCATGTACCATTTCCTTCCAAAGTGGGAGAGGTTTTTTTTAGGCGACTGGGCTACCGGCTACAGGGGGAGACTAGTGGGATGGACGAGGAGGAGGAGGATTATGAGGAGCCAGAGAAAGGTTGGCTTGGTTTCCCAGTGACAAAGGTTTTTGTTAAAGATTTGTGTGCTTTGTAAGTGTATATGTGGCAGATGCTGGCTGTAAGTCATATGAAATGTACATGATAAGGGAATTTCTGAATTATGTAGAACCCTTCAATGAGGTGAACTTTAAGTATTTATTAATATTGTTCATTTATTGTGTTGTATGTTGCTTTTTGTTTTTCTACTTTCTGTTTTTATGTTTTAGTGATTTCCATTTTTGACTACACTACATTTTCTTTCAGCTGCTACATTTTGGGATGTTGGACCTTATTTGGTTTAGGAAAAGAAAACATTTTTGAATAAAGTTTACAAGTTAGGCTTAAAACAGGATCTTTTTAAACCTGATGTAAATCTAGGAAATCCACAAACAGTCCCATGCAAAATAAAATAGTGCTACATCAAAGATTATTAAACTTAACATTAGCTTTTAATGTTTACCAATTAAGGTGGTAAAGCTTCGTGACTTGACTGTTTAGCACTCCAGCTTCAAAAAAAAAATAAAGACCTAGGTTTTATTCCTGGTCGAGTGTTCAGTGTCATTTAGGGTTGAAGTTTTTTAAATTTAACAATTTAGAATGTGCAAAGCAAACTTTAAAAATCTACTCAACAGGATCTTACATTTTTACACATTTTCAAAGCTTAGACCTAGAACAGATGCCCTTGCTAAAACCCTGACCTGGGTAAATGGTATAACTGGACACATTGCAGATAAATAAAATAACACTGAGTATTACTACATTATATCCTCAAGCAGTTTGGTATGTTGGGTACGATTTTTAATGTCGTTAATGTGAAAAATTTCTTGCAATATTTGAGAATTTGTCCCGCATAAATTCATTAAATATTATTTTTAATAGTGCTTTTGGCTAGTTTATTAATTTCATTTTTACTAAGGGCATTTTGTACATTTATCACAAAAACTGGATGGACTTCTGTTTGTATTTTGTCTCTGACTATTTTGATCACCAGTTGTTGACAGATGTGTCAAGATAAAATTATTTTAGCTCACAGCTTTTCATTCAGGGGTGTCAGTCCTCTTAGGCATTGCAATGTTGCTTATTATTTTAAAAAAATTAAAAATTGCAATGTTTTAATAAATTTTCTTTGTTTGCATCTTACTAGCAATATGTTAAAATTATATTGTTCAGTGTGTCACTGTCAGAACTACAAGTACATCCTTGTATCTTCAGGGGCACAAAGGCTGACATTAGGTTGGTAGCCTTAAAGGTTCTCTTGCATGCAACTTCATGTACAAGCATATGGGTACAATAATTTCAATTGTGAGTATAGCTGCCTTTAAATATCTTTGTAAGTTTTTCCAGATACCTATAAAGCAGCTTTTGGCAAACCCGTTTCACTTTGATGTGTTTGTTTGCTTGCTTGTGGAGGCACTACATTTTTGCTGTGTCACAGTAATAGGTAAAGTAGAACAAGAATGACTGAACTCTAAAGAACAAAGCATTATGCATGTGGGCCCTGAAAAATACTGCAGACTTTGTGCTGGCAAGTTAACAGCAGACAGAGAGAGTGTAATTGAAGTAGAGAATGTGGTTAGCACTGCAGTCTTCAGGGGGGGGGGGGGGGGGGGGGGGGGGGGGGGGGGGGGGGGGGGGGGGGGGGGGGGGGGGGGGGGGGGGGGGGGGGGGGGGGGGGGGGGGGGGGGGGGGGGTTTTTTTTTTTTTTTTTTTTTTTTTTTTTTTTAACAATTTCAACGTCACATTGATACCAATGACAGCTCTAAAAAGTACAAAAAGATCTTTTAAATTTTTTAGATGACACAACTTTAAACTGTCATCAGAAGCCGCTTAAGAAGTTAGTGAGACAGAAGTTTCTGATACATATAAGAAGGCTAATAAAAGAGTAGTCGAATGCACACATTCATACATCAGCATCATGTTAGTCAATCACTCACTACCTTTTTTGCTGCACAGAATATAATATACAATCAAGATTCTGAACGGTCACTTTAGAAGAGACACCTGCAATTTCAGGCTTGAGGCGTCGTGGTATAGAAAAAGTGAAGAGATGACTGAGGATGACTGAAGTGCAGTATTAAAAAAATGCAAAGTCAGTCAAAGTCAGAATATAATAAATTAAACCTTGTGGAGGTTGAAGCTGCTCCTGTAAAAGTAAACAAGTTATAGAAAGGAGTCTATAGAAAGGGGAGGAGTGTTAGTAACCTTCTGATAAACAGATGGGTCACAGTCAAGCAAATTGCAGACAGAAATAATTCCAGTATGCTAGCTTACAACTCATTATTGTCCTCCATTGACTTATGTAGTAAAAATATATAATTTATGGAATACTTGAGGTTAGCTAATATTAAAGACTTCATATGCAGGAGAAGCTGCAGTAAAGAGTGAAAAGCATTTATCTATGTTTGTATCTAATCTGAAGTTGCGCCAGGTATTCTGCCACAAAAAAAACAAGCCAATAGTTAACTAAATATTCAGCCTTTTTGCAGATACAGAATTATTTGGTTCAGATTTTTTTTCTTGCCATTATGTTTTGTTTATGGTGGAAGGACCTTTGTGCTGGACCAAACACCTGCTAGTGTGTAGCTTAACCAAAGTGTACCTATTATTGTCATCAGGAAACAGATGCGAGTTCATGACTCTAGAAAAGTGTCTTCAGAGCTGTGGTGGAGTTTGTCTGCACGATAGAGTGAGAGAGTGTGTATGTGTGGGTGGGTAAATGTGTTTTGGAAAGAATGACACTGCACTTCCTGCCCTGATTCGCTCATACATGCTCTACCAGTTGCCGTGTTTCATCAAGTGTATCCGTATGTATCTGAGATTATCTATCAATTTCAGGTAATAAAAAAAAGAAAGGGTGTGTATGTGACTGTGATTATATTACAAAAATGTGGTGCAAGGTGCAAAGCAACATGCCAATAATGCTGTTGTTCTGCAATGCAATTACAGTAACACAACCCAACCAGTGCTAAGCTTTATTTAAGATTTTGTCTTAAATAAAACAGCAGTGAAAGAAATACAATAAATCACACACATTTGGTTCAGCTTATTTGTTTAAAGAAGTGCCCACACAAACTTTAATCCAACCCACAATGTAACAGTTACAGTTAGCATTGGTGTTAGTAAGTGGCATTTCACACCTAGGCCCTCAGTAATGCCCCATCTAAATTAAACCACCTGTCACTTACTATTTTAAAGATATTAAAACCTGTTATTGTAGAGAACTCACTGGGATGGTAGCACAGCGACAATGGGGGAGAAATCGGAGCCGTTGGCAATACATTTTGAGTAGAGATAATTAGTGCACCTGATGTGGCTCCTAATAAACCTTAATAAAACTGCACTTTATAAGCTGCAACATCACATGCCATGAGAGGAGAGATCGCATTGATGTGCGTGCACAGCAGATCCATTGGCCAATGTGTGTTTTAATAAATTAAAAATTATTTGTAAATCAAGCCTGTTCCTGTGCCTGTGAAATCCTGTCCTAATTTATACCCTCCCGTTACACACGTGTGGCTGCTCATAAAGAATCGCAAACAATAACCTCATAAAATTGCAATATTATTTATGAAAATAACACCAAAAATCTTGTGTGAACAAAATTCATCCACCTTTTTTACTTAAAAAGAGTTTCATTAGTCAGTTCCATTAAGAAGTACTCTTCTATTGCCATCAAAGCCAATGTTGAGTTGAGTCATATGACCTAAAGTTTTGAGTCTAAGTTTTGAGCCAAAATGACCAAAAGTTGTGTCATATTTCTGTAATATTTTTTTTTTTGCTAAAAAAGGTCTGCTCATGAAAAGTACTGTCCAATCAGAGGGTATGAATACACTGATATAACTGCCCGCTAGAAAGCCCTGTATTGCCAACGAAAAATTAGTATTTATGACTAAAATATAATTATCTTTGATTCAAATATTTTTAGGTCTTTACGGATGGCCAGCTACTGGTGCTAGTTATTCAATATGTCTATGACTTTAATATTGTATTGATTGTATGAACATGGAAAATTTAATTATTTCAGTTCGGAATTGAGTCACTTAATATGTGTATACTTGTGGCAGTATGCATTAAATAAGAATGCTAAAGTGATATGCCCTTTTTCATTCAAGCAATAATCTTAACATTTTTAAAATGAAAATAAACAGATTGTACTCACGGACATCTCATTCTCAGCTGATGAATTGTTTGCCGACAGATGTAGACCTGGGTGTAACTGGATGTGGTAGCTCAGTGGTTAGGGTTTCAGGCTATCAATCAGAAGGTTGTGGGTTCAAATCCCAGGTCCACTGAAGTTACCAATGAGGGTCCATGAACCCTCATTGCTCCAGGGATTCTGTATGTAACCCTGTTCACTAACCCCAACCAAGTTGGGATATATGTATGAAAACTATGTATAAAAACGTGTGCAAAATAACCAAAATTAGAATAAAATGCATTGCATATACACTATATTGACAAAAGTATTTTCTCACCCATTCAAATGATCAGAATCAGGTGTTCCAATTACTTCCATGGCCACAGGTGTATAAAATCAAGCACCTAGTCATGTAGACTGTTTTTACAAACATTTCTGAAAGAATGGGTCGCTCTTAGGAGGTCAGTGAATTCCAGCGTGGAACTGTAATAGGATTCCACCTGTGCAACAAATCCAATCCATGCAATTTACTCGCTGCTAAATATTCCACAGTCAACTGTGAGCTGTATTATAAGAAAATGGATGTGTTTGGGAATGACAGGTACTCAGCCACGAAATGGTAGGCCACGTAAACTGACGGAGTGGGGTTACCGGATGCTGATGCGCATAGTGCAAAAGGGTCACCAACTTTCTGCAGTGTCAATCACTACAGAACACCAAACTTCATGTGGTCTTTAGATTAACTCAAGAACAGTGTGCAGAGAGCTTCATGGAATGGGTTTCCATGGTTGAGCAGCTGCATCCAAGCCACACATCCCCAAGTGCGTCGGATGCAGTGGTGTAAGGCACTCCACCACTGAACTCTAGAGCAATGGAGACGCATTCTCTGGAGTGACAAATCAAGCTTCTCAATCTGATGGACAGGTCTGGGTTTGGTGATTGCCAGGAGAACAGTACTTATCTGACTGCATTGTGCCAAGTGTAAAGTATGGTGGAGGGGGGATTATGTTGTGGGATTGCTTTTCAGGAGCTGGCTTTGGTTCCTTAGTTCCAGTGAAAGGAACTCTGAATGCTCAAGCATGCCAAGACATTTCAGATAATTCCATGCTCCCAACTTTGTGGGAACAGTTTGGAGCTGGCCTTTTCCTTTTCCAACATGAATATGCACCATTGCACAAAGAAAGGTCCATAAAGACATGGATGACAGATTCAGGTGTGCATTAACTTGTCTGGCCTGCACAGAATCCTGACCTTAACCCGATAGAACATCTGTCGGATAAATTAGAGCAGAGACTAAGAGCCAAGCCTTCTCATCCAACATCAGTGTGTGACCTCACAAATGCGTTTCTGGAAGAATGGTCAAAAATTCCCATAAACATACTTACTGAATAAACCTTATGGACAGCTTTTCCAGAGGAGTTGAATCTATTCTAGTTGCCAAGGGTCCAAAAGACACAAAGACCCATATGAATTAGGAATAGGATGTCACTTAAGCTCATATAAGGCAGGTGAGCAAATACTTTTTTGGCAATATAGAGTATAAGTATACTAGCAGCTCTATTTCAGCAGTCTGGCCACATATGTATGCATTACTTCAATAAAGGGTATGTTTGGGTGGAGCCTATGATGAATGTAAGGCATGAAATTAAATCACCTGTGATTCTCATCTTCCACTTAATCCTCTACCATGGTTTTGCTGAGTGGGCGAACATTTTGGGTGCTGGACAGACACACAGACAGCCCTACACTCACTCACAAAAAAAAACTATATAGGGACAATTTAGAGCAGCCAGTTTACCTTGTATCTACAATTTTGGACTGTGGGAGGAAATCGGAAAAACCAGAGGAAACCCACACGGACACGGGGAGAACATGGACTAAACTGCACTAAGATGGATTTGAGTGCTGAGAAACGGACGTGCTAACCACTATACCACCATTCATTAATGTTTGTGATTATCTCTCCATACACTGTGCAGTGAAAAGGGTGAAAGGGATACCGGAAGCATAAAGGAGAGAGATCGTGTGAGCCTGTGTGCCCTTTAAAAGGATGAATGGTTTATGTAAATGTGAAACCAACATAGGCAAATCTGATCTTAACAAAAAAAAATATAAATGCACAATAGAAGAAAAATTAAGTTTGGTTTATTGTTTTTCCCAAATTAACAGACACAAAAATTTTTGTACATTAAGAGGAACAAAACAAATTGCTCAGTTTTATTTGCTCTTTTTGCAACAAAACAAACAAAAGAAATCATTTAGCTATCTATTTTTTTCAAAAAGCAGAACACACTGGGCAGCCTGCCAGCATACTGCAGGACAGACACAAAGAGAAAAATTTCATATCTCCAATTGACATCCTTTTTAATTTTTTTATGGAGAACTTGCAAATTACATACAAAACAGCCCTGCCTGTGAATCAAATTAAGGACCTTATTTTTTTTTTACCTCGCTTTGGAGGTAGTGGTACAAAAAATATCCATCCATCCATTATCTTCCGCTTTATCCTCTACTAGGGTCGTTGGGGGGGGGGGGGTTCCCCATGCCCATCCAGGGGAGAATGTTACAGGGCGCAGGACAAATACACCCAGGACAGGGCGCCAATCTATCGCTGGGCACACACACACGCACACACAAACACACTCTATATGGGGAAATTTGGAGAATTCAATTGACCTTGATCCATGTTTTTGGACTATGGGAGGAAGCCGGAGAACCAGGAGGAAACTCACATGGACACGGGGAGACAGGAAACTCCACCCAGATTGGGATTTAAACTGGGAATCCCTAGCGCTGAGTGGCAAATGTGCTAACCACTAAGCCACCATGCCGCCTGCACCAAAAATATATAATTAAAAATTTTATGGTTATGGTTTTATAAAAAGACAGTTCAAAAGAATTCATTTACCACACTGATTTGAAAGTGTTTCACACATCACAGTGGAGACCAATATACAATATACAGTTATGCTTCCTTCATTCATTATCTCCCGCTTATCCTCTATTAGGGTCGCGGTGGGGTTCCCTATGCCCATCCAGGGGAGAACATCTCGGGCGCTGGGCAGATAAACCCAGGACAGGGCGCCAATCCATTGCTGGGCACACACTCACTCACACAGACACACTCTAAACTGGGCAATTTTGAGAATTCAATTAACTTGTTCCATGTTTTTGGACTGTGGGAGGAAACCGGAGAACCCGGAGGAAACCCACGCAGACACGGGGAGAACATGGAAACTCCACCCAGATGGGGATTCGAACCGGGAATCCCTAGCGCTGAGAGGCGAACGTGCTAACCACTAAGCCACCGTGCCGCCTACAGTTATGCTTAATAAACTTTTTCATTCATTATCTCCCACTTTATCCTTTAGTAGGGTCACCCATCCAGGGGAGAACGTTTCGGGCGCTGGGCAGCTAGACCCAGGACAGGGCGCCAATCCATCGCTGGGCACACACTCACTCACACACACAGACTTTATATGGGGCAATTTGGAGAATTCAATTGACTTGATCCATGTTTTTGGACTGTGGGAGGAAAACGGAGAACCCGGAGGAAACCCATGCAGACACGGGGAGAACATGGAAACTCCACCCAGATGGGGATTCGAACCGGGAATCCCTAGTGCTGAGAAGCGAATGTGCTAACCACTAAGCCACCGTAATAAACCCGCTTAATAAACTTAAATAATTTAAATGTCTATTTTACATTTTCTTACCACTGCTCTTTGACACAAACCTGCGCATAACATGCTAACAAATGGACCTCAGCAATGTCTGTGGTTGGACACTAAAGCGTGGGAGCACACGAATCTCTTCCAGATGAAAATAAAATCAGACATGCACTCTTTCTCTAATTTTGTTTTTCTCCACCTCACACACAGATGAGAGGGAGCACTCTGGGAAACTGTGATTTCCCTGGCCACAGCGAATTATAGTCAGACACACGTGATACCGACTGTACTTCGGCTAGGAGAGAGTTCTAAAACACAATTGCATGCAGTCACAAATTAGCAGTGTACATAATAGCAATGGTATGTGTGTGTATTCCACTGAACCATGGTGACGTTCTGTGGTCAGACCGATTTTCTAAGCTTCTCAATGTGGGATCCTGCTGTGACATTTTGTATGTGGACCTATTTCAGTCTGCCTTCCTGGGGAAAAACAAATAATCTGTCTTATTTTGAGGTACTAATACCACAGACCTTCACAAGGTCATAAGCAAATTATTAATTTAAAAGGAATATCTGCAAACTCTACATCTTACTGTTGACATAAATCTTGTGGAAGCTTCTGTGCCTGCCGGGGTGTATGACTTCTGGAAAATTCCAAATGAAAATGCCACAAAGCACGTCAAAATTTGTAAGCAAATACTACATGTGTCTCAAAGTTTCAGAACACCTAATTATTAAACTAAAACTTATTATTATTAGTCTCAATAAAGGGTCATTTTAATGCCATGGTATACAGAAGAATTTTGGAGAATTACATTCTAATATGTGGCTGTTGTTTTCAGAAAAGTTCCAGTACTACAGTGTTCTTTGACTTAAAGCTTGGTTTAAAAATTTGCAATAATAGAAGACCTTGTGTAACTCAAGAGGCTTGACCTTAACCTGAATAAAACGATTAGAGTAATCAAGGTTTTCGACGACTGATTTAATAGAGGTTTATAATAAATAAGTGCATTTTTTTCCAAAGGGAATAGCTTCATATAAATATCATGTGCTGGTAAAAGTAAAAAAAAGGCTAAGCTAAATTGGACATTCAAGTACCGGTACTACCAGTGTGCTTATGTTGATTTATTAAAACAACAGGAAAAGGTCCTGTTCAAGCTTTAGCCCCAGTGCACAAAGCAAGGTCCATAAAAATATAGGTGATTTTCATAAGGAAGAGTATGTGCCCAGTGATAGATTGGCACCTGAATCATTATCCCTTGCATGGGCATTGGGAACCCCCACAACCAAAAATTATGGGATTAGATAAAAGGGTATCAAAAATATCAAAAAATTTGTCTATATATTATAGACCTAAATAATGTATAAGGATTTAGTTGTTAACTGTATACCTGTAGCTTTGTATTACAGTTCCAGTTGTTGTCAGGAGGTCTGCCTTTTCTTCTTTTGCATTTGTCCCACATTAATGCATCCATCCATCCATTATCTTTCGCTTTATCCTATATTGGGGTCGCGGGGGGGGGGGGGGTTCCTCATGCCCATCCAGGGGAGAACGTTTCGGGCGCTGGGCAGATACACCCAGGACAGGGCGCCGATCTATCGCTGGGCACACACTCACACAGACACATACACACTCTATATGGGGCAATTTGGAGAACTGAATTGACTTGATCCATGTTTTTGGACTGTGGGAGGAAACTGGAGAACCCGGAGGAAACCCATGCGGACACGGGGAGAACATGGAAACCCTAGTGCTGAGAGGCAGTCTTGCTAACCACTAAGCCACCGTGCCGTCCCACATTAATAGTTTAATTAAATATATTTTTATACTTCAACAATTAAAAAAAATCTTTTTAATTATTTTACTAATTGCAGATTATTTTAATTTATTGTTACAATTATACAATGTATTATTGTTTAATCCCAAAATAGAGTCATTGGCTGGATTTCCCAAAAGTGTCGTAGCGCTAAGTAACTTCGTACTTAAGAACGTTCTTAAATTTACGAGCCTTTCCTGAATGCATGCGTAGCTTAAGTCATTCTTAAAATCGCTCGTAACTTACAAGTGCTCAGACCCACTCGTAACTCACTAAGAAGTTTGTAACTGGCAGCGAGCAAAGACTCGCAGACGCACTGGTTGTTTAAATCGCACAGAAATAAAATAAGCACTAATATTATTACCTGGAATTCAGTAATTTAATCACGTATTGTTTTATACATTATCATTATTTTATATATATCTTTTTAGTTTCCAAATTTAGTTTCCTCGGGCGCTGGTACACCCAGGACAGGGCACCAATCCATTGCTGGGCACCCACTCACTCACACAAACACACTCTATATGGGGCAATTTGGAGAACTCAATTGACTTGATCCATGTTTGAACTGTGTGAAAAAACCAGAGGAAACCCACACGGACATGGGGAGTACATGGAAACTCCACCAAGATGGGGATATATTAATAAATAAATGAATAAATGAATAAATAAATAAATATATATATATATATATATATATATATATATATATATATATATATATATATATATATATATATATATATATATATATATGCATCAGGGGGATTTAGGTTTTCACCAGCACAACACAACATTGCAGTTGGGGCTGGCTTAAATCTTCCTGATAAAGAATGTGAGAATGTGATTCATGTTCCTGCCAAATACAGTATATGCCTGATCTATTAGTTGAATAGCAAGCACTGATAGTTTGTGATACACTTTCTTCTTTGTTGGTGGAACTATCTTTGGAAAATAATGTAATAATGGATATAAATTGTCTTTTTGTTGTACTTAATCAAGCATCTTATTTAGTTCAGAAAAGTGTATATTATGCTGTTGGTTTGCCATGCCACTGAATAATGAATTCAGGTTAAAAGTGCACCCATTAATAAGCAGAGTCCACAAAGAACGACTTAAAAGTCTCTCTTAGTCTAGGAGACTTAAGAAGGCTTTTGGGAAAGTGCCGTAAAATTTGCGTTCTTAAAGTTACGTCATTCTTAAAGTTTTTCGTAACTCGCTAAGAACGTTTGCTTTCGGGAAATCCAGCCATTATAAGCATTAAACACACGTGTTTCCAGGTATTATTCAGCAAGCATCTATGACAAACTGATTCACTGTTTCATCAGTCTTTGATCATTATTAGAATAACCCCACCTTTATGCCACCCAACTGCTGAGAAGGTTTACCAGCTGCTCAGTTTCACTTCCTTTTCACAAATCTCTTCACACAGTTGGCAGAACTGCAGTGTTTGTGGACCATTACTAATGGTTAAATATGCGAAATCAAAAACTATGTCCTGAATCAAAGAAAAATTTAAAGATTTAAAACTAAAACCGTGTCTAAATCAAAGGTGTTAAACTCGATCAAAAGTAATGTTGAGGACCAAACTGGGTCCAAATTTATTAAACAGGATATTGGATAACGAAAAAATATAATATATTTTGGAAACAGTTATATATGTTTCCTTAAGTTTTCACCACTTCCTAACATTTATATGATAAATGAATGACTGCAATTAGGAAAGATGAAAGTGTTAGATTACTATAGTGCGTTGCAGTTCATGTGTGTAGCCAAAACTTTAAACCAAGAACCAATCAGTTCCATTAAGGCATTGGAGCTATCAAAAAAACATCGGAAGACATGGTCTTAGTTTTTTACGTTAAAGCCACAATGGATTAGAGAGAACTAGAAGCTGTGCAAAGTGAGTCTACTGCTGTAATTATGGAGCATGATTAAAAGTGTCCACCATCATCCCAGTGTAGCAGTACAGTTTATATAGGACGTGGTAGCTTAGTGGTTAGGGTGTTGGACTATCAATCTAAACTAAGCATTTAAATCCTGGGTTTACAACAAGTTGCCAGTGTAAGCTTTTGTGCAAGATCCTTAACCTTTATTCCTCCATGGGCGCCGTATCACCTGCTCTTTGAATTTAACAATCAAGTTAAAATATTTGTAAGTCAATAAAGGTCCCAATGTAATGGAAAATATAAATATAAATGATCATATGATACCTAGCTTGAAAACAGCCTTTAACATGTAAAAAAATAATACTAATAATTTGTTCCCTTACAATTAAAGAATTTCCCCCATACAAAGTGTGTTTTTTTATTTTTTTTTAACCCTTTTTAGTTTTTAATCATTTTCATATCACACCATATCATTTGAAATAGATCAGTGGAAAATAATGCAATGATGTACCAAACTCGTAATTTTACGGATCTGCAGTGCCTCTTTGTTTACCTTGAAAACTAAAGCAAAAAAACCCATCAAACTCTGTGAAAACTGCCTATAGAGTGGGAGGAAGGTGCAGCTGCAGATGCAGGTCTTGGCATACGCAATTTATGGAATCAATGCAGTGCATCATATATACTTGGGAGCCAAATATAATTGTACCTCGGGCTGAATTTTGTCTGCAAGCATGTCTAGTCTAAATAGACATCAACCGTAATTGGGACTAATTAACAAAAGTTTACAATGACAAGCTTCAGCAAAAACAAATGGCAAAGATGGGCCAAACCCCAAGTTCAAAATACAAAATTTCCTTATCTGAGCTATGAATCACTATTAATTAAGTAACTTGGTGCTTAAACTTAAGTACAATTGGTAGTTTTTTGATAGCCTACTTAGATAGTTTACGTACAACCAGTACAATATCTGCATCCAATTAAACAGCATTGTTTTATTTTACAAGCGCTGAACAGATAGAGCACCTGAATATATCATAAACATTCTTGATTTGTATCAAGAAGTCTCTAATCACTCTAATCATTCTTGATGGTACCTTGATCATGTGGCACATTCGTTGAGTGCACTCACTTCATAGCAGGAAGGTCCTTGAAAGTCCTGATTACCAGGTCTTTTTTGTGTGCAGTCTGCATATTCTTTCCATGTCTGAGTGGTGTGTGGGTTTTCCTCTGAGAACTATGGATTCCTACTACATTGCAAAAAAATGTTGGCGAGTAAACTGTGCCCGTTTTGAAATAGCCAGTGATGCTGTTGTATTGAACAAGTCAAGAATTAAATATACAAGTATTTAGTATAAATTTAGTATCAAGTATAAAAGGAAAAGGTTCAGTTATGTTATTGGTTGATTTCATTATTGATTGATTTTTATGAACAATATTATAATTATTTAAGGCTTTTTTGCAGTTAATATCTGGCTTAAGGATGTGTGATAAACTGTGTCCCTTTTTATATTGCTACAAGGTACAACGTGAGTTCTAACAAAAAACTATTATAAAATATAATAAAATATATAAAACTATTATCTATTACAAATTACAATGTTAATGCAATGAAACATTAATTAACCTGCATCAGGTAATAGAACTTTTATAAATTATTATTTTTTACTTAATTTAGTGAAGTCTGCAGTACTGCACTGTTATGATAAAACTTATTGTGTTATATGAAGACTAAACACATTAATTATTTTGAGATTAAGAAAAAAAAAAACTCAAAAAGTGCATAGGCTTGCCTTCACTTCATGTAAGTTTACAGTAAGAGCCTATTGTTTTGTTATGACTCTATTTCAATTTTTGTTATGACTCTAAATCATCTCTATACCTATTTATAAACAGAAGCTGCTACTGACATGCTTTTCTGATGGTGTCAGTTACAGTGAACCTCAGCCCTCCCAACATGGTTCAAAATATTGTTTTCACCCAATCAGGGACCCTTTCATCGAGCTGAATTAATATGTCACTCATACCTCCTCCTTCCTTCACTTTCAAAACTCTCACTCATTTTGCATGATTCATTCAATGACTTGGTTTCGTCTTTCGGAATGATGAGCAAGTTGGACAGGTGAGTCAAAATAAAAAAAGAAAAACTAATAATGGATATTACTAATAGCTGCAATTGTATGTCACATAATGCCTGTGGAATTATGAACTAGTGGCAATGACAGGTTGACTAAAACAATTAGCATTTAAATGACAGAAAAAGTCTGTAAGTTACGCAAGTGCCGTTTTTTTACTTTCATTATTTTCAGTATCAGAGGAAGAAAGATTACTAATGATTAATAGAGATTACTTTTTGTGTGTGTGTGTGTTCTGTACAGCTATAACATCCCATCAAACCATGATAGTTACTTGTATGTAGTGTAAAAGTCTGGAGTCTGACACAAATCATAAAGCATATTCTTTTTGCTGTGCATTACTGCTACAGACATTTGAATCTAAAAGATACTCAAAAATGCCCATATTCTACATTTAGCTAAACGATTAATAAAGATTTCAGTGGTTACATTTATTAAAAACAACATGGCTATCATCCATGTTATAGTTAATCAGTTGTTTTTGCCACTGACAGTTTATATTATTATTATTTTCTATTATAAAATGGGCAGTTCCTTTTCTTAAATATGATTGGCTGATCCGTTTGTCCAGCCATGACATTATTGACAATAACTCACACCTTTGACCACTTCACATTTGATAAATCGATATATAAATGTGTGATATACATTGTTTTCCCGATGTTTTGTGTAAACTGCATATTGTAATTTGACCAATTTGGTGTTTGTTCATTAGAGAAACCTGTTTTAGCGATTAGGTTCACTTTAAAAACCAGACTATATTACATCGCTGAAGACCAGTTTATTAACAATATTGCTTTTAATAAACAAAAATTATTATTATGACTCAAATCTTGTTTTTTTATTATAGTGTGTCTTATTAAAGCAATAAGGCACAAGTAGGCGTTCATTGTTTCACAACTTCAATGTTTTATTGAACCTGAATATTAATTGGACTGGCGGTCCTGCAGGACGCCCCCTTAATGGACTCACATATAGTTTTCTAGTTTTTAGTTTTTACATTTGTTAAGTGTCTCTACATGGCTGTCCTACATTGTTGTTGCTGCCTGGCCGCTCAAGGAGGATGAGTCCCCCACTGAGTCTTGGTCCTCCCAAGGTTTCTTCCTTGAATAACAACATAAAAGGGAGTTTTTTCTTGCCACTGTCGCTTCGGC
>JAFMOD010000349.1:211444-225876 GCA_019802435.1 Corydoras maculifer
CCACAGTCCAAAAACATGGATCAAGTTAATTGAATTCTCAAAATTGCCCCATATAGAGTGTGTCTGTGTGAGTGAGTGTGTGCCCAGCGATGGATTGGCGCCCTGTCCTGGGTCTATCTGCCCAGCGCCCGAGACGTTCTCCCCTGGATGGGCATGGGGAACCCCACCGCGACCCTAATAGAGGATAAGCGGGAGATAATGAATGAATGAATGAATATATTATAAGGATATTAAAACAAGTACATCTATGGAAGTTTTTATAATATTGTGCGTGTAATTATTTTTAGTTCCATTCCATGTTACACAACTTTATATGAATATATTCAGTTAATGCCCCAGAAGAACCAAACTACTTTAGTTAAGCGTAAATGTTAGCGCGTCGATATTACAACACTGTTTGTTTACAACACTGTTTGTCCTATTTCAGGTGCGCACATATTCAGGTTATTACCACACTAACGGCTCCGTTAACCGGGATTCGGATGCAGCAAACAAACTACTGGTTTGAAAACCAAGATGGCGACCGAGGTGGAATACGAATCGGTTCTGTGTGTTAAACCTGATGTCAATGTTTACAGAATTCCACCGCGAGCGTCTAACCGCGCCGTCAGGTAATAATCTTCTGTGCTGCGTCACCGCAACCTTTATTACGAGCAGCATCATCATCATTGTTTATCTTCCATCTCACCGAGGCTAGTCTTAGCCATCAGTTGTTCGGGTTAATATTCGCTCTAAGTCTTTACGTTTGCACCTGAGTCAGTCCTTCAGCAGACCATGTATTTGGGCAGTTGTTTCTTAGATGCAGTGCGTAACTGACAAATTAACTCACAGCAAATAGAAAGTACACAAAGTGTGGGCCTGGAGGACATTGATGTAAGTAGGGAGCGACCTCTGATTGAGCAGTTTCCCGAAGCTTTATCTTACCTTTGGCTCGCGACTTCAGCATGTCACGCTCTATATGGACGCTTCTAGAATTGATTATAATTACGACCTGAAGGTAAATACGTGTTCAAATCCCGGAGATGATTTGGTGCCCCTTTTTTTCTCGGTCGTGATCTTTTCTCGTTGTATAAATATTAGTTTGAAATACACGTTTTTTTTTACACAATTTTGCATATCACCCTTTGACGTAACTTACAGTGCAAAGCAGCTTGTAAAGGCATCATCACGCAGTCAATCGCCATCAGTATAGGGAGCTTTAAATAACAGCTTCAAAGCTGTAATGAACTCTAACCTGTTCTTTAAATTCCCGGATGAAATAAATGTGTTTATTAACACAGTATTTGGTCAATGTTTTTCTAACATGCGTGTTTTTGAGAGAATTGACGTCTGAGGTTTCCCGATAGTGAGCATTTTCTGACGATCATTCTCCAGTTGTTTGCGGGAACTCTCTGTGGGAGAACCAGGTTCTGCAGACTTAATCACTGAGTAATAATCAGTGATGCAACGACTCCCCCAGAGGTCTTCAGGACATACCATCTGGCTTACAGTAAAGACAATCACATGTCTGGAGTGTTTTTTTTTCTCCATTTATTCCATAATTGTTTCCCAAAACATCTTGCAGTGCTACTTTAACCAAAAGTGTGGACAACCCATTCATTCATGCTGGAAAAAATGATCTGACTAAACTGTTGACGCAAAGTGGGACATGTTGTTGGCATAAATTATTGTGTAGCATTATCATTGGCCTTTAATACATTTAAGCAACTTAGAAAAAGATTGCAAGGGGCATTTACATACTTGTAATCAGTTTGTTAGAGTTTTACCTTTGTTTTTCTTCAGTATATATATTTATATTATGTCAGCCCAGTAATTAAAATGGTATAAACTGTCCATTTTGTGTAATCCACATTAAAAACTGTGTCCTGTACTGTAGTAATTTGTTGGTTGTTTATCTGATTGCGTGTGTGTTGCAGGGCAGCAGATTGGAAATTGGATGTTCCTGACTGGATGGGTCGAATGAGGGTCACAGCAAAGGGAAAAGTTGCCTACATTAAATTAGAGGACAAAATTTCAGGTAATGACAAGCATTACATATTACATATAAATATAAACATATATAAATAAATATATACAGACACACACACACTATTTGTTTTCAAAAGGTAAGACTTAAACAGTATAGATAAACGGAGGCCATCAGTAGGAAATAAAACTGAAGACTTGGCCAAATGTGAATTTACAGATAAATTGAGTGAAAGAATTTCATGGTTTCATGGATTTTTTTCACTTCATTAAATCGGGTAAATCAGCTAAATATTTTGTGTTTGTAATGGCTTAATGGATAGATGAGATGATCTGTTTATAATAGTTATGGTGGTGTTGTTCTATTCTTGAATGTAACAAACTTTTTTTTTTTTTTTTTTTACTGATTCACTTTGTATAAAGACTGTAAATAACCTGTACTTGAAGATGCACTGATTTAAATATATTTGCTGCAATACATAAAACTGTTAAATGTCTTATATATGAAAAGGATTTAATTTCTTGGACCCCTGATCTTCAGGGGAGTTGTTTGCGCAAGCCCCAGTGGAACAGTATCCTGGTATTGCAGTTGAAACAGTGAGTGACTCAAGCCGCTACTTTGTACTTCGGATTCAGGATGACAGTGGTGCGTATGAGAGAATTCAAATTCACAATCTGAATGTAATAGCAAGTCAGTAAATTAGAAACACGGTTCCGTTCTTCCCCCAATATCAGGTCGTAGTGCGTTCATTGGCATTGGATTTGGAGACCGGGGGGATGCCTTTGATTTTAACGTGGCTTTACAGGATCATTTTAAGTATGCTTTTTTTTGTCAATCTAAATGGTAGTCTTTGAATTTGGTTCGAGCATGTGATTTTAAAAAATGACCACCCGTTTTTCTTTTCTGTTTCTCAGATGGGTGAAGCAGGATAATGAGTTGAGTAAGCAGGCTCAAACTCCAGACTTAGGCCCTAAACTTGACTTGGGCTTTAAAGAAGGACAGACTATCACTCTTAACATTGGGGTAAAATCATCACTTACACACACTAATTTATATTATTTTATATTAAGGAAAATACACTGCCTGGCCAAAAAAAGACACCACCTGGATGTAACTTAGCAAACTGGTACAATTGGTCAGGTCTAGGTTCAGCAAAAGTATGTGCTCAAAGAATGAGGTCAGCTGAATACCTGAATATAATAAATGACCAGGTTATTCAATCAATGGCCTTCTTCTTCCCTGAAGGCACGGGCATATTTCAAGATGATAATGCCCAGATTCATCTGGCTTAAATTATGAAAGAGTGGTTCAGGGAGCATATGACATCATTCTCACACACGGATTGGCCACCACAGAGTCCAGACCTTGACCCCATTGAGATTTGCTGGAGTAGGGCTTTGCACAGCAGTCAGACTCTGCCTTCATCAATTAAAGTTGTTGGTGAAAAATTAAGGCAACACTGGACGGAAATAAATCTTGGGATATTGCAGAAGCTTATCAAAACAATATCAGAGTGAATGCATGCCATAATCAAAGCTAAAGGCGATTCAACAAAATATTAGTGTGTAACTTTTTTGGTAGTGACTTTTTTTTTGGCCAGGCAGTGAAAAAAGGACCATGTAATTTGCAGATGCTCTTTCAAACAGAACATTAACTGTCATAGATCTTCAGATAAAAAACCTACTTTTAATATGCTTCTTCTTGGACACTGATGTTGGATAGTTGAATACACATGTTCAACTCATATTGATGTACATTGAAATTGCAAAGCATTTTGTTTTAGCCATAATTACATTTTTAAGATCACATGCACTCCACTTTGTATGGAAAACTTGAACTTTATATTTTAACACTATTAATTTGTGACTTTATTTTTATCTATAGCAAAGCAAAAAAAAAGAGAAGCCCCGTCCTACGAGTTCAGGGGGCCTTGGCCTTCTTCCACCCCCTCCAAGTGGCAAAATTGCCCCGCCTCCAACGGTCATCTCCACCAATTATAACTCAGAGCCTTTAACCAGAAACAACAACATTGGTACTTAAAGAGAAATTTGTCATTTATTTTATTGTCTAGTATAATTTTTGAGCCACGTGAAGAAAGCTAAATATGAAGGAGCCTACTGTTCACTGCTGACGAGGGCTCATGTTCTGGGTTCTTCCTTCAGGATGTTTGTTAGATCTGGACAGCAATGATTCCAGTTCTCTGGTCCAGACCACAGCTGCTTGCACAAACTCGGACCTGTGGGGAGACTTCACATCCGATAGGCAAGTCATCCATCAGTTAAAGAGCTTGACTCATGGCAAGCAGATTCTGTACTGTAAGGTAAAACAGATATTCAGCCACATTTGTTTTAGATTTATTTAGTTAGGATATTACAAATAGTCAGTGTACCAGTATTAGGAACCCATTTAAGGTAAAAAGGCAAAGAGTAATATTAGGATTGAATCAGTGTAATGAGTAAGTGAATGTGGACCAGAGACAGGATTTCTCACTGTAAGGAATGGGCTTTATTTACAGACTGTTATAAAAGTAATATAAAAAGAAGTAAATGCTGGTGTATCTTACAGATTATAAATGCTGCACTTTCTATTAAACATTGCCATCCGTGCCATTGTGACCTTCCGTCACAACCAGATATTTGGTAATTCTCAATTTGGTTGAAATTGTCAAAACACATTGTATAGCAGAAAGAAAACATTTTTAAACCAAATGATGACTACTTCTAATGTCGCTGTTACTTATTTCTACATTTGCTTTCTAGAATAAATTATTATATAAATAAAAATTAAATAAATTTGACCTCAGCGGGTCACTGGAGCACATATAAGTTTTTTTTTTTTTTTTTTTCAGTATTTAAGCCAAAGGTTCAAACAGACTCATTGTGCGTATGCACAAACAAAAATATGCACAAGTTGTGTGGAATAAATCCCACAATCAAAAGAGATGTTTATAGGTGAAATGAAGATATTTATTTACTTTAAATGTGTGTGTCTGTCCTGTCAAAAGTGACTCCATTTAAAACAATAAATGAATGAATGAATGAACAGTGATAGGAAAGCTAAAAGCGTTTTTGGTGTTACACCGTAGTTTGGCCACCAGAGGGCACGGGGCATCTACAAGAGCTTCAAATTGCAGACATGCAATAATAATTAATATAATGACAATAATGGTCAAGTGGACACCATAGAAGTACTTTTGAAGTAGTTTAGTAGCAGAACACATGCTTTAAATAATTGATAACCTATTTTTAGTTCGTTTTCACTCAAAATTTAATCTTGAGATCAAATCCCAAAGAATATAAATGAGTTATTTTAAAGATGCCAAGATGCAGACTGCAACGGGAAATGTATGTGTGTATTGCATTGTTATTGTATTGCATTCTAATTCACTATATATGTAACTAATATTAATTTTTATATAATCTTTATCTTCAGGTGGCACGGTGGCTTAGTGGTTAGCCCGTTCGCCTCTCAGAGCTAGGGATTCCTAGTTCGAATCCCCATCTGGGTGGAGTTTTCATGTTCTCCCCGTGTCTGCGTGGGTTTCCTCCGGGTTCTCCGGTTTCCTCCCACAGTCCAAAAATATGGATCAAGTCAATTGAATTCTCAAAAATTGCCCCATATAGAATATGTTTGAGTGAGTGAGTGTGTGCCCAGCAATGGATTGGCACCCTCTCCTGGGTCTATCTGCCCAGCGCCCAAGACGTTCTCCCCTGGATGGGCATGGGGAACCCCACCGCGACCCTAATAGAGGATAAAGCGGGAGATAATGAATGAATGAATGAATGAATAATCTTTATCTTTGTCCTTTGCTATGCACGTCAGTGTAAATGATGTACTACAACAATCTATCACATTTGTTCTGAAACAAACTGCATGTATAAACTAATTGATAGTCTCATAATGTAATCTAAATTACATTATGTAATAATGTTTAACTGATCAAATCCAATCACACATTGTTGTAGAGCTATATATGTATTGTTTTGTTTTGCTGTTGTGCAAACTGATGTTTCAGTGACTTGATATTGATCACCCTCCGTTTCACCCTCTTATTTAGTTCGACTCCTCAGCCGGCCAAGCAGGAGACTTCTTCCACAAACTGGGTCCAGTTCTGAGTATGTGATCACACTGTGATCAACCAAAACCTGTCATACACTGAAACCTACATTTAAGTTTACTTTTCGTCTCACTTTCTTTTTCTTTTTCTTTTCCCTTTTTGTCTGTCTCTCTTACTTTCATACACTTACTGCTTTTTTAATACGGACCCAAATGGATTTATGTCAGGTAAAGTTTTTTTGTTTATTTAACTGGTATTTATTTATGTCTGTATTATTTGATTTATTTATGTTTTCTGTATATTTAAATGCATAAAATGTCATATACAGATGATGTGTTATTTAACAATGTTTAAACTTAAACAGTAAGAGCTTGATATATTTAGTGCTAACAGTTTTTGATTTTATAAGGGTAGCTCCAGAGTCTTTGGTACAAGTGATTTAACCTGTTGTTGTTCATAAACCTCTGGTGGTGCAAATGCAAAGTATGACATAATGCATTTAAACCATCAATGGTACCATAGCGCTGCTATTTTTAACACATCAGTGTTTTTTTCCATGTCTATATGCAATCAGTTGCAACTGAGAATTGTCAGGAATTTATTTGTCTCTGTACAAATGTTTCAGTGTTAATACATGAGATTACCTTTTGATTAGTGAACTGTACTAACATGAGGCCTGGGGCTTACAAATTAGCAGCAATGTCATATCAGTGACCTAAAAACCTGAGGTCAAAGCCATGATAACATGCACTGTGGCTGGGCCAAATTTTACTGAATAACGCAGATTCCATAAATGTGTGTGAATGTACACAATTGTACACTTATCAATTAAGCACTACAGTGTTCTAGGTCATGTTCTGTGATTATTGGTGTAGAGTTTATTTCTGAAAGGACAGTTCACTTTGATTTACTGATTCCAGCTGTAAAAACACAGTTGACTTTATCTCTTTGTGTCGTCATGTGGAAGCAAAAATAAAAACAAATATAAAAATTCCCATTAAATAAACAGTAGAAAGTAACCATGTGCATGTGTCAAGTTTTTGTCACTATTTTTATGTTTTTTTTTTTTATTTAAAAAGGCACTTGAATAAAAAGACGTCAAGAGAGATGTATACATACACTTTGATAGGTCTTTTAAGATTAAACTTAGATGATGGGCTTTAAGGTCTGTCATGACTAAAGTTTTGCTGATTAGTTGCCATACAAATAATTGCGATTTCTCTCATTGCTTAACCTCCTCCTTTTTACACTGTACAATACAAACAAAAAATGACTGAATCATATATTTTTTCAGCATTTTCAATAATGAATTTTATTTGATAAATGTAAACAAATTGATACGGCAACACAGTTTGTTAATGAAGACAGAATTAGTCTATATAAATTGTCTTTAAAACATAACCACCAAAGCCTTTGTCTTGAGCAAACATGGGTTATAGTTCAGCACTTTATTACAAACATAATAAGAAAGTAGTTTTTCAGAACAAGATTACAAAGAATTTAGGTTTTTCATCATCTACAGCTCAAAATTGAAATATTTAGTCAGAAAGTAGCAAATCTTAGTCCTTAGGTAAAAGTTGCATGCTGTTATTAAGGATGATAGCCACAGTCACAAGATCTATTGGTAAAGATGCCTCTGTCCAAATATTTTCCGATATCTCCATGTCCGTGTAGGTTTTCTCTGGTTACTTGGATGGATTGAAACATGGATTCAAGGGAAATTGGCTGCTCTAAATTGCCACCTACATAGTGTGTGTAAAAGTGAGTGAGTGACCAGCGATAGATTGGCACCTTTTTCTGGGTTTTATCTGCCCAGCGTCCAAAACATTCTCCCCTGAATGGGCACGAGGAACCTCCCTGACTCTAATAAAGGATTAAGTAGAAAATAATGGATGGATAGATTGGTTTTTAAAAAGTGTCCCAACTTTTCTAGAGTTTCATTCATTCATTATCTTCCACTTTATCCTCTATTAGGGTCGCGGTGGGGTTCCCCATGCCCATCCAGGGGAGAACGTCTCGGGCGCTGGGCAGATACACCCAGGACAGGGCGCCAATCTATCGCTGGGCACACACTCACTCACACAAACACACTCTATTAGGGGGAAATTTGGAGAACTCAATTGACTTGATACATGTTTTTGGACTGGGAGGAAACCGGAGAACCTGGTAGAAACCCACACGGACACGGGGAGAACATGGAAACTCCACCCAGATGGTGATTCGAATCCCTAGTGCTGAGAGGCGAACGTGCTAACCACTAAGCCACCGTGCTGCCCCTTTTCTAGATTTGATTATGATATTAATAAAATGTGTGATATAGTCAGTCAAATGATGTCCTCTGATTAAATTATATACATGTAGTTTTATGAAGTACACATTTTCTTCTTAATACATAATAGATTTGGTTTTTGAAATTCAGTTAAGCTGCTTTTGTTAAAGGTTTCCTGAAGGTGGGATATTTCTTTTACTCACTGTATCAGTTACAGTTTACAGTTGCCAATTAAAACATGAATTACTGTAGCAATAAGTAGGTAAAAGTCTTCTTATTACTTAATTATATTAAACCAGATTTTTGCACCTCTGTAAAGGCTTTATACCATTTTTTTAAATATATAACAAGTGTCAGGGCCTGGCTCACAATCTTTGTTCTAGTTCTTCTTACAGGTGTTCAGGGGAATTAAAATCAGTACTTCAAATTTTAATCACGTCAAACTCACCCAATCATTTCTTTATTGACCTGGCTTTGTGATCTGGGGAAGTCATGCTGGAACACCTAAGGTTATTAATCAAGAGTTCAGTCTTAATACTTTTATTGATTATAATTTATGTGCATAATGGTGATTGTTGTGTATTTATTAAGTATGTGGTTATGTAACAGATTTTTTTTCATTTGTAGGCATGAATTCAAATATAAATGAAAATGTCTCTCCATTCTTTCTCACCGTGCTTTTGTTGAGCTCTGAATTCTTTGGAGAAAGATAGAGAAAGACAAATCAAATTTAGAACCACAAACACATAACATAGATTACATTGTTCTAACTGCTTATATAATTCTGGACCACGGGGCTTCAAAGCCAATTCTTGGAAAATTGTTAGCAAGGTGTAGATTTATTCATGGAGACTTTGTCATTTGCATGGTACATGAGGTGGAAAGAAATTGTAGGCTCAAGGACCCTGTTTCACCCAAAAGCAATTATTGTATAAGCATAAAAGTAAAAAAGAGAATTTTTAGATTTTAAATCATTGGCTATAAAATAATCAGCAGTGTTTAAATATATAAATTTTATCTTATATATTTTAAGACTTTCAACACATTTAACATGTTTCAGTTAGTAGTGCATTACTAACCGTCTCTTAGTCATTTCGTGTAAATACATGCAGCTTTTCTTTAATGAACCATGTTTTCATATCGCATTCAGATAAATTTTTATGTCCACGCTTGTATATTGTCAACAACTAATATATTGTCAACATATATAGTACTTAAATTGTCGGATTTTAATGTCCCCTCATGTCATATGTGCCTCAAAGCAGTCAGTGCAGTTTTTTTTTTTTAACTCGTTACCTGGTGATTTAATCATTTAAAATTACAACTATTTTAACTAATTACAACAAAGAGATTTTTTTTTCATCCAGTATTATTGATAAGACGTTTCAGTAATAGTAAAAGACTAATTTTAAAATATTCTTCTATCATTCTAATGTGCTTTATATTATACTTGAATTATTGAATCTCTTGTGTCTGATTTTATGTTGAAGCTGTTAATGCTTAAGCATTTTTGTGTTTCAATAGTGCCCTTAAGAGCATTGTGTTTGATTAAAGAAAATGTTTCAACATTAAATGTTTTTATTTTTCATTATTTTGGAGAAGTTATTTAAATACCAAACACAATCACATTAAATTAATAGTTTTTAGATTAATATACTAATCGAAAAAATAATTGTTTGATTAATCGATAGAAAATTAATCATTAGGTGCAGCCCTATTGTTCATGTGTACATTTGTTCTTTCAATAATGAAGTGTGTTTGTGTTTGAAATTTTTAAAATGCCTTTACTGGGCGGCACGATGGCTTAGTGGTTAGCAGCACTAGGGAACCTCTCAGCACTAGGGATTCCCGGTTCGAATCCTCATCTGGGTGGAGTTTCCATGTTCTCCCCGTGTCTGCGTGGGTTTTCTCCGGGTTCTCCGGTTTTCTCCCACAGTCCAAAAACATGGATCAAGTCAATTGAGTCCTCCAAATTGCCCCATGTAGAGTATGTTTGTGTGAGTGAGTGTGTGTGCCCAGCGATATGTTGGCGCCCTGTCCTGGTGTGTCTGCCCGGCGCCCGAGACGTTCTCCCCTGGATGGGCATGGGGAACCCCACCGCGACCCTAATAGAGGATGAAGCGGAAGAATGAATGAATGAATAAAAAATGCCTTTACTGTTCTTCTTGGTGAAAAAGCCAATTTGATTTGAATGGACCAGTGTGTTGACCAAACATTAAGGAGCACTGAGGCCTTTTGAAAGTGTAATATTTGTGTATTGCCTAAATGAATATCCTAAAAATATTAACATTGCTGTTTCAGAAATACCTTTCATTTTTTTAAAAACATTTTTAGTCTTTACCTTTTAGGATCTCGTCTTTCAGGCTCACAATCCTTGCACAGATCTCTTTCTAGATCACATTGACTTAGAGATGGAGATATACTGTTACCTGCTGTGTTTTAAGTCTGACATGTTTATCATGATACTAAATGAATGCAATCATATTTAAACAAAAACAGAAAAGTTCAGCAATAGCACTAACGAGAATGTAATGTACTGTTACTTGTAAATGCATGTAAATTTTTTACATGCCTTCAATGGCTCATAGACAGTGTACATCCTGGTACAGGGGAACAATTCCTCTCTGCATTCTATGAGACAGTCAATGTTGTTTTTTTTCATCCCATTTTGTCACATTTACCTGAAAGGGTTTCTCCCATTTACACTTAGGTTTGGTATTGCTGAAAAGCAAACTTACTTTAGAAACTCTGTGACCTGTTTGACAAGTACATGAGGTTATTTATCCTGAGACATTATGAATGTTTGTTCTACCTGTCGGCTCTGCCCAAATAGAAGTCTTGTAGAAAAAACATGGGAAAATTTTGGAGGCAGGGGAACAAATGGGCTTTTGTGAGACTAATTAATGTAATTAGCCTGCATTGGCCTGTTTTGAATGTTCTGCATTACAACAGAAACAGCACACAAGTTCAGCAGTTTGGTAAAAACCCATCTCTCACGACCTAGAATTATGTAGGCATCCAAAATTATTTGAGAAGTGTTTAATTTGTTTTAAAGCATTTATTTTATAAAATAAAATGTAATTGCAGAAATATTTTTATCAGCATGTTTTAAGTTTTATTGCTAGATTCAAGTATAGAGAGTACAGTGTATTATAATTAATTTATTAAAAAGGTGTAAAAATTATAAGTTCCTCAATTTAGTTCTTCATAGAGGAAGTTTTTACTTTAATTCCAGCCTCATTTTTATTCCTTTCTCAGGAATTTGAATAATATTGGTTTCGTTAATTTTCCCTTCAGTCAGTTGATTCTTTTATTGTGGATAATAAGTTTGCTGACAAATATTCATTCATTCATTCATTCATTCATTCATTATCTCCCGCTTTATCCTCTACTAGGGTCGCGGTGGGGGTTCCCCATGCCCATCCAGGGGAGAACATTTCGGGCGCTGGGCAGATAGACCCAGGACAGGGCGCCAATCCATCGCTGGGCACACACTCACTCACACAGACACACTCTATATGGGGCAATTTTGTAGAATTCAATTAACTTGATCCATGTTTTTTGACTGTGTGAGGAAACCGGAGAACCGGAGACACCGGGAGAACATGGAAACTCCACCCAGATGGGGATTCGAACCAGGAACCCCTAGCGCTGAGAGGCGAACGTGCTAACCACTAAGCCACCGTGCCGCCCTGCTGACAAATATAATCATACAAAATATGCCATTTAAACAAGACTTTATTATAAGTAAAGCATTTTTATTATACAGTGGGGTGCGAAAGTTTGGGCAACCTTGTTAATTTTCCTGATTTACCTTTATAAATCTTTTGTTGTTTGAATAAAAACAAAATCAGTTTAATATATCATACAGGGGACAAACACCGTGATATTTGAGAAGTGAAATTAAGTTTATTTGATTTACAAAAATTGGTCAAACAAAATTAGGCAGGTGCATACATTTGGGCACCACAAAAAAAAACGTAACTCAATATTTAGTATATCTTCCTTTTGCAGAAATAACAGCTTGTTAACGCTTCTTATAGCTTCTAATGAGAGTCTGGATTTTGGCTGAAGGTATTTTAGACCATTTCTCTCTACAAAACATCTCTAGTTCATTCAGGTTTGATGGTTTCTGAGCATGGACAGCTGTGACACATTTTCAATAATANAGAGGGCCATTCCAGAATGTTGTACTTGTTTCACTGTATGAATGCCTTAGAAAATTTGGAGCAGTGTTTAGGGTCGTTGTCTTGTTGAAAGATCCAGCCCCGCCGCAGCTTCAGCTTTGTCACCGATTCCTGGACATTGGTGTCCAGAATCTGCTGATATTGATTGGAATACATGCGGCCCTCGACTTTAACAAGATTCCCAGTCCCTGTACTGGCCACACAGCCCCACAGCATAATGGAACCTCCACCAAATTTTACTGTAGTTAGTAGGTGTTTTTCTTGGAGTGCTGTGTTCTTTTTCCTCCATGCATAACAGCCCTTGTTATGCCCAATTAACTCTATTTTAGTTCCATCAGTCCACAGCACCTTATTACAAAATGTAGTTGGCTTGTCCAAATGTGCTTTAGCATACCTCAAGCGGCTCTGTTTGTGATGTGAGCGGAGAAAAGGCTTTCTCTGAATCACTCTCATACAGCATCTCCTTGTGTAAAGTGCGCCGAATACTTGAACGATGCACAGTGACTCCATAAGCAGCAAGATGATGTTGTAGGTCTTTGGTGCTGGTCTGTGTTTTGACTCTGACTGTTCTCAACATTTTTCGCTTCTGTTTTTCTGTGATTTTTCTTGGTCTGCCACTTCGAGCCTTGACTTGAACTGTGCCTGTGGTCTTCTATTTTCTCACAATGTTTCTCACAGTGGAGACTGAAAGCTGAAATCTCTGAGATAGCTTTCTGTATTTTTGCCCTAAACCATGATGGTCAACAATCTTTGTTTTCAGGTCATTTGAAAGTTGTTTTGAGACTTTCATGCTGCGACTCTTTAAACAAGATGCAAATAGGAGAAAAGTCTACAATTGCCCCCCTTAAATACACTTTCACATAATTGATGTCATATGTGTATGGAGGTCAAGGATCACTGAACTTACCAAACCAAATTTGAGTTCCAATAATTAATTCTAAAGGTTTTGAAATCAATAAAATTTCAACAGTGCCCAAATTTATGCACCAGCCTAATTTTGTGTAACCAATTATTGCACACTTTCTGTAAATCAAATAAACTTAATTTCACTTTTCAAAGATCACTGTGTTTGTCCCCATTATGATATATTTAACAGATTTTTTAAAATCTAAACAACAAATTATTTATAAAGGTAAATCAGGAAAATTAACAAGGCTGCCCAAACTTTCGCACCCCAATGTATATGTATGTATACAAAGTACAAAAGTATTTTAACTATAAATTCAAATACCAAAATGTACAACTTTACTTAGATTATTGTGCTGTGTTTATGATAAGTGTTTACTGAGGTTATCTTTTTTCTATATTGAATATTGTGTCAGTAAGAACTCCAAGAAATGAGTTCTCACTAAAGAATGTGTTTTTCCAATTCTTTGTGTAGTTCAGCATGTGAGTGCTCTGTGGTCCTCTGTGTTTCTGTCTGTTTCTCTCTATATTTTTCACAAACACACTTTCTTATACATTGTTGAATGTAATGTTGATGTTAATCAGAGATACAGGGTAAAAATGACCGAATGTCCAAACAGTGAGTAATTTACTTGTTTAAATGCACTACAAAAGTACTAAGTAAGTTATATATATAGTATATATAGTAGTAAGTTATAATATATATATATATATATATATATATATATATATATATATATATATATATATATATATATATATATATATATATATATATGATTTAAACATTTTATATATGAAAATTAACAATATATATATTTATATATATACAGTGGGTTGCAAAAGTATTCATACCCCTTGAACTTTTCCATATTTTGTCACATTACAACCACAAACATAAATATATTTCACTGGAATTTAATGTGAAAGACCAACACAAAGTGGTATACAATTGTGAAGTGGAATGAAAGTTATACATGAATCAACAATTTTTTTACAAATAAAAAACTGAAAAGTGCGATGTGCAAAATTATTCAGCCCCCCTGA
>JAFMOD010000349.1:237123-265239 GCA_019802435.1 Corydoras maculifer
TCATTCTGAACACAGTCATATCACCAATTATAAGAGGGTGTTCATATTTATGCTACCATATTATTTACTTTCGGGCGTCACACTGACTTAGTGGTTAGCACGTTCGCCTCTCAGCACTAGGGATTCCCAGTTCGAATCCCAATCTGGGTGGAGTTTCTCCCTGTATCTACGTGGATTTCTTCCGGGTTCTCCGGTTTCCTCCCACAATCCAAAAACATAGATCAAGTCAATTGAGTTCTCCATATTGCCTCAAATGGAGTGTGTGTGAGTGAGCATGTGCCCAGTGATAAACTGGCGCCCTGTTCTGGGTGTGTCTGCCCAGCGCTTGAAAAGTTCTCCCCTGGATGGGCATGGGACCCACTCCCCACCCCCCACGACCCTAATAGAGAATAAAGCTGAAGATAATGGATAAATGGATGGATTATTTACTTTCTATTTTAATAGTTACCTTTTTTAAAATTAAATAGTGCAGATCATAAGTCAGTAAGAAGTAGGAAATAAGTCTGAAATTATTTACTTTGGCCACTTCCTCAGTGAGTGAGTTATTAAAAATTTGTTCAAAATTTCTTTTTTTTTTAAATCTTAATTTACTTATGTCAATCTATTCTGTATGAAGTATTTAATAAAAGTTAACTCTGCTAGACATACTGGGACACTAATAAAGTTTAATTATTTAATCACTCACCAATGCTGTTTTATCGTCTTCCTTATTAAAAAAATATATTAAAATTTAGATTATGTATTTAATTGCAATTAAGGAACTGCAGTTCAATATCTTATAATATGTCCATCCATCCATTATCTTCCACTTTATCCTCTACTAAGGTTGCAGGAGGGGTTCCTCATACCCATCCAGGGGAGAAGGTTTCGGGCACTGGGCAGATACACCCAGGACAGGGTGCCAATCTATCTCTGGGCACACACTCTCACACACAGACACACCCTATATGGGGTAATTTGGAGAATTCAATCAACTTTGATCTATGTTTTTGGACAGTGGAAAGAAACCGGAGAACATGGAGGAAACCCATGCGGACACGGGGAGCAACATGGAAAGCCACTGTGCTGCCCTCTAATAATGTGTCACAGTTATTAATTATACATACAATTCTTCATGCACCATCCTGATTTACTGTTGGTTTATAAAATGTTTATAAATTAATATATATTTTATATATTTTTATCACTTTAGCATCTTAAGTAACGTAAACCCTCTGCTCAGTATTAGGTCCTTTACCATGATGGCTGTTTGTTAATGCTCTATATTAGTAAATATTGTTATTCTGTTTAGACCTTTGTCATAATTTTTCTCATCCTCTTTTAGCTGCCTTTTGCAAATTTGGAATGTGTTATCCGAGTTTTAATGAATTCAGAAATGTATTCAGTCTTAACACCGGACATAAACAACATGCAATGTTTTTATATGACGATTTTATTACAGAAGTTGTGACCATAGCTTTTTGTGAATTACATATAAGAACAGAGAATACCAGACTGTAAACACAGGATAATCTCCTGACATGTTTATTGGAGAGGGTAAGATTTATTTCTCACCAACTGTGTAGTCGCCTCTTGTGTCTAATGGAACACATAGCTGTCTAACCCTGCTGGTCACATGACTTTGTCTGCTTTCTTTACTTAAGCCAATGAACACTCACACAGCATAAGTATTGGTAAAAGTGTAAAATATAACAGGATATAAAATGTTTTATAAATGAAGATATTTTAATGCCTAATTTTGTGTACGTTTGTTAATTTTACTGCACATTTTTGTCTATGTGTGTATATATGTGTATATATATATATATATATATATATATATATATGCTTGAATGTCCAGATCTCCTTTTGAAAATGTATGTGGAGCATTATAAAGGGAGTAATCAGAGTCAAAATCAGGGGGGAAATCAATAGTCACCACAAACAAAAAAAAAATTTGCTTATTCATTCAAAAGAGCATTCATGCTTTATGATTTTAGACAAAAGAAATCTGGCTCTGTTGTAGTTCAGTGAGTCAGTGAAGTTAAAACTTACCCAGCCATGCTTTTATGGACCTTGCTGTGTGCATTGGAACAAAAATTGATAAAGTAGAAATTCTCCAAACTACAATTGGTCATTTACATTTGGTCATTTAGCAGACACTTTTATCCAAAGCGACTTACAAGGTGAGCACAGGGTTAATCACAACACCCCTGGAGCAATGAGGGTTAAGGGCCTTGCTCAAGGACCCACACTGGTAACTCCAGTGGACCTGGGATTTGAACCGCCAACCTTCAGATTGATAGCTCAGCACCCTAACCTCTGAGCTACTGTGCCCCAAACTAAGTATAAAATAATTTGCACACGATTTTATCTGCTAATTAACATTGTGTGGTCTGATTTTTTATTTAGTTTAATCAAATTGGAGCTGGAATAATCATATGTTAAAAAACTTTTGTATTCATCAATATCCTCTTTAAAATTCACTATGCATTTAATGTGCATTAGAAAATTATACTGGTTCTGTGTATTTTAAATGAATTTGTCAGTTAATGCATGTAGTTTGATCTCTTGGGCTTGTGGCTTTCTCAGCACTGGACCAATGAAATGTGGATCGTTATGTTCCACATGGAAAACTGGTTAGATTAAATAAACGAGTCAGCGTGACGGTGAGTGAGGAGTCTGAGAGTGAGTGAAGCGAGGACAGCATGAAGTGCTGATGGTTTGGGCAGTGTTTGATGAAGCTGTTACTATTTATAAACCATCTGCTTAGGGTCTTGCATGAGCCTCACAGTAAAGTTCATCGTTTAGAGGTAATGGAACACAGATAGTTCCTGTGAAATGTTAGTAAATTATTTTAAAATTAAAAAGATTAAATTTTTCATTTCTCATTTTTTTATATGGTGCCGCAAGTAAGAGATGCACCACTTGAAGTAAACATCAGTAGTTTTTCCAGCTTGATTAATTGCATAGTGTACTTCTGCGAGGAGTTTAGAAACTTTGGACTCAGTTTCACAAGTTTCACATATCCAAAGAGAGTCTGTAAATCCCTGAGCAACATTAATCTGATATCTTGGCTGTGGTACTTGTGTTTAGTAACACTTACTGACACATTGTCCTACATAGGCTCAGCTTTCATGCTAGATGCACAATTTTAAAGCTTCAGTTAGCATGGTATCGTATGTACAACAAATAAATATTAAAGTCAAACAAGGCTACATAAATGGAACTATTTGTACTATTTGTATCCAGATAGTGTACAAGATTATTAGTGTTCCTATAATACTGTGTGTAAAATGAGGTCGAATTTTTGAAAAATTAATTAACAAATCAATATAACTTCATTGGATTGATAGGTAACAAAAACAATTACATACTATCTCACTAAAAACATAGACTCTATAAAAAGATAGCCTGGAATATAAAATATAGAACAAAGTTTATAAAGAACATAGAGTACAATGTATATGGTAAAAATTACTTACAATAAAATCATAACAATGTGATAAAAAATAAATAAATAAATAAAAATAAATAATAATAAATAATAACTAGTATAACATATATGTATTTGTATGGAATATATATATATATATATATATATATATATATATATATATACATATACACGTGTGTGTATGTGTGTGTGTGTGTGTGTATTGTAGTATATATATATATATATATCCATTATCTTCCACTTTATCCTATATTGGGGGGGGGGGGTTCCCCATGCCCATCCAGGGGAGAACGTTTAATGCGGTGGGCAGATACACCCAGGACAGGCACCAATCTATCGCTGAGCACACACTCATATAGGCGGCACGGTGGCTTAGTGGTTAGTACATTCGCCTCTCAGCGCTAGGGATTCCCAGTTCGAATCCCCATCTGGGTGGAGTTTCCATGTTCTCCCCGTGTCTGCGTGGGTTTCCTCCGGGTTCTCCGGTTTCCTCCCACAGTCCAAAAACATGGATCAAGTTCATTGAATTCTCCAAAATTGCTCCGTTTAGAGTGTGTCTGTGTGAGTGAGTGTGTGCCCAGCGATGGATTGGCGCCCTGTCCTGGGTCTATCTGCCCAGCGCCCGAGATGTTCTCCCCTGGATGGGCATGGGGAACCCCACCGCGAACCTAATAGAGGATAAGCGGGAGATAATGAATGAATGAATAAAATATATGGTGAGGGTGTGGCATGGGCAAAGATGAATGAACAATGCTAGAGGGCAGAACCAAAGGCAAATGACAGTAAGTTCAGGTCATTTATGCACCTGTCTTAGGTTTTGTTTGTGATCGGTGAGCAGTCTTTATAAGCTGAGGCACGAGTGATCACAGTGACAGTAATGTCTGTTGGCCATTACCTCCAACAGGCCAGCAGTTGCAGTTCAATATGATATAATGCAATTTGTTAAAAGCCTGTTTCAGTGTTTAATAAAACTTTCTTTGAACCACATTGTGTGCTGCCATGTGATAAAGAATTATTGGTCCTTTGGCTAATATTTGACTATAGTTCTATGAAATCATCCCGTTATAAATTTACCTTAATTTTAAAATATAATTTTGAAAATTCCAATTGCAATCCCTAATCTCTGATTTTTAATTGTTTATTGTATATGTAATAAGGTTAGTATTTCTATTAACACCTTTTGCCATTTACTGTTCATTATTAACTTGTTTAGCCTGCCCCAGACAGAGCATTTGTCCAAAATGTATGGCTAGATGCTTTATTGGATGAAAATGTTGCAATAGGACTAAATAAAATACTTGAATTCAAGAATTAAAAAGTGTGTTTTTATTTTGTCAAATAAGGGAAACAATATACATCTTATCATTTAGATTTATTTATGAACTACATGCTTAGGTTTTTGCACATTTATTAATAAAATAACAAGCAACATTAAATGTATTTAGCAGCGTAAAGCTATAAAACAGTATTAGCTTTAATGGTTTAACAGGTATGTATATGACGTTCAACAATGTCAATGACAATTAATAACAACTATTTATTTGATTGTTTTTATAACACATCACATTACAAAACCAACTTCTATTTAGTGTAATGAAAAAGAATTGTGCAAAATGAGGTGGTTTTTAAAAACAACAGCTGCCTTACTGCAGTGGTTTCGACATCATATGGTTGAAACCAGTATTATTGGGAACCTATGAGTCCATTACAAAAATTCAACGCAATTTCTTGTTCGTAACATGTAAGAAAAACCCAAAATTGCATAGATGCCTAAGATTTTCTGCACTTTCCAAATTAACAGCATGATTTATTATACAACAGTTAATCCTTTGGTTCTTATAGTTGCCTGTTAGATCATTTGCAATCCCACAGATGCATTGTTTATCTATTTTATTTAATCTCTTTTATGTGATAAAAAGTATTAACTTCTCCTAAACATTTTCTCATTTTTTCATTTATAATAACTAGCATAAAAAGATTCTGTGTTCAATTCCTGCACAGTGTGAGTAAATGTGTGTCTGTGTGTCTACCCAACAAGGGAGTGTCTGCATATTGAGGGTGTTTACACACCAATTGCATTGGGAAGACTGAGATAGACACCTCCCTGATCAGGTATCTTGGATTAGGAAATAAATACATAAATGTTTGTGATGCTTTCAAATCCATCACGCCTGCGATTAATTACAGTATTACAGTATTAATTCATTAATTCATATATATATGAGAGAGAGAGAGAGAGCAGAAGACTAACTAGACTAACGGTAATTACAGTATTACATTATAAAAGAGAGAGAGAGAGCGAGAAAGAGAGAGCAGAAGATGTTCTATCTTTCCATTTTCTTCCCCCACATCCGGTCTTCTTCAACTCTTCCTCCTAACACTTTCCTGGCATCACCCTCTGCTTCCTGTGCTCTCCTTTTGTCCTCAGTTTCTGTTTTTAAAAGCCAGGCTCCCCCCAAATAAGAGAGGACCTCACTGGGACTGGAACGATAACCAGGCAAAGGGTGCAACAGTTTCCTGAGCAATGTGAGCGCTAAACTGCTTAACGTTTCAAATTGAGAAGGTACAGCCACTGTTGTTTTCTTCTTTTTTATATGGACACTTCTGCACCTCTGTCTGTTTTGTCTTTTTTCTCGTTCCTCCTGCCAATTTACATGGTTGAACCAGATGTGAAATTGACAAAACCTGGGATCATCAGATGTGCTCTCCTCCCAGGGAAAACTGCTGGTGAGCAAACAGTATGTCAGTATCCCCAGTGCCCAGCTATCTAAGCTTGGTTCCACTGCCATCCACATGTGTTCCTGCTGGACTTCTCTACTTTTCTCCTTGTGCTTAGCCTGCTCGAATTCAGGCACACAGAATGGGGACTCATACCAGACAGCACGCACTTGGGTTCCACGGGGACGGACCAGGCCAAAGTCACCCAGTTTGACCCAGCGGCAGTTTGGGGCACACAGAAAGATGTTTTCAGGTTTGATGTCACGGTGTACAAAGCCTAATGAGTGCAGGAAGGACACAGCTCCACTTAACTGGGACATAACACTCTGAGCTTGATCTTCACTTACACCCACCTGCAGAAAGAGAGAGAGAAACACTTTACACAGGATGCAAAATGATAGTAAATATTCAGTGTTCTGCATTCACTACTCTTCTAAGTATCTGTCATTAGATCTGGCTGGCAGGACCAGGTGTAAATATGAGACTATGTGCATGCCACAGCCCTCATGTCCCTGAATAAACCTATCAGCACTGCTGTTTATCTTATTGTAATTACATCTTTGCATGACACAGTACATGGAACATGTTTGTCCTTGAGAATCTTAGCTCCAAATGTCAGTGCATGCTAAAGAGACATCCTCAGCAAAAATGCTACCAACTGACAAAGTAAATATAAAATAGTAATATTAATATAAAGGTACTTCTTAAAAATATTTATAATCAACTGGCTTGCTTCAACTGACCTCTGATGTGATGACGTCATATAGATCACCATACAAAGCCGCCTGTTGGGCAAAGATGTAGTGGGATGGTGTGGAGAAAAAGATCCCGAGGGCACGTGTGAGAGAAGGGTGTGTGCAGAACGAGACAGAGAGGTTGTATTCACGCAGGAAAGTATGGAGAGTGGTGGAGTGGCGAGGAAAGAATTTAAGGGCCATAGGTGTGCCTGAGAAAGAAAGGCATGTTTATTTATCAACCCATTTTATATGATCATGTATAGCAGTTGCTGTATGCAAAGAGATTTATTGTGGTGAACTAGGGTGACAGTTTTTTGACAGTATGACAGTATGTTAGAATATATATATGATTTATTTATCCATAAAAAAATATTCCTATGATTCCTATGATTCCTAAGATTTTTTTTAGATTTAAGTATTTTGTTTTTACAGGATTGAATAACTAGGAAATTTTTAGTCTATAAATCATTAAATCATTAAATAAGATTTTATCTGATTATTTTTATTTTTAGATACTTTATTAATCTTTAAATACAGCAATTTTACATATATGTTTGCACTATAACTTTCTTTATTGTGTTTTATAGAATTTACTGTTTACATACAGTATACACCAGATTACAGATTATACATTCTGTTTTCCATTGAAAGAAGATAATGTGAAAGCACTTACACAGAGTGAACATAGTCGATAGTTCTGTATAGAAATGGTTAAGGACATGTGGTTAACCTAGGTATAATGAAAATGCACGAGTAGAACACCACTACACCACTGTGTACAATTAAAAAATGGTACTTCTTTCATTATTTAAAATAGCAAAAACATTCTGTATAGATAAATATGTTTGGACATTTAGAAAATAATTCCATTTAAAATCAGCCAGAAAAAAGAGCAATGGCCACGAGGTGTCCCATAGAAAGACCTTTTTGGTATTATATGCAATGGCTAGAGGTTTTTCAGGAATGAGAAATTGTATTTAAACACCTAAACACGCTCCTCTTTTGCATCTATAACAGTTTCCAGTCTTCTCAGGATTTTAAAAAGATTTTAAAGGTGTTGGATAGAGGTTATAGTCAGAGCTTGGGCTTTCCCCAAACTGTTCATATAACCAGGAAGCATAAAATTGTCCAAAATGCATGTCTAGGTTATTGATTTTTTACAGCTGTGGTAATGGGACTTAATGAAACACTTATGTTTATATATACATAATGTTTATTTAGTTGCTTCTGTATGAGTAATGTATTCATTTAATGTGTGTAGTGCAGCACTAACCTCTCTTTTTATGCACAGCCAGCATGACCTTGCCATAGGAACCTTCTCCAAGCTTTTTGATAACTTGAAAATGCTCTGAGGTCACCATGGACGTCATTGACTGAGCTGTGAGATAGCACAGCTCGTCTAGTTCCTGTAAGGGGTCCTGCTGAAAAAAACAACAGCAGGACTTTAACCATGTATTCTGTACATCACGTGTGATTTCTTAATCTGTCAATGGGTTTGCTTGTCAGTAATGTGAAGCGTACACAAAAGTACCAGCACAAATAACCAATTATCTTTTACAGCTGTTTGAAATAGATGCTGCAGGACGTCACCTAACTGCCATGTTACATAAGACATTGTCCTAACACTACTATATTTACTGTTGACCTTCCCTTAACAAAACCCCCTCTAAAACATGTCATACTTTGGGTTGATAATAGGCCAATTTTGGATGTTTGTCATGCCATCATTTCCAGTGTGTACCATCTTTATGCGACTGGCTTGCTCCCCCAGGATCCTACACCCAGTGACATTCTGACAAATTGTATGGCTTTAACAGGTATTCAGTTATTTAAAAGATCAGTTTTGTCACAAGGGAGCCTATGGTGTGTACCACAGACTCGTAGTGTGATGATCATTGCTAGGCAATGTGAAGTGGGGAATGCAAGCTGCTCCTTGCTGATAGTGTTTCCAGTTGTGGTCTTTAATGCTCTGCCAAATCGACATGCATATGTGGCAACTTGTCATGTTTAAAAAAAGGCTCTGTGCAAGCTAGCTGCAACTAGTCTTGACCTCTTAACGTTAATAACACTTTTACACCATAAAAAAAAAGTGCAAACCCTCAATAGAGATGTGCAACATTGTCACTTTGTGTGTATTGTACAGGTAAAATAAACATAAAGCAAACTGGCCAGTGTGTTTATTAGTGTAGTAGTTAACATTCTTAAAAAAAGAAAATCTTGTTTTTTAAAATTCAAGATAAATTAAAGTCTATTCTTTGGTACATGGGTATGTTCTTCATATATTTAACTGTGTTTCCTCTGGGAGTTTTGGTTCACGTTCACTGTTCAACCAGGTGAACTTTCATTCATTCATTCATTATCTCCCGCTTATCCTCTATTAGGGTCGCGGTGGGGTTCCCCATGCCCATCCAGGGGAGAACGTCTCGGGCGCTGGGCAGATAGACCCAGGACAGGGCGCCAATCCATCGCCGGGCACACACTCACTCACACAGACACACTCTAAATTGGGCAATTTTGAGAATTCAATTAACTTGACCCATGTTTTTGGACTGTGGGAGGAAACCGGAGAACCCGGAGGAAACCCACGCAGACACGGGGAGAACATGGAAACTCCACCCAGATGGGGATTCGAACTGGGAATCCCTAGCGCTGAGAGGCGAATGTACTAACCACTAAGCCCAGGTGAACTTAATACACTAAATTGATTCTAAGTGTGATGTGTCTGTGTTTCTATACTGTAAGGATCTGTTATTGGTGTTTTTTCTGCCTTCATCCTGCAAGCATTAAAATAGACTTTATCACCCTCATTCACCATAGTTCTGATGATGGCTTGAAAATCAGTAAATGAATGAATTATAGTTTGACATAAAATTTCTGATCTTTGTTTTGAGTGACTTGTTGTATGTGGGATTTTGGACTGGCTACTCTACATTTTTCCAAATGTCTAAGGAATACATTTCAGGTATTAATAAATTATATATCTGTGTGAGGTAAAACAATTCACCTTTCAATTTCTAGATTGATCCAATTATCACTGCACTAACCAGAATGTTTCCAGTAAATCTTTAACAGGTTTGCACTTTGACATCCTTCTCTAAAACAAAATGTATTGTTCCAAATGTAATAAGAGACCCCAAACATATAACTATCATCATGTTTCAAATATGGATTAAGATTATTGCAAATTATTCTATTTTGGATTTATCTACTTGACCAGTTATCGTCTTTTTGCTTAAATATGTACTCATTGGCCAAATCCGGTTGGATGGCAATATTGAGTTTGGAGAGTGGTAAGTTTGTAACACTGTACGCACCATGACTGCTCAGTGTTTTTTCTGACGAAGGACATAATTCCAACTTAGTAATGATTTTAGGGGTATGTTCGAGTTAGGGTTTCGGGTGTGCTCATCTTTGCTGGTCGATAACATCTGAGAATTTAAGGTTACAGAACTTTAAAGAATACTGCTTTTGAACTAATAACATTTACACATATTAGTCATCCCAGTATTTAAATTATTATTATTATTATTATTATTATTATTATTATTATTATTAAGGCGGCACTGTGGCTTAGTGGTTAGAACGTTCGCCTCTCGGCGCTAGGGATTCCCGGTTCGAATCCCCATCTGGGTGGAAATTCCATGTTCTCCCCGTGTTCGTGTGGGTTTCCTCCGGGTTCTCCGGTTTCCTCCCTCAGTCCAAAAACATGGATCAAGTCAATTGAGTTCTCCAAATTGCCCCATGTAGAGTGTGTGTGTGAGAGTGAGTGTGTGCCCAGCGATAGGTTGGTGGCCTGTCCTGGGTCTATCTGCCCAGCGCCCGAAACGTTCTCCCCTGGATGGGCATGGGGAACCCCACCGCGACCCTAATAGAGGATGAAGCGGAAGATAATGAATGAATTATTATTATTATTATTACATAATATTTTTGTATTGTATAATATTGGTGTATTATTGTACCTTGAAATCAATTTTACAAAGTTTTGAAAGGCATGTATGTGCAATTTTTTATTAATTAGCCTAAATAAATGGTTAATAATTTATTTTTTTCATTTCTTTAAATATCTCTTTGTCATTTAGTTACATATGCAGAATCATTGTGCAAAATATTTCTTCTTTGTGAAAATAATCTTTGTGCAGAGGATGAAATATTATTAAGGTGTCACAAACTTTTAAGCACTATTGTACTTTACTCCCCTTAAATTTTCTCTTAATATGTCAGATTCTAATACACGTGTAAAAAAAAAACCTGAGAAATAAAGCTGGCATGTGCTAAATTCCTGATCCAAAACAACATTGTTTGCATTGTTGTACAGTCCAGTTCATATTTTGACACATTTACTTAGTGTCAGTAACTGTCATAACTATACATTTTGTTCCTGTAACATAATATATGTTCAATCTGTTAAGCAAAGTGTCTGGGATTTGATTGCAATGCGTGTTATGGTATGTTTTTTTATCAAGATATCATTTGACTTATCCTTAGACTGCAGAGTGCATACTGAAAATTCATAGAATTATGGAATCTTACTAAGAAATATGAGTTCATTATCAGTTACAAGTAGAAAGGCTTATGATCATTGACAAATTGTACCAATTAATTTATAGTATATAGTTTAAAAAGTTTATACCTCTTTACATTACTGTAACAGTGGCAGGGATAAGTCTAGTGAAAGTTTCCTCTTTTACTCACTGCTGATGTATCATCTTTTTGATATTTACATTTGTACATACATAAAACAGAATGCTACTTACAGTCATTTTTTCTCACAGGATCTTGATGTAACCAGTTAATGCAGGTCTTCACCCTGTCCTGTCCATTTGTATTTCACCGTATCTACTGTGTCATACAATTAGCCGCTCTGCTCAGTGGTTCCAGATTTATCTAAACTCAACCAGATGTGTTAAGGATTAAGTCTGTGTGTGATCCATTGCATCGAGAGGCATTATGTGTTTTTATATGTCTTTGGTTGGATCTTTAACTCTCTGATCTGTTGGTCACATCAAGCCCTTCCCTCCAGTACCTTTCCTCCCATTGGCTTTTCCTGCCAGCCCATGTCTGAGTGTCTGTTACTGCTCTCCACAGCATAGCTGTCAGGTATCAACCTTAATCACTTATTCTTGCTCTTACTACACAATCCACTGATTTTCCTCTCTATTGTCATGCTGTGCTTCTTCTCTTTCTGTCTTTATATCTCTTTTGCCCTCCTGTTCTCTTCTTAAGTGTGTTTGTGTGTGTGTGTGTGTGTGTGTGTGTGAAAGAGAGAGAGAGAGAGGCATCTTTGCATCAATTAATAGCTAAAAAAACTGAATACTTTATGAACTTGGGAAATGATTATTCTATTTTGCAACTTCTCACTTTTGCTTTTGCAGCTTGTCACCCCTCAACACTATTACCTCTAATGACTCTAGACGTCCTGCCATCATTTTGATTGACAATAGGAACAGCTGAAACTTAACCAGAAATAATCACTATAGCTCTATCTTGGCCTAGGGTCAAGTGCTTCTCTACTTCTGCCAGCCTCCCGTTGTCACAACCCCCCCGTTATCCTTCACCTTCTCAGATGAAATTCCCATGAAGCTTACACAGCCAACTGTGGCTTGCACAAATGCAAACAGTCCCTGTTATCACGACTGTGGTCATGCACATTCAGCTGCTGAGTTGAGCTTTCAAAATCACGATAGTTAATGCTCATGTCCTACATAAACATTATAAGACAACATGTTATATATGCCAAATATAATAATATTACAGGTGTCAGAAATTATTGGTCCACTTACTATTAGGAGGGTTATACAACTGTATGAAGACAATTGGGACAACAATCCCAGACAAATATTAAACATCTATAATGTGATATCCATGGCTAGATGCTTTTTACCTCTAGTTATGCAGTTCATGATTTCCTACACTAGTGGATCCATCTGAAGCCAATTATGTGTCCCGATGTCTAGTAAGTTGATACAATGTAGAAAGATCTCCGTGTGTAAAATAATCCGGGGCTAAGCACAATGAAATTATCTATAATGTGCCTTGAAAGGTAGATAAACTTTCACCTGTGTCCTGTTTGTATGTTCTCCTAATGTCTACGTGGGTGCGCTGTTTTTTTTTTTTTTAACACAGTCCACAAAAATGCCAGTATATATATTATTGATAATAAATTGCCCCTTGGGCGGCACGGTGGCTTAGTGGTTAGCACGTTTGCCTCTCGGCGCTAGGGATTCCCGGTTCGAATCCCCATTTGGGTGGAGTTTTCATGTTCTCCCCGTGTCTGCGTGGGTTTCCTCCGGGTTCTCCGGTTTCCTCCCACAGTCCAAAAACATGGATCAAGTTAATTGAATTCTCAAAATTGCCCCGTTTAGAGTGTGTCTGTGTGAGTGAGTGTGTGCCCAGCGATGGCACCCTGTCCTGAGTCTATCTGCCCAGCGCCCAAGACGTTCTCCCCTGGATGGGCATGGGGAACCCCACCGCGACCCTAATAGAGGATAAGCGGGAGATAATGAATGAATTAATGAAATTACCCCTTTGTTTCTGTATATTATCTTATCATTTTTACTGATTTTGTCCTATGGGTGTTGGGAAAGGCTTCAGCACCCCACACAAGCCTTAATATAATAAGTAGCTTAGAAAATGAATGAATTATTATATGTTTTTGTAAAAAGTAGCATTTATGCTGCAGTATACAAATATATGCCCCATTTATTACATTTTAGTTAACATAGTATGCTGATTACAGCTTAGGTCTGACCTCTGAAAATCTGATTCTATTGGTGTAAATTTCAACACAAAAATTTGTGGGAATTCTTCCCAAAAAAATCATGCTACTAACAAGAGTTCAATGATTAAGCATTTGTTCGTAAATATGCAAATGCTCGTTTATACCATCACAAAGATAATTCTCCTCAGGAAAAGTATGTGCAGAGAGAATCTTTAGACAGAATCTTCCCTCCCAACATACATTTGTGCTCAAAGTGTATGCCTGCAATATCCCAAAATCTTTTTACTGTTTGTTATTTCTTTAAAAGCCGTAAGCCATTAGTATACTTTTTTCTTAAAAAAAAAAGCTTGATGCATTTAAATACCTGGCTGTAGCAATGCTTGGCATATACTTTGGAACATTCCAGAATAACGCAGCTTACTCATAATAAAAATATATTTAAGCCAGGGGTGTATTACTGTCTGCAGGCAGCTGCACTTAACTTCAACCAAACTATGAAAACAGTATTAATTTTACATTTGAATTCTACTATTATTGATTTTAATACAAAAGATATTCATAGCAATATCCAAAACTTTTTAAACATTTGCAAACTACTTAAAGAACAGCAATAAATGTGCAGTGGTTTAAGCTTCCAACTTATTGTAAGTTTTCTTCTACATTCCAAAGACATTCTGGTAAACTCAAGAGTGGAGACACTATTCAGCCCTAGTCATTTCACTTGTAGTGCTGGGTCATAAACCTGAATAAATGGAAGGGTTGCATTAGAAAGAGCATCCGGTGTGAAACTGTGCCAAGTCAAATATACAGATGTTTTTGCTGTATCAACCCCTAATGGGAACAGCCAAAAATAAAAAATGAGAGTTGGCTGAGAATCACAAATTTACAAATACTTCACCATTTTACAAAGGGTATTGTAATTGTTCACGTCACTACAAGCCAGCACTAAACAAAACAGAAAAGTATTCCTGATGACAAATTTTTTTTAGGAAAAGTTTCATTGTAAGTACATTATATTAAGTCAAAAGTTTCCTTTTAATTAATAATTAGTACTGAGGATGTGATAGCTCAGTGGTTAGGGTGTTAGGCTATCAGTCTGAAGGTCTGGGTTCAAATCTCAAGTCCACTGAAGTTACCATTATGGGTCCTTGGGCAAGGCGCTTAACCCATTGCTCTAGGAGTACTGTACCAACCCTGTGCTGGGACCCAAACCAAGTTAGAAAACTTGTAAGTTGTTTTGGTTAAAAGCATATGCTAAATGACCAAATGTATATGTAATAACAAAATGACCCAGAATAATGTGTGCCAATGTGTTTAAGTGGCAGCCCTTTGGCAAAACCTGTCCAAGGTATTTCTTTACCTTTTGTCCTATATGAATGCTGGATGCAATATAAAAGGCTTCTGAAGCTCTGCAACCAGATAAGCAGAATGATAAAATAATGATCAAAAGAAATTTTTTTCTCTGTGAAAAAAATTTATATATATTTGTTGGTCATACTATAAGTATTGATCCTATAAAAAAATCTAACCAGTATTTGTGTTTGTAATTTATTTTAATCTTAACCTGTTTTATTCAGACTTTGAATTTAAATACTGGATGAGATATTCAAGTCCTGTTTCAAAGCAGAACATTGCCTCTAAGTGGCCAGTGCATGTTATGGCAGAATACACTATATTGTTTTGTACATATCCCTTTTTATACAGAATTTTTTTATGATCATTTTTATAACTGTTTCCTGCAAGCTCTTTAATTAAGACAGCTTTTACTTTTGTTTACTTGGTTATTAAATCACATTTAAATACACCTGCTAGCTAATGTCTCACACGCTGATGACATATTCCTGTTGTTGCTGTGATTTCTCATTCCGCTGCATGTCTTGCCCAGGCTTATAAGGGTAGTTAAAAAAGCTTTAAACAGAAAAAAAACATATTTACAAAACTATTTAAATCTTTCATTCAGTGCTTAATAGAAGCCCAACTGTATACATTTCAGCCACTTTTATCAGATTTATTTTTAATCTATTTATCTGTACAAGCCAAGCACTTCTAAATTTTGGAAAGGCCTTTCTCACCCAGCTACTCAATTTGGCTGCGCAACCAATGCATTAACATTCAAAGGCTGTTCAACTTCGGGTTATACAGTATCTTTAAAAAAAAAATTATTAAATGAGATGAGATGAAATGTCATTGTGATAAGTGTAATTTGCTGCTGCCAACACTGCAATTTTTGGTAGGGATTAATAATATAACCAATCAGTAATGGCAGGGGGAAAAACTCTCACTGCTGTTTGGAGGGACTAAGACTTTCATATGTGGAGCTAGCTTCTGAAAGGGTAAGAATGCTCCATACTCGTTGGGTGACCTGATAGTGATGGCATGTGCTAAATAATAATTTATGGATTGTAAACAAATGTGGTGGTACTGTGGCTTAGTGGTTAGCAAGTTCACCTGGGTGTAGTTTCCATTTTCTCCCCGTGTGGGTTTCCTCCGTTTTATTCTCCGGTTCTCCGGTTTATTCCCAGTCCAAAAACATGGATCAAGGTCAATTGAATTCTCCAAATTACCCCATATATAGTGTGTTTGTGTGTGGGCCCACTGCCCAGTGATAGATTGGCTCCCTGTCCTGGGTGTATCTGCCCAGCGCCCGAAACGTTCTCCCCAGGATGGGCATGGGGAATCCCCTCGATCCTAGTAGAGGACAAAAAGGAAGATAATGGATGGATGAGTAAACAAATCTTTAATAACAATTAAAGTGCTTATGTTTAGGCATTAATTGTTTTGTAAATGGTCCAGTGGAAAAAATGATGTATAAAAAAGGGGTTCATAAAAATCGCAGTGTTATCAACATCAAATATATAAGTTTTATAGTATTATAAATGTTTAACTGAACATGTTTGCATATCGTATAAACTACTTGTGTTATTGTGATGTAATAATGACCTGAAACAAACAAACAACAAACTAACGCAACGCCTCGGGTGAGTAATTGGTCAGTACTCGCTGGAGCGGGAGGTGCGGCTCTGTTCGTTTATCCGCGTCAGAGAAGGAAAGCGGAAGCGCCGCCATCTGCTTGTTTCAAGCGGCACAAGGGTCATCGTTCACGGGAAAACGCTCCACTCATTCAAATACTGGATTTATTTATGACAGTAGAGATACATGAAAGAAAACCGCCAGACCCTCATGTCCCAAACACACAGTCGCGCACCAAGCTGCAAGTCATTTTATTAAAGTGAACATTCTAACTGTCGCCGTAAGTTACTATTTTTCTGCTGCTATGGTGTTTTGGACTGCCGAAAAACGCGGAAGGCAAATTGCTCTCGGATGTGCCCGAAGTCCACTATATAGGCTGACTATTATATTACTGCAATGTCTAGAAAGTACACTAATGTAGGATCAGGATTGCATTTGGAATTCGGCCCTCGCCTAGACGAGCTGGCAAGTTTAGCTAGCGTCGTTCGGTGTCCGGCTCTTCACTGGTTAGCCTTTTAAACAGAGGTGACTTTATAAACACGCGGAGAGTCTGACGGTCAGCAGCACGTGGCGCCTAGTTTGTTTTTATACTAGTGTCAAAGCATGCTAAGGTTTAAACACGACAGTCCGCCCAAAGTTAGACGGTAAGAAGCTAGTTTTATGCTAAGCTAACTCTCGATAAGACGGGCGGAGTTACTTTATCTGGATTTAGCTCGCTAAATTGGAGAGAATGAACAGATGCGCGCACATTGAAAATCGCCACTTGTTTAACTTTAAGTACTTGTAAAAGATCAGTTAAAGTGTTGTGTGGCGTATTGTGCTTCTTATACGTCAGTGTTTGCGTTTTTGACCTTTGTGTTTTCCTCTGTGTAATCTTGGGTGGGAGGCTAAGTGGCAGCAGGCTAAACTAAAGTGTCTGGCTGGTCTGGTTACTCTATAAAATGTCATAAAACTCTACACAACAAGCAACAGCTATTACATATTTGTAATGTAGTTTTTTTTTTTATTTCCACTGTTCAACAGAATTGATGGTTGGCTCTTTGACATACAGGTATCAGTTTCAATGTGTCCTGTCGCTTAATGCCATTGTTTACTTGTAAAATTTATATATATATATATATATTTTGGTAATTTAGAAATGACTGGTGATGTGCTGTAGACTTAAATAAGAAGAAAATGTTGATAAACTACAGACTTTTGACATAACCATGTATAAGATCTGAGCAGCCAGTTCATTTAGTGTGATAGGACTTTGATCTGGGAGTCTTTAACTGTGAGTCCATTATCAGGTTTCAGTATTATGTCATCATTATTTAGACAGTGTGTTACCTGCCACTCCTCATCTTATGTGCTTTTGTCACCGGCATGGACTACAATTGTTACGGGTTAACTAGTGTTTCTTGAAAACCATTAGATCAGGTTCTTATGGCTTATTTTTAAGACATAATTTACAGTTCCTGGTAAACACTTTCAGTATGCATGAGGAGGAACAAAATGGAATAGCAATTTTGAGATTATTATATATCTAGGTTAATGTATTTTATTACACATTCATTGAAAATATTACATTACCAAAAAAAACAAAAAAAAAACTTTGACCCTCATTCTCTGTGACTCAGTTATTGCATTATCACAGTTATTCAAATTAAATAGTTTCTTGATTATATAATATAATAATGATTAATAATAATAATGAATATAAAATTTATTGTAATAATATATAATAATATAAACCATTATGCGGCACGGTGGCTTAGTGGTTAGCACATTCGCCTCTCAGCACTAGGGATTCCCGGTTCGAATCCCCATCTGGGTGGAGTTTCCATGTTCTCCCCGTGTCTGCGTGGGTTTCCTCCGGGTTCTCCGGTTTCCTCCCACAGTCCAAAAACATGGAACAAGTTAATTGAATTCTCAAAAAAATTGCCCCCTATAGAGTTTGTCTGTGTGAGTGAGTGTGTGCCCAGCGATGGATTGGCGCCCTGTCCTGGGTCTGTCTGCCCAGCGCCCGAGACGTTCTCCCCTGGATGGGCATGGGGAACCCCACCGCGACCCTAATAGAGGATAAGCGGAAGATAATGAATGAATGAATAAACCATTATATTTATTATATATCCAACAAATAAAAGAGTGCATTCACATTCAGTTCAGTTTAGTTTACTTGTACAGTTTAGTTTACTTGTACAAGTACTAATATGTATGATTTGTAAAACTTAAAGTTTTTTTAAAAATCTTTTTCTGCATCATTTTTTAAATAAACACTTGAACATTACTGCAAACAAGCTGTTTATAAACTACAAAATATCATTCATATTCTTAGTAGGTATGTGTATGTGTATATATATATATATATATAGATATAGATATAGATATATAGATATATAATTATTAGAAAGGTTTTGTTAATTTAGTGAGGTGGGGTACAATGATGCAGTGTTTTTTTTTTTGGCCTGTTCTAGTCTAATCCACATGATCCAGTTATTTATAATATGGACTATATAATTTCATTCTTTGTTAAGGGATTCTAACACATGGTTACAGAACCCAGCTCAGTAAGGCTCTATGTTGCTTACTTTGGAACTGAGGCCAACAACACTCACAGGAAGAGAAAAATTCACTGTTTTGTCTGTGAAAACGATGCTCGAACTGTACCTGTAAAAGTAAATCTTACTCAACTCTGTGTTACACAGAGTGTTTAACTTGGAGCCTATCAAATGAACACACTCCGCTAGTTTGTGATTGATTAAACATGACTTGGGTAATGAAGCTTATAAGAAACATGAAGGGAGCAGGTGCAAAGTGCTTTTACATTAACAAACCATAAGTCAAAGATGCCCACATGGTCATCTGTTAATGGATTTTTTAGTGCAGCATTTGTACTCCTGCATTTGTGTGAGAGGTGCTGTAAACTAATACGTTAAGCCGAATTGCTTCTCAGCAAATCCTAACAAATGAACAATTATCTGATTTTAATCTGATTCTTTTATAGTCATTTCTTGTAGCTGCTATTTTAGTTCACAGGAAGTTAAATAATGCAAACATGCTCATTGTATGATGAACTTGATTTAACATTTAATACGTGTAATGTGTGACTATTAGTGCTAGAACTATAAAAATAATTGAAAGTAGCCACCACTCTTTATCAATAGTAATAATATATTGTATAACACTTAAAATTGGTTTTCCTTTTGTGCTTTACAAATTTCATTGCTGCACAAATGCAGATTACACTGCTGAAAAAAATACAACTTGCTCTGTCAGAGTTTTCTACCGTCACTGCCAGTTCTGTGGTACCATTTAGAATGGAGAAGCATTGTGCTTTGTTTGGGGGGGCCTACAACTTGTGTGTATGTGAAGGCCCTGGGGCCAGCAGTGTGATGTATTAATTAATTTCAGTTTTGCAAAAATGCAGCTAGTTTTGCTAGTAGCAAAATAAGATCTTGATTCAGATTTCAGTCTATGACTCGGTAGTACTAATACTACTACATTTTTATTTGTTTTTCCCTTACATTTTAATTTACCTCAGGTCTCCAGGGCCCTGATGTGGCCGCATGGAGGTCTAGAGCAGTGGACAAGCTGAGGATTTGACCCTCTGGCACACTGAGCTGTGACCATACTTGCTAAGAGTGACAGTCGTGCCCAGGTAAACACTTGAATCCCGTAGTGCAAAAAGAGTGATGTTAGAAATGAATTAAGCAGTGCTGTAAAATAAACAACAACCTTACACATTAAAAATAAACAGAAATACCTTTATCTGCTCATTATATTAAAAATGTTGTATACTGTTTATATTTTTGTGTTGACACCTGTTATAAGGAAAATGTTTCACTTTGTGTTTATTGACTATAGTACAAATAATTTAAGACACAGTTAAGGTGCTGGAGTTTGATTTTCTAGAAAATTCAACTTTTTGTCCCTTAAGAACTGCCACGTGCCATCTTGTTGTATATAAGGCACTTATTAAACATGATCTGCTTATCTTATGTGAACATCACTTGTCAACCATCATTCCAAACTGTGAATAACTACAAATTTCTTTTGTTAAGCCTAACTAAAGGATTAACCTTTTCTTATTTGTGATGCAAGACTGGAGTTGCAATATTTTTGAAAATAGCATAACATCACATGTGCGTGCCAAAGTGTGTCTGAGCTTGAGTATGTGGATGGAAATGAAGGTGCTATTCTTAGATACAAAATCCATTTTCTAAAATGAAATAATACATTAAAATTTGTAATACGACACCAATTAAATTACATAATGAAAAATATGAAGTATTACATAAAAATTAGAAGTCATATTAATGTGTCATTATATATTTCTTCTTGCTTATTTTACAAACCTTTAGTTTTCCCTGGACTATAACCAAACTGTTAAAATGTCGACCTCGTCGCTGCGGAGACAAGTAAAGAACATTGTTCACAATTACTCTGAAGCAGAGATAAAGGTGAGCTTTGCACTCTTGCTCTTTAACTCTCTCTTCTGTGTGAGTGTGTGCGTATGAATATGCACAGATGTGCCCCATCCAATCTTTTGTTTCAGCTGTGTTATCTTAGTGCTGTTGGGCAGAATCTACATTCACCTGTATAAAAGTCTTCAAACTGTTGTCTGCAAGTAAAAGCTACCAGTCATTTATGACATTGCATTTAAGATCATATGACAGCATGATAGAAAATTAATGTTAGCATTTGTGTATACTAGTAGACACCAGCTCTAGTCCTTTTTGTTGGGGTGATCAGAGTTTAAACACTGATTCCACCAAAAAGGGTGCCAGTGTGAGACTTTGAGCAAGGCCCCTAACCAATGTGCTAATCCTATGCTCTGTTATCTACTATAAAATTGGGTTCCTTGTAAGTCTTTTTGGATAAAATTGTCTGTACAGTAGAATGTATTTCCTACCAAAATGGGGAAATATACTCCATTCCCCTTATCGGGAAATTTACTTTGTTGATAGCAAGTTATATGAAAAGAGAGTTAAAATGTATATAATCTCCAGAAAATTGTAATAAAAATATAAGGTAAGAATAAACATATTCAACACAATGTACATCATAATTGTACCAAACCAGGTAATTAACTGGTATTTAAATTTCATTGGTTGCATTAGTGTTTAGATGTCAGATACCGTACCACCATTTGTATCCATCATTACTGGTATTATGAAAATTTTCATTGAAAATTTAATCTGAGGCGGCACGGTGGCTTAGTGGTTAGCACATTCGCCTCTCAGCGCTAGGGATTCCCGGTTCGAATCCCCATCTGGGTGGAGTTTCCATGTTCTCCCCGTGTCTGCGTGGGTTTCCTCCGGGTTCTCCGGTTTCCTCCCACAGTCCAAAAACATGGATCAAGTGAATTGAATTCTCAAAAATTTGCCCAATTTAGAGTGTGTATGTGTGAGTGAGTGTGTGCCCAGCGATGGATTGGCGCCCTGTCCTGGGTCTATCTGCCCAGCGCCCGAGACGTTCTCCCCTGGATGGGCATGGGGAACCCCACCGCGACCCTAATAGAGGATAAGCGGAAGATAATGAATGAATGAATGAATTTAATCTGAAACATGTTTGCACAGATGATTTATTTGTATGTGCATTCATTTGCTGTCTTTTACTAGGTGAGGGAAGCAACCTCCAATGATCCTTGGGGTCCATCCAGTTCTCTGATGTCAGAGATTGCAGACCTGACATATAATGTAGTGGCCTTTTCTGAGATTATGAGTATGGTGTGGAAAAGACTCAATGACCATGGAAAGAACTGGAGACATGTTTATAAGGTAAAAATGAAACCTCTCATTGTCTGGTTTAAAGATGTTTAGTATCTATGCTTTTTTGCATACAATTTAATAAAATTAATACTGTTTTAAATGCCGTCCTAATAACTACCTATTTTTTCAGGCTATGACACTAATGGAGTATCTCATAAAAACAGGCTCAGAAAGAGTAGCACAGCAATGCAGGGAAAACATTTACGCTGTCCAGACTCTCAAAGACTTTCAGTACATAGACAGGGATGGCAAGGACCAGGTAATGTCTAAACGCTCACACGTATGGAGCATTTTTAAATTTTTGCTCATTTGTGTTAATCTGTATTCCACTGTAATATCATTAAAAATATCTTATAACAAAGAACTTGATTATTTTATCCAATTTATCTAACATGAATCGTTTTTATATTACAGCACTATTCAAGTTTTAACACTAGTAAATCCCAGGCTTAGTGCTGTCACAACTAAACCACACCTTTTGTGTTATTTTTGGTTCATTTGTGTTGCATTCAAGGGTGTTCTTCAACAGATACTATTACAAACAATACGTTATAGGGTAGTTTTTTTTATCTCCAAGATGCCTAATGGCATGTCTTTGGAATATATGAGGATACTAGACTCCCTGAAGGACATTTAGACTCCACAAAGAAAAGACTCTTGTTCACCCCACATGGGAATGAAACCCATGATCTTTTGATGGCATGCAAGTGTATACCATAGATGCATTGTAATATTTGTCAAACTGGAAGTGAACTCTAAAACTAAACCCTTGATTCTGTAATGTAATTTAATGTAATGTAATGAAAAATGTGAGTTTTCCCCCTCTGTAATGTAGTGGAAGCTCTAACCACTGCACTACTGTGGCAACCCCACTGTAAATTTAAATCCTGTTGTTTCATTCTTCTGCTTAAACTCAGAATTTGTTATTGTGGGTATCAACAATGTTATGTAAAACATTTGTACACTCACTGTTTTTTTTTTAATATGGCCTCACATTGTGGAAATCAAAGTATCCATAGAAATATTTCTAAAAAATACACCGCCTTTTTGTGTGTTGGCTTGCGAACTAGGGGTGTTAAGGTACACAAAATTTACAATTCATCATCTCACAATTCACATCTATCCATGGTATGGGACTCCACAGTTCGGTACAAATTCTGTATAGCAGAAAATTCTGTATAACATCTGATGTGGAAATGAAAAATGTATAAAATAAGATTTAATAAATTGTGTGCATTTAGCAGCAATGTATAAGATTATTTTTTTATTCTCAAGCACCACTGTTTCAGATATGAGCATAAACGATGAAATGAATATGCCATTTGCTTTGGATTTCCCAGAGGCTGTTTTATAGTGGTGGAGATAAGTTGTTGGGTTTTTATTAGTTCTGGTTATTAGCTCATGTTGATGATGCCATCAACTCCTCCAAACATGTTCGAAATGTTTTCACAAACATACCCCACAACTGCTGCACAATAAGGACAATCAATCCCTGTTCAATTTACAACCCACACTCCAGTGCTGTTGTATATCACAGGGAACCCGGAAACATATGATTTGAATTAATCAGTTGGATCCATTCATATATCGTTTCCACTGACCATACTCAACCTCTAAACTCAGCAGCACTTATCATTGCAGGCTTAGCAGCATATACAGCTAAGATCCAACTTGCAACTGTGAGTACAGGTAGTCTTGGTTAGTATTTGCAACTGTGAGTACAGGTAGTCTTGGTTAGTATTTTTTTGTCTGTGCTGTAATAATGGGCAAATATCTGTTTTGTCATGGCCTATTACCTTCAAAAGATATGTAAAAATTAGACACCTCAATTACAGTAGACTCACAAACATTGTATATAATAACTTGGAGAAGTGACCCACACACACATAAGCTCAGAACTGATGTTGCAATAGCAGCTCTCGGCTCGCTTATGTAAACTTTGTGTTCCAACTGATGGCACTAATATGACTGTTATACATGTTCTAATCATTAAAGTTGATCTACTGCTCCTGCTTATAATGTGATGTGTTGATGTGGTTTTGTTCCTCTTAACAGATTTGCTTTTTATAGGTGTAAATTATGATTACTTGTAGTAATTTGATAAAGGTTGACTTAAACACCATTTTAAGTCACCTTTAACAATGAACATGGTTTAAAACATAAATATCTGTTCACTGTAATTTACACTTGCGTGACAACTTTTTACTCTATTTTGCACTGCATTATTTGCACATACAGATGCACATTGTACAGTTTAACTCACTGATCACTATAATTAAACTGCTCATATAAGTATGTAAGTCTTTGTTCTTCTTTCTTATGGTAATATGTATTTTACTTACTTACCTGATTGTGATTTTAACTGTTAAATGTGTGGTGTCAGCATTTCACTGCAAGTTGTACCATGTATAACTATGTATGTGACAAATAAACTTTTATTTTATTTGTGTAATGGTGTACATTCATGCCCTAAACAATAGTATAGAATCTTGAAATGGTTGAGTATGTTTGTGTGTTCAGGGTGTTAACGTGCGAGAAAAAGCCAAGCAGCTGGTGACTCTTTTAAAGGATGAGGAACGGCTGCGAGAAGAAAGGATCCATGCACTGAAGACCAAAGAGAAGATGGCACAGACATCGAGTGGTGAGAAACTGTTGCATGATGACCCTCACTAACGTGACGTAATGACCGGCTGCTTGCTGTACTGAGAGAAGCTGAGCTTTATCATAGCAACCAAAAGAGCACCATGCTCTGCCACTTCTATAAATCAAAGCTTTTCCAATCATAATGCCTAGCTGTTTAACCCCCAGCATCTTCGGCTCCTTCGGCTCCTACTTTAGGACTGCACTCGGGTTCAGAAACGGAACAGGCATGGCCACAGAGCTCAGGAGAGGAGGATCTGCAGCTACAGCTCGCATTGGCAATGAGCAAGGAGGAAGCAGAGCAGGTAAAAATCAGGGGTCACAACAAAAATCTGTGGTCATTCAGAATGGGACGAAAGCTTTAGACTTTAAATAGTATAGAACCAAAATAAAACACTTTGCTCTTTCCAAGTTGAATTGAGAAGATGCTGAAATTAACGTTGAGTATTCATATGAAAATTACTTTTCATATTGTTTGTTATGCTAAAGGGTTAAGAGTCTGTGCCCTGGGTTTACCCTTTCAGGCCCAGGGAAGAGACTTAAAACCATTCTGTTCTACTTCACACTTTCCACTGGTCACTTTTTTGTGACTGGTTTGGCACTCTGACCCTAAGCGACACTGGAATGCGCAAAAGAAATTTGGTTGCACATTGAGTCTGATTGAGGGTTGACTGATTGAGGATTTGTTTATTTAGTGATATTCGTATGTTCTCCTTGTGCCTTTCCTTTCACAGTCAAACACATGTTATTAGGGTGAATGAGAGGATCTAGGTGTAAATGCGCTTGTGTGTGTCCTGCAATACAGTCAATTTTAGAGAGGTTTCAGTACCTAACAGGTAAACGGTACATAAAATGTGCTTGAAATGTTTAAGAAATGCATTCAAAATGTTACAGTTCATGAGAGGGTTCAAATTAAACCACTTATTTTATAACTTGATAGTCATACATGTTTTGGCAAAACGAACTGCATGCTGTTCAGGGTGTGTTGTATGCAGTATGGTATAACATTTTCACAGACAGCGTAGCAAACCACCAGTGTCATACAACCAGTTAATCTGTATTTACACAAGAGCACTAAAGTAGTCAGACAGAGAACTTTAAAAATGTACTTTTAAGTTATTAAATCCAATCACTGTGTAAGTTGGAGGAGGAGCTGGTCTGCATTGCTGTCTAAAACATCCATAACTGCTTTCATTCAATTAATTACTTAGTTAAATGCATGTACTGTATCGGCTATTATAACTACCAGTTAATCTTTTTAGATTAAAAGAACTATTATTTAAAGTAACTTTTATTCACAATTAAATAAATGTCAGAATGCTCTGCTGGAGTGTTATCCACTGAATAAAATATTGGGTGAGTTCACAGTACATGACTGGTAGCAGAACCCAATTACATGAGACGAGAGATGAATAAAAGTACAATTTTAGAACATGAAACAAATATAAAAGCAACACAAATTCTCTTAGGGCACATGCACATCTTGCATACTGTGAAAAGGCCAGGTGATGCCTCATATGTACATGTAATGCCTACAAACAGAAACCTACAGCAGGGAGCACGCTGCTGTTACTGCAGAACCAGAGTAACAACAGAGTTTCCTTAGAGAGCATGTACAATTTACAAATAATAAATAATATAAACAAAAACAAAAGAGCCTTTACCGAGCTAGTCGAAAGTGGCTGTTTCGACTGTGTTGACACTGTAAAGAGCCCTAGTCCTACACAGTTGTGTCACTTCCCTCGACCTCCATCCAGCCGGCAGTTTACTGGCGGCTTACTGCTCCATTGTCTACTCTCAGGTTCAGCAGGACAACCAGACTGACTGCTCACCTGCCTGGACAGACAGCGGAGTGGTGGTGCTTGTGCTCGTCTCCCCCTCCTGCTCAACGAGGGGCACAGCCGGATAAAAAGTGTGGGCACCCTAATACACAGACAGCTTAGAACTGAATACAGTAGCCATGCACGATAAAGATTTATGTTCTTGGAGGAGCTCTGTAGTGACAGCCCTTTAACATTAAGATGCTGAGACTAAAGTTTGGCTTTAGATGCACCTGCAGGTTTTGCAAATAACGGGTGAATCTGAGCAATCTCTCATCTGCTCTGTGCACACCACAGAACGTGAAGACCTGACCAACAGAAACCACAGATTATTGTTAAATCCTTATGGTGTCACAAACACATCTTCAAAGAACAATGATAATGGATAGTAATACAACCTCACATTCAGACTGGAAATAATCAGATTTCCGTTCATCATGTATTCATTCACTCCTGTTCCTAAACACCTCTCCACCAGACTAATGCTGACCCTCTAGAGGATGCAGAACTCCACTTCGCACTTTCTCTCAGCAAGGAGGCTCACCAAGAGGTCAGGGGCTTTTAAGATCAACAAGATTCTAAAGAGCAGCTCCTTCTGTATCAGTCAAATCTTTATCAGTCAAATTATGGACAAATCAGAAGTCGCGATGCATAATTGCCATAATCAATATATAATGAATGTTACCTTGATCATCATATTAGTCAACAAACATGAATGTGTTCTGATAACGCATGAGATGAATTTGTTGCCTTTTTATTATTAATTTATTTCTTTTTTATTATTGTTTTTTTTTTAATCATGTGCTATTAGACTTAATTTTGTTGAAAGTAAAATCATGCTCTGCACCCCAAATGGAAATTATTTTCTACCATCAATAAGACATTTTTCTTGTCATTACCTGGAAACTTATGATGATGTTTATCACATGTACTTGGCAGGAGGAGCGTTTACGCCGAGGAGATGATCTGAGGTTACAGATGGCTATTGAGGAGAGTAAGAGGGAAAAGACCAAACCTGAGGAGGTGTGAGAACATGTGCCTTCCTAAAGTCATTTTATTTTCTAAATACCGAAAGAGTTGTACTTAATTTTTAAATGTCTTAGATAATGGGAAAATTTGGTTATATATTGAAACGCAGTGTGGAATTGTTTCCAAGTTTAACCAAAGATAAAATCTAGTGGTGATAAAGAACGATGATAGCATCTGTAGTAAAAGGGCTCCAGTTATTGAGTAACTATTCTTTAGGTAGAGATTAAAAACATGTTAGCATGATGGTGTTCTCAGCTAATTATCCTCCGCTTAATACTATACTAGGGTCACTAGG
>JAFMOD010000349.1:286935-323871 GCA_019802435.1 Corydoras maculifer
CTGGGCACACACTCACTCACACAGACACACTCTATAGGGGCAATTTTGAGAATTCAATTAACTTGTTCCATGTTTTTGGACTGTGGGAGGAAACCGGAGAACCCGGAGGAAACCCACGCAGACACGGGGAGAACATGGAAACTCCACCCAGATGGGGATTCGAACCGGGAATCCCTAGCGCTGAGAGGCGAACGTGCTAAACACTAAGCCACCGTGCCGCGAGAGCAGAAATATTTAACTAAATTGTTTAAGTTGGCCCAAGAGCAAAGAAAACTAAAGTTTTGATGTTAGTGTTACTTTTGTAAAAGCATCATTTAAAAAAATAGTGTTCATGTTTTTTCGTCATGTCCATAGTTGTAACTTTTATATTTTTGACAAGAGCATTTTGGGTTACATAAAGTTTAAGTTTATTGTGGAATAATATTCTTGTCTGTTTTTATTCCTGTTTATGTTCAAAAAACATTTACTTTTTGTGTTCAATAAATGTTTATTTTGTTCAGCTCATGACCTAAAATGAGCTTTAAGTTTTGGCCCTTGATGCAATGGAGTTTGACACCCCTTCCNTTTTGATGAAGGAGCGCTTAAACTTCCACTGAACTGATGACCTTTATTTCAGCCTCAACTCTCACAATGATTCATCTATTATTTTTAATTTAATTTCAAATTTTTCCTAATTTATTAAGCATTTGTTTCTGATTCCTGGGTGCAGATTCAAGCAGTCACAAAGACATGCAGCTCTTTATTGAGAAGCTTGCAGAAGACTTTCTAAATAATTTCTGCATGGCTTCAGGAAGGTTGGAACCTTGTGGTGTTTGAGAGAGCAGGTCAGCGTGCACATGTCCTAATGTTCTAATGACATTACAACCTCATTAGTCAGGGATTTCTATTTATGTACCTATCCAATGCAGTGACACTTTTCAGCTTCTGCTCACAAAGGCACTTGTATGTGGTGTGGATGTCTTTGATCGTCATTCGCATTCTGCTGCGGCTCTGTGTTTAGTTCAATCTACCGAAGTGGACACAAGGGTTTGTCTTCACGTTTTACTATCCCACTCTTTTTTTTTAGTTTTGCAGGAAAAAAGTGATCAAAATGAAGTTTAAATGCCTGTCGTAACCTGAATGATTAATTTAAATTGTAAACGATCCAAATTGGGATTTGAATCCACAATCTGTGATGTTATTCCGAAGTTAGTTTTGATGAATTATTTTATATATGAAGATATTTCTCTTAAAAAATTGTGGTGTTTGTGAATATTCACATTTTGGGGAAAATGGAGGTTGATAAAAATCAAGAGTAATTAAATAAAAAGTTCACAAAATTGATTTCTACACCATTCTCTGGGGTTGGTCTGTTCATTTAGATCTTGTAAAAGTTACATGCCACAGAAAAATAAAACCATGATAATAAAACTTTTATAAGAAGTCAATTGTTAAAGCTAACAGCAGATCCAGTAAACATCTTAAATGTAATATTTTTTTATGAACACTTCCCTTATTTATTTTTAATACTATATTGATTGTAGGATGGAGATTAAGACATTTAACGGATACATTTACGTCATTTCAAGCTCATTAATTATGTAGCACAATAAAAGCATTTGAATCCAAAATTGCCCCATTCTCTAGAGGTGTTTCTGCACTCTATTAGGGTCGTGAGGATGTTCCCTATGCACATCCAGGAGAGAACGTGTCTGGCGTTGGGAAGGTACACCCAGGGCAGGGTTAATCTATTGTTGGGCACAGTCACTCACAGACATGCGCACAAACACCCTCTATATGGGGCAATTTAGAGCATTTAATTTACATTGAATCCATGTTTTCGGACAGTGGGAGAAAACTGGAGAACCCAGAGGAAACCCACGCAAAGATGGTGAGAACATGGTAACTCCACACAGATAGTGTGATCTGAAGCTGAATCCCCAGTGCTGAAAGGCGAATGTGCTAGCTAATAAGCCACTATGCTGCCCTCTTCTTAAAATTAAACAGTTGAGAACATTTGACTAAAGCTTTTCTAATAAACTCCTGGTTAGTGGACCGTTCGAGCTAAGATTATATGAAGACCATACTAAATTAATATTAATGTGTTAGCACATGATTCACGATTCTTTTTTTAACAGTTTAAAATGTTTTCGGGGTGCTTTTATTTTGCATTAGAGCATACAATATTGCAATGTGTATATTTAAAAAGAAAAGATATTTGGCAAATAAAAATGAAAATAAGACATTGAAAGTTGATGCATGTGGTTCAGTCAAAATACATTTAAAATGTTTTATCCAGTGAACTATGAATACATGCACTCACTGAGCATGACCAGCTTTGCACAGTTCACATATGTACACCGTCAAGTGCAAATAAAGCTTTGTAATTATGTTGTACCTGCTATAGCTAATACATTGTTTCAAAATTGGCTTTATTTGTTTAACCAAGCCAAAATATTGACTGATGCACTAAATAGGCATTTAGTCTTGCATAGTACAGTCACAGGTCCAGCAACATTTATTTGTCTGGATAATTATTTTATTTACCTGTGTCTTATTTTCCGATGGTTTTAGAATTAAAAGCAATTAAACTGAATACACAGAACAGCTGTAGTGTGGAACGATCTAGGCCAACCCAATTTCACTGTAAAATAATACTTATTAAAGAGACTTCTCAGTCATTAGTTTTACAGTGCAGTGTCCCAGTCTATCTAGACAATGATGCTAGTCATCATTGTCTACAAACACACCACACTATTGCTTTGATTAAAATGGAATTTGAGAGACTTTTTGAGACTTGGCAGAGGTTAATATACTCATATAAAAAGTGTCTCAGGGTTTTCTTTAAGCAAACCTCAAAGAACCGTCAACCCAGCACAACACAGCTTGTTTTAGGGCATGTTAGTGTGTCTTTGCTATCATGATGATGTGATTCATGGATGTGTTTTAAGTGTCACTTGTTATTACCTTTAGGGGCCAGCTGTGGTCTGACTTTGGTGGATTGCTATTTCAGTTGCACTTGCAGCCAATTCCACTGGCCAAAAGCAGCTTGTGCAGGTGTACATATATATTACATATATATATATATATATATATGGAGCAGGGTCACCTTTCTGCAGTCAATCACCACAGAACTCCAAACTTCAAGATTACGTTAAGAACACAGAGCTTCATGGAATGGGTTTCCATGGTTGAGCAGCTGCAATGTAAAGCGTCGGATGCAGTGGAGTAAAGTTCACCGCCACTGGACTCTAGAGCAGTGAAGACGCGTTCTCTAGAGTGACTGATCGCACGTCATTATAAATTTATTGTATGAGTCTGGGTTTGGCGGTTGCCAGGAGAACGGTATTTGTCTGACTGTATTGTTCCAAGTATAAGGTTTGGTGGAGGGTAGATTATGGTGTGGGGTTGTTTTTTTAGGAGCTGGGCTTGGCCTCTTAGTTCCTGTGAAAGGAACTCTAGGGTTTGCGTTAGCATACCAAGACATTTTGGACAATTCCACGGTCTCTACTTTGTTTGAACCTTAAGATATGCTAAGGTAACAGATATTGGGGTAAACAGGAATGACATTACTAGATAACCTTTTTATGTGCTCAGGCTCTCGTTCGAATATGAATCATTCAATTAAGCAGCTTATTTCAAACATTGATATTACCACAAATACATCCACTTTACAGCTGTTTTGCCTCTTTTGTTAAATTGTAATTAAAACCAAGTAGATTTTGATTATTTTAATCCATAGCAAAACTATAAACACAAAAATGAGGGAGTTAAAAGAAATAAGTGTACCTATTAAAGTAGAAAATTGGAAAGTTAAAAATGGAGCATGGCTGTGCAAATTTAATGCAATTATTACTTACAAAAAAGCAATGTTCATAAGAGAGACCTAGACAAATTAATCATGCTTACCTGTACCCAACATGCTTCTATCAATGTTGGTTACTAAAACATACCTCTCCCTCCTATCACTGATGGAACATGGCACACTGTCAGAGGTGCACTGAAGTTTTACACTGCCAGACAGCTTTAATATTTTGATTTGTTTCACAGGTATTTACACAATTAGTGAATCCCAATCAAAATCATCCTGGATCTCTTCACTGTTACTGTGTAGATGCTTCAGAGGGGGTCGATTTCGAGGTGTCAGTGGTTGTGTTTGAGTAGCTACAGTGAAAAACAGAAAAGTTTTAAGACACAATTTTACTCATATTCATTAATTTTGAACCCATTTTTATGCATGTGTATCACTGTAGGCTGGGGTGCAATGATACAGAGTAGTAATCTGGTTTTTAATGAAATTAGAGGCTTAAATGACAAGACAAAGGCATAGTTTAAAAGTGAATTGGCTGCTCTAAATCTAAATGGAGTGTATGCCCAACAATGAATTGGCCTCCTGTTCGGGATGGGCATGAGAAACACCCCCTGACCGCAATAATGGATTGTATTTATTATTGTATGTATCATTTTTTTTGTTTTTCTTTAAAGTTTATGTATTTTTAGTTTGTTACAGTTTCTAATTTGACTCCGGTTGGCACCCATCTGTATTTTTTTTGTGGTTTATAGCCCACTCTTTACTATTATGTAGTCATGCTTTTTTTTATTAACCTTGTTAATTAAGTGCTGGTCATAGAGACATGGTCATTAGTAACCTGTTAAACTATTCAGCTATATCAGGTTTTAAGAGGATCTTTGCCAGATGGCCGGTTTCAGCTCCTTTGCAGATTTTCAATAGAAATTAGATTAGTACTAATAGAAGGCCAGCTGTTAGTTTGCAAGTTTTCAAACATATTCATTTAATTTGTGTTTTAGTTTTTTTTTTTATTTATTTTTTTTATTTACAGTTTAATGGGAAAATTAAGCAAATACAATTCAGGTAAGGGAAATGAGTGAGAAAGGTTATAAAAACAACATGGCCAAGAACATACACATATCTTATGTTTAGGCAATAATGAAAATGTTGTAAATTTCCTGGAAATGGTTGCATGTTTATTTAACCCTTACTTGTACAGAGGAAGGTAAAACCCAGGAATTGCTCTTTCTTGTTAGAGAAAAAGTTGCAAATTTTCAAACAAATTATTTGCAAGTCTTGTCATCCAACTAAACAATCTCGAAGCTGTAACCATGTTCTTTTTCTATTAAAAAGGCAGGCTTTTTACAAACAAAGTGCGATTTTAGTAAAAGTAAAGTAAAAACCCTAATGTCAACTGTATAGTGGAGGAATTGTCTTTTGCAGTGGAGCAAAATAAGCCTCACACTCACCACTGGAGGGCTGAATAACAGCTGGCTGTGCTTCTGGGTTTCTTTGTGGATGCTGGTTCTGAGGGGTCAGAGTTCTACTTTGAGCTTGATAGGAGGTTCCACCACTACAAGGTGGGAGCTGTGAAGGAAAGCTAAGTGGAGAGGGGTGCGTTAATGCTGCCAACGTTGGCGGATTGACCACTTGCATGTTAAGAGGAGGAGCTGCAGGGTTTAGATGGGCAGGACCTGCAGACAAGGAGCCAATAAGACCCCTCTGAGTGAAGAAACGATTGAGTGAATCACAGAGCGAGGTGAAGAGTGCTGGATCCAATGCCCAGTCACAGAGTTCCGCCTGACGCATGCTTTCGACCAGGTCTGAAAGAGAAGGTGGAGGATGTTTCATGTGACTACAGCATGAATAATCAGTGACTATTGCTTCTATGTAAATTATGCTGAACTGACCACGATGGTTGGTGAGATCGATATGAGCCCAGTCCAAGCTGTTTGCAATTCTGAAGCTTTCTCTCAGTGACTCTGCACTACTGAACCAGTCAGCAGGAAGGACTAAGGGAACAACAGCATTGGCGTGTTAGAGCATTTACCAGGTTTTAGATACAAATTAAGCAGACAGGCAGGGATTTTTACCATTATTGTGCAGCACTTTGTCAGGCTCCAAGTTACATGCAGGGTTTAAGTGAGAAGTGAAGATAGGATTATTATTATGGTTAGGATTTGTATTAGTGTTGGGACTAAACTGTATATTTGGGTTACCACTAGGGCATGGGTGAGGGGACAGGGGTGGAAGGGTTGGGGTGTGCAATGGTGTTATGTCATTGGGTAGACCCAGGAGATTTGGAACATCCGCTGCAAGACATAAAGAAAAAATTATTTTACATTTTTATTTCATATATAACTTAGTCTTTACTGTATGTTTTAATGTTTACTGTAAACTTCCACTAACAAAAAGAGGCAGAACTGCTCCAAAGACCAGATAAAGTTTCAAGGGTTCCTAGTTGGATTCAGGTTAGAGGGTTATGAGAGCCAGCCGATGGCATTGATGCTTTTATAATTTAGGAACTGCCAACACACTCTGGCCACATGAGGCCAGGAATTGCCCCTCTCCAGTGTCCAATAAAGGCTCTGAAAAAATAGTTTTCAGTACATAACAGCATTTAGTTTATGTACTAATTTATCTAATGATAAATCTTTCCAGGCAAGTGATCCACCACCAGACTGGTCATGCTGGATGAGTTTGCAGGCAACATAACATTTACCTCTACATCTCCAGATTCTCTGACATGTGTCACATATGCTCAGTTTGAACCTACTCTCATCTGTAAAGTGAACAGGTCACTAAGTGACCTGCCAATTCTGGTGTTCTCTGGCCAATTATGCTGCCCAATGCTAGGATGTGAATACAGGTCCCACATAGGGCTCTCATCACACACTCATGCACACCAGTTGCCTGCTGAAAGTCCCTTTGTAGGCCTCTGGTTGTGTTCCTACGTGGACAAAGGAATAGATTCCAGTCCTACTGCTGTGTTGTGCCTTTCTGCAGATTCCCTTTTGTTCTCATCACATAACAGCTTGTGTCCTGGGATCACTTCCATGCTCATGAGACTGAGATGGGAGATACAGTAAAACTTTTTGCAACAGCATGTATGAATGTTCTGAATGGGATGCAGGTACCACCTTATGCAACAAGTAGTGATAAGGACACTAGCAAAATGCAAAACTTGGTGTGTGTATGATTTTGTTTATATTGGTGTTGGTGTGGTTGTGCTCTAAACCAATTCTGTTGATGGATGAAACACACTTCTTTGCTGCAGAACTTTTTTAACACCTCTGTGTTACTACTGGACTGAGAATAATAAACAACCATAAATATCCAGCCACCATCATCTTGTAGGCAGTGAGCACAAATGAAATATTGGAGGAAGACATAAAACCTGTGACAACAGACCCTGTCCCAAATTGTCATATTAAACAAATAATTATTATTTTCCTCTTTATATTAAATTAAGCTCCAAGTAAAGTAACTAATTACTATATAGCACTTTCATTGTGTTTTTAAAAAGTGGCACGTATTACTTTTGTTGTGGGAGTGTATACAATCCTAAAATTGTGGTAAGCTCCATGTTATTCCACAGTTCACGATGAATAAATTTTAAACAAAAGTAGAATTTCACTTACGCTGAGATGTAACTCGATCTCTTACAGATCGGCAGAGAGACTGGAAGGAGTTGTAAAGATCCGGCAAATTCAGGTCAGCGAAAGAGAAACGGAGTGGAGGATCAGGTATAGGTCCACTAGCAATACAAGCTGCAGATATAGCCGGTGGTTGGGGATGCTGGATAAAATGCAATTGATGAGCAAAAGAAATAAGGTTAGAAGGGAATCAAGTTCATTTATCCAGAATATCATATGTGAGGTCAGACACTGTGACTGATTAGAGGACCTTGCACAAATTTTTTGTTCTAGTTCTTTCCAGCATGATGGCTGAGTTATGGTTAAAAGTTATGTTTGAGCTATGTTTCAGCCAAATTCATTCACACCAAACTTAAGTGACCATACATTTTTACCACACACTCACTCATACAGACACGCACACTTTCATTTAGATCGAGCCAATGTAGATAAAAGCAATTTAGAACAGCCAAAACACATTGAATCCATGTTCATGGATTATAACTGTGGAAGAAAACAGAAGAACCCATGCAGGTACAGAGGGTACCTGCAATTTAACTTTAACAGAATCTTCTTGCTGTAAAACGGACGTGCTTAAACACTGCTTCACTTTGCTGCCTTACTCACTTCATTTCACCACAATGCAATGTGCTCTAAGCACTAAGCTTGTGTTAAGTTTGAAGATAATTCAGGTCCCGATTGAGAATGAAAATCCAATTTTATTTCCCATGTATAAATATGTTTTGCATGCTTTTTAAACCCTCTACTATACGTCATGTACCCCACGCACAACTAAATAAATGTAATATCATGGAGTAAATAGACTACAGGGTATGTTGTACCTTGCAAGGGAGTGACGAGGTGGTAGTTTTAATGTCAGGTGGAAGAGGAAGGGACTCTGAGTAAGTTTTTTCCTCTGTAGCTATCCTTTTTTTCTGTATCTGTTGAAGTTAAAGACAGTTTAAAATTTTGACATTGTGACGTCATTTGTTTTCTTGCTAGCAAAATAAAGTGTCATGGTGCCTCTACTATCTCTTCTTCCTCCTCCTCTTCAGCATCTTCCTCTGAAGGATGAGGTCTTTTAACTCCTGAAAACTGAAGTTCAGCAGAAGGTACTTCCATAGTCCAATAAGAACCCTATAAGCAGACAGACAATTTTGTATGTGACCAGTCAGTTTAAATCCAAAGAGCTGTTTATGAGGTACCATTAGTATGCATTAGTAAATTAACTGTTAAAACTACAATGGTTAAAACTATTTAGACACCTACAACATTATATTTACATTTGGTCATTTGGCAGACCATCCATCCAATATTTTCCACTTTATCCTCTACTAGGGTCCATCCAGGGGAGAACGTTTCGGGCACTGGGCAGATACACCCAGGACAGGGTGCCAATTGATCGCTGGGTACACATTCACTCACACAGACACAAACACACTTTATATAGGGCAATTTGGAGAATTCAATTGACCTTGATCCATGTTTTTGGACTGTGGGAGGAAACCGGAAAACCCGGCGGAAACCCATGTAGAAATGGTGAGAGCATGGAAACTCCACCCAGATTGGGATTCGAACCAGGAATCCCTAGCATTGAGAGGCAAACGTGCTAACCACTAAGCCACCGTGTCGCCCCATTTGGCAGAATATTTTATCCAAAATGAATAAGTATCCCAACATGACAGTTGGTGTCAGAACACGTTGGTCATGCAGCATCCCTTGAGCAATAAGGGTTGAGGGTCTTGTTCAAGGGCCCACATTGGTAACTTCAGTCAACTTGGGATTTAAATCCACAAACTTGCAGATTGACAGCTAAAAACTTACCACACCCTATTAAGATTTTATTTTAATATTTTGAGTTGCTTCCTCATTTATAGCTGTAACAGCTTCTATTTATCTGGAAAGGCTTTTCACAAAACTTTTAAGTGAATGAAGGGAGATTTCTGCCATGATTAACAGAAATGCAATTAAGGTGTAATGAATTTTATTAGCCAAAAAGTTTTTAAAAGAATCAAAAGCTGGGTCATTGGCTTGCAACAACACAGCCACCAGTGAGCAGCTAAAGCTTTGATTCTGAATATATTTTATTACTATAATCTTGTATCATATGACTGTTTTTATTGTTTAAAAAAATCTAAATGACAAAATAAAATCACCTTCCCAGGGTCACTTTGTGGTCTTGGGACTTTGCGGAAGCATTTATTCAAGGAAAGATTGTGCCGTATGGAATTCTGTGTGAGGAAAGCAGGAAATGAACATGTTAAACTAAAGTAAATGCAGCACTAAGAATTCTAAGGTTATCATAGGCTTTATTCATATTACCTTCCAGCCTCTTCCTGCTCTGCTGTAGTATGGAAAAGTATCACTGATCCATGTGTAGATATCATTTAAACTGAGCTTCTTTTCTGGCACAGAGCTAATGGCCATTGCAATGAGTGTGGCATAACTATGAGGTGGCTTTCCTTTAGAATTTGGTGGAGGGGAAGCGGAGGGAAGGACCGGGGGAATATCTCGCTCTTTTCCACGCTCTTTCTTTCTTTCCCCTCTTTCTTTCCCAGATCGGAGTGTGCTCATTCCGAGCTGTGGGAGCCAGTCGATGCTGGTCAGGCTGGAATCCAGTTCTGATGTCATGGTTGAAAGAAAGGCTGTAGTAGAAAAAAAGCTGATGTTAAATCAAACATCTAAATCCAGGCCTTCAAATTTGTCATAGAATACAGTACACTGTTTAACTAGTTTAGTATGTGCCCATATAACTCATATAAGCTGCTTCAAGAGCTTCAGTTTGTCTGTTGGTTTTTATCAGATTTCGAAATTCACCACCACAGTGTTCTGCTACAACTGGTGCAACATACCACATACTCAAACTGCAAAGGAGGTAAAATCGATATATCTTTAAAGATTTTGAGATATATTTACTGATTAAGCATTTTTTGTAATGAGTGAAAACTGCAACAAACTCAAAAACATGTACAATATGCAAAATATAAGTATGTATACAATGTTAATGTTACTTTAAATAACCCAATAGAGCTTTATAGCCCATCACAGTGTAATGCATACTAAATGTAGTTGATTTTATTGTTTTTTTTTTCTTTTCATGTAATTTACGTGTTTTTCCATCCATTATCTTCCGCTTTATCCTTTAGTAGGGTCGCGGTGGGGTTCCCCATGCCCATCCAGGGGAGAACGTTTCGGGCTCTGGGAAGATACACCCAGGACAGGGCCCCACTCCATCGCTGGGAACACTCACCCACACAGACACACTTTATTTGGGGCAATTTGGAGAATTTAATTGACTTGATCCATGTTTTTGGACTGTGGGAGGAAACCGGAGAACCTGGAGAAAACCCACGCGGACACGGGAAGAACATGGCAACTCCACCCAGATTGGGATTCGAACCGGGAATCCCTAGCGCTGAGAGGCGAATGTGCTAACCACTAAGCCACCCTGCCTCCCTTTATGTGTTTTTGAACTGTGAAAATAAAACCATATGGCCCTGACAGGCAGAGCAGTGGTTAGCATGTCTGCCTCTCAGCGCTGGGTGGAGTTTTCATGTTCTCCCCATGGGTTTTCTCCATTTTCATGTTCTCCCCATGGGTTTTCTCCATTTTCTTTGGATTCCTCCCACAATCCAAAAACATGGATTCAAGGTGAACCTGCTGCTCTATATGCCCTATATAGTGTGTGTCTGTGTGCCCAGTGATAGTTTGGCACATGAATGGACATGGGAAACACATGGATGCAGAATCAATTAATACATCCATGTGTAGTTCATTAACAAATGCAATCTGAAATGCTATAATCAAACAATGTATAAACCAATTGTATGCAAAAATACTGCTGTGCTCTTTAGGTCTTCTCAAGCATGAGTTTTTTTTTTTTTTTTTTTAATATTTGAATTAATTTGTAAGTAAAATTGTTTCTGTTCTTACTTCTGTTTTAGACATAAAAAAACTAAACTTTTTTGTTTAAAATATTGTTTCACTAAATTAATAACCAGCGCTTTTTTATAATTGCTTGCAGTCATTCTACACTTCTTAGAAAGTTAACCACAGGATGTGGCTGTCTATCATTAAGCTGAAAGTGCATTTTTTAATTTAGGCACCAAATTTTATATGCTTGGGCCTTAATCAGCATGTCATTGCATGCCAAATTATTTAATGGGGTATAGAGACAACACAGCAGTAACGTTCTTCACACCAAAGCTTAATAAATGTGCCAGTATGTGCTCACTTTTTGCGCTATGGCACATTTATATGAGAGGAAATTAGGTTAAGATGGCTAATGAATTTGTCATTAGTTAAAAGCATACAACTGTCTAAAAATATATGATGCAATAACATTCCTCTTTACTGGAACCAAGTGGCAATTTTCCTAGGCCAGACTGTTGAAGATCCACATACAGTGCATTTGGCCAACCTCAGCTTCAAATATTCAAAGGAAAATTACCGAAATATATAAAAATAAACATTTAGCCTTCAGTGTACCCACAGAGGAATGGATGTGATAATATTCAGCTACTGATGTCTCATGTGTTTGATGGCCATATGTCTCGATATGGATAAAGAGCTGGAAAAAAGGAGGGTATAATTATAAGCAAACACTCACCTCAGCTGTCAAAAGGCCCCAGACTTCACACCGTGTCGATGTTTAATGCCGTCATCTGCTGCAAAGCTGCCAAGAAGCCACCTCAATGTTGGCTTTACCTTTTCTTGCTTACTTCCTCTTTCACTTTTTCACTTCTTCGTTTTCTTGTCACATAGAGCTACCAGATTTATTTGTTTTTTAGATTTTGTGTGGTGTTTGTTTTAAAGGAAGGGGAGGAAAACCTCTTAAAAAAAGAGAAAAGTTCTTCCTTTTTCCTACTCACTTTCCCCTCCCTTTCTGAGACAAACGTCACACACCACCCTCAGTATTCCCCGCTTCCTCTTGCCACTCTGTCCCCTCCTACCTCTTATTACCACACCCCCAGTGCCTGGACGGCTCAAATATCTGAAGTGAGTCATCCGGTTGTAATGCTATAATTATCAGATAGGCGCTACTTAGAAATCAAGCTCTTCAGAGACAACACACTATTTATTTCCTGTCAAAATGGACAATAATTTCAAAGTAATGTAAGCAAACTGCGTCAAGACAAGAAAAATAAACATGCAATGAGGCTGCTGATTTCCTCTGGAACACTGGAGTGTTCAGTGTTTTCGTTTAAAGTGAGCTGAAGAAGGCTATGAGTCCTGTATCTGGAGAAGGATGAGCCAAAAGCTTCTGGACCTGTGTGCAATAAAAAAAATTATTAGAGTATTGACAAATTTCACAAAGTATAAGAACTTCTGAGATTTACAGCTTGTTAGATCTGTCATTTTAAGCATTAATAAGAATTGTGTTCCAAAGGCTCACAATGAAACAAACAATGGCAAACAATTCAAAATCTCCAAAAGCCCTTCAGGAAACTTTAAACTGCAAAGGGGTGACCAATTTGGAATAAAGGTTTCTGTAGTGTGTAATGAGTTGTTGCCCCAAAACATTTTTTTTGTTGTTGTTGTTGTTGCTGATTTACACTTGACATTCTGGTGGTTCCTCATTTTTAATTAAATAAGACCATTAAACTTATAAAGTATACTAAAGTATATACTTTCTGCCCACCATGGGAATTTGGAGGTATATTATTGTTTTTACAATTGTATACATTCCATGTCATTTGTTCTCTTTTTCTTTGTTATAAATTTATTTATTCTTTTGGACATGTTGGTCTTCAGTTTCAGTTGGTTTCAGGAACTTCTTCCTGTTCCATAATTCCACAGTGTCCTGGTATTCAACAAATTACATTGTTGTTGCTGCCTGGCCGCTCAAGGAGGATGAGTCCCCCACTGAGTCTTGGTCCTCCCAAGGTTTCTTCCTTGAATAACAACATAAAAGGGAGTTTTTTCTTGCCACTGTCGCTTCGGCTTGCTCTTTGGGGGTTTAAAGGCTTTTCATTCTGTAAAGCTGCTTTGTGACAATGTACTGTTGTAAAAAGCGCTATATAAATAAATAACTTGAACTTGACTTGAAATACTTATACAGGCTTTATTAACTGAAATTTATTCCAGCCACTGTTAAAAGACAGTAATAAGGATAATTATAATAAGTTCATGGTGGCACGGTGGTTTAGTGGTTATCACGTTCGCCTCTCAGCACTAGGGATTCCCGGTTCGAATCCCCATCTGGGTGGAGTTTCCATGTTCTCGCCGTGTCCGCGTGGGTTTCCTCCGAGTTCTCCAGTTTCCTCCCACAGTCCAAAAAAAAAACATGGATCAAGAGTTCTCCAAATTGCCCCATGTAGAGTGTGTTTGTGTGCGTGTCTGTGTGTGTGAGTGTGTGCCCAGCGATAGATTGGCGCACTGTCCTGGGTGTATCTGCCCAGCGCCCGAAATTTTCTCCCCTGGATGGGCATGGGGAACCCCTCCCCCCCCGCAACCATAGGATAAAGCGGAAGATAATGAATAATGAATAATTAGTTCATTTGTACCTCTTTAAAGTTGGGATGCTTGGCATCCTGTACTAACTGTAGCAGAATTCCCTCGGTAGTTGTGAGAAAGGCTCCACTCTGCTTCAGACGCGAGAGAGCAAATAAACGGTCTGTCTGGCTATAAAACAGGCAAAAAGACATTTCTATATAATTCATACAAGTGAAGGTCAAGAAACACAATTTTTGTTCATGCAGATACCTTCGAGATGAAACACCATCTGCTACAATATGTACTTCCATACCTTTATCCAGCAGATCGTAGGTTGTACACTGCAAAAACAGCGAAAGAATTTGGACAGTTATGGCCAAAAGTTTTGAGAATGTTTTTATAATGGCAATTTGCATATACTCCAGAATGTTATAAAGAGTGAGCAGCTTAACAGCAATTAATTGCAAAGTCAATATTTGCCCAGAAAATGAACTTTATCCCCCAAAACACATTTCAACTTCATTGCAGCCCTGCCTTAAAAGGACCAGCTAACATTGTTTCAGTGATTGCTCCATTAAAACAGGTGTGGGTGTTGATGAGGACAGGACAATCTGTCATGATTAAGTAAGAATGACGCCACTGGACATTTTAAAAGGAGGCTGGTGCTTGGCATCATTGTTTCTCTTCTGTTAACCATGGTTATCTCTAAAGAAACATGTGCAGTCTTCATTGCACTGCACAAAAATGGCCTAACAGTCAATAATCTATCGCATCATCAAGAACTTCAACGAGAGTTTTAGGCCTTGTTGCCTAAAAGGCTCCAGTGCGCCCAAGAAAGACCAGCAAGCGCCAGGATTGTCTCTTAAAAGTGTTCAGCTGCGGGATCGGGCTACCAGCAGTGCAGAGCTTGCTCAGGAATGGCATCAGGCAGGTGTGAATGCATCTGCATGCACTGTGAGGCGGAGACTTTTGGAGCAAGGCCTGGTCTCAAGGAGGGCAGCAAAGAAGCCACTTCTCTCCAGAAAAAACATCAGGGACAGACTGATATTCTGCACAAAATACAGGGAGTGGACTGCTGAGGACTGGGGTAAAGTCATTTTCTCTGATGAATCCCCTTTCCGATTGTGTGGGACATCTGGATAACAGCTTATTTGGAGAAGACAAGGTGAGCGCTACCACCAGTCTTGTCTCATGCCAACTGTAAAGCATCCTGAAACCATTGATGTCTGGGGTTGCTTCTCAGCCAAGGGAATCGGCTCTTTCACAGTCTTGCCTAAAAACACAGCCATGAATAAAGAATGGTACCAGTATGTCCTCCGAGAGCAACTTCTCCCAATCGTCTAAGAGCAGTTTGGTGATCAACAATGCCTTTTCCAGCATGAGGGAGCACCTTGCCATAAAGCGAAGGTGATAACTACATGGCTCAGGGAACAAAACATAGAGATTTTGGGTCCATGACCTGGAAACTCCCCAGATCTTAATCCCATTGAGAACTTGTGGTCAATCATCAAGAAACGGGTGGACTAACAAAAACCTACACATTCTGACAAAATGCAAGCATTGATTGTGCAAGAATGGACTGCTATCTTTCAGCATTTGGTCAAGAAGTTGATTGAGAGCATGCCAGGGAGAATTGCAGATGTCCTGAAGAAGAAGGGTCAACACAAATATTGACTTGCTGCATTAACTCATTTTAACGATCAATAAAAGCTTTTGTTACTCTTAATATGATTGCAATTATATTGCTGTATGTGATAAAAAGATCTGACAAACACACATAAAACCAGAGGGCAGCAGATCATAATAATAATAATAAAAATATAATATTCGTGTCAAAAATTGCCCCATATAGAGTGTGTCTGTGTGAGTGAGTGTGTGCCCAGCGATGGATTGGCTTCCTGTCCTGGGTCTATCTGCCCAGCGCCCGAGACGTTCTCCCCTGGATGGGCATGGGGAACCCCACCGCGACCCTAATAGAGGATAAAGCGGGAGATAATGAATGAATGAATAATTTAGTGACACATTCTCTTAAATAAATGAATAAATAAATAAATAAATAAAGGGGTGAGACTTTGTGTGTGTTTGTGTATATATGTGTGTGTTCCTTTTACAATTACCACAAAATTTGACATACTAACTTTTCGGGACCTTGCAGAGGTTTATATACTCTTTTTAGAACCACCAAGAAGCAACCAATTATGTGTAAATTAATGTTTTCACTGTTTTCAGGAAACATCATCACAAGCCCAGGCCGAGAAGTGGCTAGTTATTTGCTGATATGCTGAATGTTTTGGGCGCTGGGCAGACACACCAAGGACAGGGCGCCAATCTATCGCTGGGCACACACTCACTCACACACAAACACACTTTATATGGGGCAATTTGGAGAACTCAATTAACTTGATCCATGTTTTTGGACTGTGGGAGGAAACCCACGTGGACACGGGGAGAACATGGAAACTCCACCCAGATGGGGATTCGAACCGGGAATTCCTAGTACTGAGAGACAAACGTGCTAACCACTAAGCTACCGTGCCGCCATGGATTAAACAATGGCTTGTAAATGAGAGGCGACACCAAGGAAAATAGTGCAGCAATAGTCCTGTCTCCAGCGGCAATCAAATCAAATCTTCTTGGAAAAAGCCGATAAGCTTTTGAGGTCATTATTCCTCACTTGCTCCATAATGTCAATGTCATCACTCATCCTCAATTCTGTCCAGCATCCACTTTTGAATTGTCAATATATCATCAGTGATACTTTCAGACTGTTCACCTAATACATTTGTCAAAATGTCAGATGATTGTTATTAAAATTTAGTTTTTGGTAATTGATTTTTTTAGCTTCATGTAAGATGCTAATGTAATGTAGTGGACATTACAGCAATGCAGGCTTGAGCTTCAATACCACACAGTATGGCTTGTTTTGGATTTCCCAGACTGTTAAGCTCATCCTTCACGCTCTCAGTCAGCATGGAAAAGCGCGTTTTGGTGTGCGCCTTTAGGTCTCCTGCTCCTAACTCTGATACAGTGGGACCCAAGCCTTTAGGGTACTGTTCTGTCAGGATTGGTGGAATGCCCAAGATCTGGCAGGCCTGAAATATGAAGAAGTCCAAGTTATTATATTTATTTTAAATTTATAGGGTGTTATATTTACTCATAACTGCAAATAAAAACTTATAAGCTGTTTTTACAGGCATTAGGTAAAGTTTTTTTATCATTAGACTGCATAAATATTAGCACATACCAAGTTATAGAAGACAATAAATCAAAGTGAAATCATATTGCATCAATGTAATATAAATAAAAATGTCTAGTTTATTATATATTATATAATGTATCTGTATAATGTAGTATATAACCTTAATGCCATATTGTTATAACACAATATTTATGTACATTAACAGAGACTTACTGTATGATGAGTTATGGATTACAACACTTTATGCTAGATTTATGTTACCAAAAATTCAGGCTAAATTATGATACACCAAGGACCAATCCATCACTGGGCACACCCTCACACAATTTAGAGCAGCAAATTCTACTTGAATTCATGTTTTTGGACTGTGGGAGAAACAAGGAAACTCCACCTATAACCAGGATCCCCCACTATGCCACCGTGCTGCCCTTGACCCAAACTGTATGAAATAATAAATGTAAAAAAAATCTGTATATATAATGCAATCCTAACAGTTGATGGCTGTGTGTATACAATGGCTGGCCGACTCAACAGTGTGATCATGCAGTGATGGATTACCTGTAGCAGTCTCGCAGCATTGCTCACAATATTGTTGAACTGAAAAATTGTCGGCCGGAACTTCTCCTGCATGTCACACAGAAACAGCACTGAGCTTTTGGTTGAAAGCTGTCCTATAGCTGCCACTGTAAAACATACAGATTTATTCAACTTCTCATCATTTCTGTAAGTATTCTTCAACTCAGATAACAGTTACACTTTAAGAAATGGCTCAATAGTTCAAAACGGAAGTACATCCACAATTAGGATAGTAGTACATTAAAAATATATATATAGTTAATAAAGTTAACTATTATTATTTTTATGGAGAATTTTTCACACATATAGACATACCTATTTAAAATGAAAATGGTTCAGCTAATGGAAATTCAATTTCAGACACAAGATATCACCATCATAATGGACATCTTAAATCATCTTGGATCTTGGCATCTTGGATTTAAAACGTTTTTATAGGGTTAAATCTGGAAAACTTGACTCAAGCCACTCAACTGAAATCATGCAGTATTTTGGGAAAAAAAATGCACACATTGTTTAGTCCCTACCATTTTCTCATCTCAAATAATTGCCGCTTAATCCACTACTTTGGTCGCAATGGGGAAGGGGAGGGGTAGAATGTTTCATTCAAATACACTAAAGTCAGGGCACCAATCAACTGCTATATTTCATATATATATATATATATATATATATATATATATATATATACTGTATATACACACACACACACATATGAATAAATGAATAACAATATATAGCAATAGCTTTTTTTGTAAAACTGTACAAAAATATTATCCAACATGTGATTAAACAGAGCTTGTGTATTAAAATGTAACATTATATTTATTATATGTGCTCTTTTAAGAGGACAAGGAAAGACGGAAAGACACCAAAAGTAACACAAGTGGTTTGTTTTGCTTGGTCACATAATGCCTCCATGCTTTGCATGTGATGGAATCCATGCAATGCAGTTATTATCATTCTGGCTTATATTCTGCATGCTACTATGGAGTAGCCAGCATTTTTGCCTCACAGCAAGAAATTTCTGGGTTCTGGGGTTTTGCTTTGACGTTTTATATCACAGTTTGCTAATAATATTCAATACCTTTCCCTCCCCCAAATGTATAATATTTAATAAATTTCTTAAAAAAGTTTTTTATCATATTTCCTTGAATTGGTTCTCTTTAAGTACTTTAAGAACTTGTTTGAAATATGAGGAAGTTTTAGGACAAATTTATGCATAACATTCTAAAGTTTTTATACAAATTTTCAAGCACCACGGTGCCCCTGTGTTTTTTCTTTCAACTAAAACTCATTTTCTTCTTGAAAGGCTTTTCACAAGATGAAAATGTGTTTCTGTGTGGGACCTGTCTGGGGGTTTTCTGCACCAAACTCACGCAGCCATGCCTTTATGAACCTTGCATTGTGCACTAGGACAAAGTCATGCTGAACCAAACGGAGGTTTTACCTAAACTGTTCCACTTACAAATGTGTTTTTTATTTTTAGCAACGTAACCAAATGAAACCTGAATTCATTAATAAAGACGTGTATTCAAATACGTCCATACATATAGTCCATATAGTAAGAAAGGTCATTCTGGGAGTTCAGTCAGTCACTGAATCAGAGTCCGGTTGTAAACATGTCAATCTGCAGCACTTACTGTTGGTTAGCCTGTGAGCCGGAGCACTGTGTTAAAATGTCTGCTTACAGCAAACAGGTCGGCAAAACTGAAGTGTGTCAGATCCTGGGTGATACTTTGTCCTGTTCGCTTCGGACTTTTCCTAAAGACCGCAGAGCAGCGGGTCAACTGAGGTTTTAAAAGACATAGTCTCACATAACTGGACTTCACTGACCTGTCTCTGACGCGACACACCTTCCAGCAATATCCAATCAGCGCGGTGCATTTTGACTGACAGCGGAATGGAGCAACGGGATGAAACAAGCACGAACGCATAGTAGCGCCGTGTGATCGGGTTGCCAGGTGCGTTCAAATACTAACCACTGCGTTTAAAGCTTTAAAATTCAGGTTTAAATTCGCGTTGTATTTATATACTCACAGGCTAAGATATTCCGTACGCATTGCATTTACTCTCAATGTCCAATTAATTATTAAATTTATCACGTAGGTGTACTTTGTACTTAAACATCTGCAGTAGTCTATTTGATTGTATTTCTTTTTAGTCAACATTACTTAGTTTCCAATAATTAGCTTCCTCACAGGACAAAAACATATCCGATAATACATGACTGATGATTGCTAGCACTGCAGTGATGGTGGTGGGTTGTATTGTATAAGTGGAGCAGGCGCCTTGTTTTTATTATAGTGCGTTTGTAACCGTTTTATAAAAGCAATTGGGCACTCGAGGTTGTGAGATTTATTAATAAATATGTGATTTCTTCACAATCATTAACGTCCTCTTATACCTTATTGGTTTATTGCACAGAGATATTGGTTTCTCTCCTGATTCATGATCCTATCAACATCAGGGAGATTTTTTTATTACCACTTTTGTCCCCTTATTTTGTGGTGTGGTGAAAGGTCCGTATTAAGGATTTATAAAACTAATTTAAAATATATTAATTAGAATATCACAAATAGCATCGAATAAATAAACACCAACTTAACAAACAGCTTTTCTATAGGTAGGATGATACATCCATGGATGCACTGGGACACATCATCGCTGATGTTTCCTGCGATCCTTGGGTGTTTCGGGTCTCGTTGGCGTACGCTTCGGATGTTTTAATAACAATCCCTTTTTCTAGTGAACTTGATGACGTTCCTCTTATCGGTTCCAGTCAGAACCTCAACATACGAATTCTATTGGCTAACAGCTCTCCTCCGGCATTCTTCCACCAGCTCATGGTATTTGAACTGCTAGCCTTCATTGGCCTCTTTTATGTTGTCCTCACAGGGGACTGTTAATTGCAGTAGGAGGACTTGCTTGGCTGAGACAGATGTTAGCACCAGGTCTGGTCTCAAAGAGGTTGGTGTTACATACTCTGGAAGCTTAAGCTGCCTGCACAAGTACACTCACAGTTCCCAGTCTGATGTCGATGAGTGTAGGCTGACTGCAGGTCAGGTATTTGTGACTTCTCTCCAGCTTTCACAAAACATACAGCACTCTGGCTGCGAGTTTGTTTGTTATTGGCTACTGCTTTGGAAATGGTTTTGGCTACTGTCTTCAGAACTTGATCATGGTACCAGTCGTAGTGGCCTTCGCCCAGGGTTGATGGGCAGCTACTAAAAATGTGTTCAAGTTTACCCCTTCTTGAGCAGAGAGGACATGATAGAACATTACGCTTTCCCCAGATGTGTAGGTTTGCTGGACTGGGTAGCACGTCATACACAGTTTGAACCATAAATTTGATATGCTGTGGCTCTGACTTCCAGATGTCCTTCCAGGTTAGCTTCTTCTCCAGTGTGCCTTCCCTCCGTGTTGATGGTCCCTGTTGCTGCATGCTTACCATCCTGCTGGTCCTTACCTCATCGCACCTTATCCAGGACAAGATGTTTTCCTTTCCCTGGGCCAGGTCACAATGTAGGATGACCCCTAGCCCTGCGTCTTAGTCGGGAAAAGAAGCTGTAGTTTGTTGCACTTCCCATACAGTGCTGCACTAATAAGAATGAGACCAGGCAAATTTGGAGGTAGGAGCTTTTGGTCTCCATGGCCTCTACTGTAGACATGGTCACCTTATACACCAACAGTGGGGCAAGATGACATGCCTTGAACCTACCTGGAAGACCAGACTTATCTACTGCAGACAACCAAACTTCAAGCTACTCAATGGAAGTTAGGACTGATGCTAGATTATTACTATTATTATTATTATTGTTGCTGTTATTATTATTTATTGTGGTTGTTGTTATTATTATTAATTGTTGTTATTATTATTTTATTTAGTTAAACGCCATTAACCATGAACATTTATAATTATAAAATATTTTGCTCCGTATAAACACACGTACCTTGTTTTTTTCCTTTACCGCTACTCGTCTAAAAGCCGTGCCCTTATAATTTACGTGTTGAATGTACAATCGTGCCTTTTGAATCCAGCGGCTTGTTAACCGCAGTTTTTAAAGAAATTGTTTATTATAAATATTTTATAAATATCTTATAATTGCTTATTTTTTGGGACTGATCTGTAAAGAGTTTAATGTTTTTACACAAAATCACATTATCGTCGAATAACATTCATTACGTAAAAGGGTCCGTTTCAGTTGCTGACCCGGAAATACTTGGCCGTTGCTTCAGTGAATAACTAGCGCCCCCATGAGTAAGGATTCCTAAGTGTTTCCGTTACAAAACGGTGACGGACTTTATTTTTTTATTTTATTCATTTATTTTATGCTCTTGCAAAATCAAATTAACATTATGAAGTTAAAATTACATTTTAAGTGTTAAATAGAGGCACTCGGCTTTTATCTGTGTTATAAAAGCTTTTACCAATGCTATGTAAGTGTGGGGGAGTTGGCTCAGTCTTACCGTAAATTTTCTAAAAGATTACAACATTCAGGACCAGTGGTGCTGTTGTTGGGTTTTATTGTGCGCTTTGTGCTTGAAATATTTGTAATTTATTTGACCGTTTATTTGAGTTTGTAAGTTAAACACGTCAATTTTCGCGAAGCTGTTTCAAGTTTATCCGAGGAAATGTCTGACTTTGACGAATTCGAGAGACAGCTTACCGAGAACAAACAAGGTGAGCGCTTTCCGTTCCAACTCGTGCTTTTGAGCGAACAATAAATAAAGCATCACCTTCAGACTTCACAGAGGCGCCACAAAATCCCACAGCGTTAGTATCTGCAGTAGTAAATGATCTACCACTACAGTAGTGATGCATTATTGTTTATGATTCTGCATTAGTTACACTAATCTACAATACTATTTATTCAATACATTGGTAATCTTCTTTTGGTAAATGATTCGCCATTAGTACAGAAAAAAAATTAGTTCACTGGCCCAGTTCTGGTAGTTTAGTTTATAAACCCTCGTAAGTTACAATAGTGTTATTGTGTATATGTTCCTCGCCTATAGAACATCTTCATACCTTATTTAAGGTAGCCGTTTATTTGTCTCGCCGCCTCAAACCAAAACTCTCGAAAAAATATCAGCTTTCTCGGACTTTAGTTACACAACCCCTCCTACAAAATCCATCCATTCATCCATTATCTTACGCTTTATCCTATATTATGGTCGCGGTGGGGGGGGGGGGGTTCCCCATGCCCATCCAGCGGAGAACGTTTCGGGTGCTGGGCAGATACACCAGGACAGGGTGCCAATCCATCGCGGGGCACACACACTCACAGACACGCATACATGCATACTCTATATGGGGCAATTTGGAGAACTCAAATGACTTGATCCATGTTTTTGGACTGTGGGAGGAAACCGGCGAACCCGGAGGAAACCCACGCGGGCACGGGGAGAACATGGAAACTCCACCCAGATGGGGATTCGAACCGGGAATCCCTAGTGCTGAGAGGCAAGCGTGCTAACCACTAAGCCACTGTGCCGCCCCCTCCTACAAAATATATGCACAAAAATAATTAAAAGTATTAGTAAATAAAATAATGTACAATAACAGGGATACAAAATCCAGCCATCCATTATCTTATGCTTTATCCTATATTAGGGTCGCGGGGGGTTCCCCATGCCCATCCAGGGGAGAATGTTTTGGGCACTGGGCAGATATACCCAGGACAGGGCGCCAATCCATCGCTGGGCAAGGATACAAAATCATTTCACAAATTTTAGTTATTTTGTTTTAGTCTGTGTGGGTTTTCTCCGGGTTCTTCGGTTACCTCCCACAGTCCAGAGACATTGATCAAGGTCAGTTGAGTTCTCCAAATTACCCCATATGGAGTGTGTTTGTGTATCTGTGAGTGAGTGCCCAGGGATATATTGAAATCCTGTGTATCTTCCCAGCACCTAAAATTTTCTTCCCCTCCTTCCCTTGACCCTAGTAGAGGATAAAGCAGAAGATAATGGATGGATAGTCCTTTCTAATGCAGGTTTGGTTATACATTTTCCATATACATAGGGTCACATGTGGAACCGGGACTGTTGTGAAGTAGATTATAATTTTAAAAAAGGCAATGTGGGTGTATTGTGTGCATGGAGGTTTATTATATGAAACAGCCTTTATTTTCTTTTGAATGTACCCTCTATTGTTTTAAATTATCCATCCATTATCTTCCGGTTTATCCTCTACTAGAGTCGAGGGGGGTTCCCCAAGCAATCATGGGAGAATGTCTCAGGCGCTGGGCAGATATACCCAGGACAGGGTGCCACTCCATCGCTGGGCACACACTCACTCACACACACTATATGGAGAATTCAATTGACCTTGATCCATATTTTTGGGATTGTGGGAGGAAACCGGTGAACCCTGAGAAAACCCATGCGGACACGGGGAGAACATGGAAACTACACCCAGTAGAATCCCTAGTGGGAATCTCTAGCGCTGAGAAGCGAACATGCTAACCACTAAGCCACCATGCCTCCCTATTTTAAATTATATTAAATTTAAAACCTACCATTAATCTAATGACATGACAGCAAAGGCACTAGCTATGACACCAGAAATGAGATTCTTCGCTGTGCTATAAATGCCGGACTTTAACTGATCCAATTTGAAGTTGTGCATAGGCTACACTAATCAAAGACGAAGCTAAACAGAATTTTTCTGCATTTTTCTCCAGCTTGTCATAGGTGTAGGTGCATTTTTGGTGCTCAATTTTTAAATGGTCTGCTGCGCTAAAACTTAATCTCGATCTTTTTTGCTTTACTTCGTTTTTCCCAATACCTTAAAAGACATGTATTGCAATGCCTGTACAGTGGTGATCTATGGAATGGATATTGCTAAAAGATGCATTATCAAATTGTAGAAATGTGTCTCACCACCTCAGTTTGAAGCCTGGTAAGAGAACTGACAGCAGTCCTTCATATTAAAAAACTAACATATCTGGAAGATATCTGGAAGCCTACAAAAAATTGTGCGATTATGGAGACAAATTTTGGAGTACTTGTGATTTTTAAATGTGATATATTTATGTGACCCATTATGTTTTTATTCGGGTTGATGTTGTTTTTTGTTTTTATTGTTTATTGTCTTTAAAAACAAAATGTATTAGTTTTTCATGTCATGTAATCAAGCTGTTTTGAAAATTCAAGTTGTAAAGGTCTACAAGTTGTTTTTAAAAATGGCAGAATATCACAGTATATATTTTATACTGTACTTTCACACAGAAACACATTGTTTAATAGCATTTGTGAATTTAATGTCTTTAAAAAGGAAACTTGGATTTTATTATTTATTATTATTATTATTATTATTTTTTTACAGCTGATAGAGGTAAAGAAAACAAACACCGCCGACACAGCAGCTCTAGAAGTCGGAGCCGGGAGCGGGACAGGAAGAGGAGGAGCCGGGACGAAGAGCGGAGAAGCAAAGACCAAAGACATAGACAGAGGTAGACCTAAGTGGCTGCTTCCACACTGAACAGATTCTTTTTATTTAATTTAGATACATATATTAAATGAGCAAGAATATTTAAAACACTGTTCAGTCACAGAATCACAGGTTTATTAAGTTAAACATGTAGCCATGCATTCTTTAACCTCACTGTGCCCCAGTGCACAAAGCAAAGTTCATAAAGGCATGGCTGGGTGAGTTTGATGTACAATCTTTTGACTGGCCCACACAGAGCACTGACCTTAAGCCAATCCATCACCTTTGGGATGATTGCCAGCCAGTTGCTTTTTTCCGATGTCAGTGTCTATTGTAGTGATATTATTGTTCTTCTGGATCACTTTCCCACAGATGCACTCAAATATTTTTTGAATGCATTACATCATCAAAAGTACTAGCATACAAAGTACAATTATACAAGTCAAGTCAAGTCAAGCTGTATTTTTCATTATCCTAATGAATTATCATGGTTGACAGCAGGAACACATCTCTATCAGTTACCTTGATCCCCTGATCTCAACAAACGCATTAAAAAAGAAAAAACACGGGTATCATTTTAGTGTTCATGTGCACTGAGCTAGGTAGCTGCTGGGATTCGTTCAGCAGTCAGACCGTGAGCTGATCAGAACACTGATAAATTATAATACTTGAACTGTGAAATAAATATAATGTTCAATCTTCATGCAGGTTGTTCTGACACATTTTATTGTCATGTTGCAGCAACTCACTTTGTTTCTGATTTAAGTATTTAAATGTCTTTGGTTTATGGTATTGATGATATAAATCTGTAATCTTGGGCTCGATTTCCCAGCAGGTGGTAAGGTGGTTGTTTTTGTGTGGAGATCTATGGTCCTGATCGGGAGAAGTGGATTAAAAAAAAAGGACATTGTTTGAAGAAACTTGGGTAGAGGGCAGCCCTAGTATCTTGATTGTTTCCTTGGCAAAGAAAGTTCACCAAGCTCTTTTTGAATGTTACCGCAATGATGCTTCTTACCTAGTGCAGGAACATCATTCATAAACTATTGTGCTTACATTCTGTAAATGGCATAGATAAGCCTAAAAACATGTTTATAATGGTTTTGCTCTTTTTCTTTCCATAGAATGAATGCTTTTTGTACAACCTATGTGCTCTTTACAGTCGCTCTCCGCACCGTGAGAAGAGGAAGGCTAAAATTAAAAAGTATTGGGATGTCCCTCCACCAGGCTTCGAACATATAACTCCTATGCATTACAAAGCCATGCAAGGTAAGAATCTGGAAAACATACTCAGAATTTAAAATGCACTTCTTATACAGAGAGCAAAATGTAGGTAATTTTTATCTATGTATAATCTGCCTGATTTTGTGCTCAGCTGCTGGCCAGATTCCTGCCACTGCCCTTCTTCCTACCATAACTCCTGAAGGACTTGCTGCTACCCCAACGCCTGTTCCTGTTGTGGGAAGCCAGATGACTCGTCAGGCTCGCCGGCTCTATGTGGGCAACATCCCCTTTGGCATCACCGAAGTAAGCAGCATTTATTTTGGGAATTGAATGTAATGTTCAACATTTTGTTTACATGATTGGTTTAGTTTTAAATGCTGTAATAGTAATGTTTATGATGACCCATGTATGAAATTTGAAACCATAAAGCTTGCAACCCAACCAAAATAGATCAAAAAGTTAAAAAAAAAAAGCAGGTGCACTTACAGACCAAGTCTTGAAGAGCCGAGCTGTCTGTGCAGAGACACTAGGTGGGGACAGTCCTACCCAGCCACTTTTTCCAATGAGCCAGTATGTGTGGAGAACCTCACCTTCTGCATCCACCACTGGCAGTCAAGCTGAGAAGCTACTGACTGTGCATGTTCCCTTACTGATGGATTTAATTTAATTATGTGCTGCTTAAGGCCTTCCTGGAATCCAAATTTTTTGCATTGCATTGCTGCAGAACCACCACCACATGCAATGGATCAGTCATTAACACCAGGTGTGGCCACACTTTCACCCATTTTAGGAATATGTTAAACTCTGTTCATTTTGTTTATTTTGGTAACGCTAGGGACTGTGGGAGAAAACCGGAGAACCCGGAGGAAACCCACGCAGACATGGGGAGAACATAATAACTCCACCCAGATGGGGATTCGAACCGGGAATCCCTAGCACTGAGAGGCGAACGTGCTAACCACTAAGCCACCGTGCCTAAATGTAAAATTAAAATTGTTAATACAAATGTGATCCATCTTGTTCTCATTTGACTACCAAATCTTTTGTCAAATTGGATGAGAAAAAGAGAAAAAACTTTGCACTAAACTTTTAAGTGGCACTACACAACTCTAAATGCACCATACTTATTGTATCTACCTACAAAGTAGAAGTCAATTATGACCATGTGACACCAAGACTGGTCTTTTGAGTAACTTGGTCATAAAAGTATTTTTTGTATTAGCAAAATTATTTGCCAACAACTTCTTGGCATCTTTAAAAAGTCTAAACACCTAATATGTATGTCCAGTGAAAATAAAAGTCAAAAATACACTTTACGTATTACGAAGTATGGTGTTGGCTGCATTATGGTATAAGTTCAGCAGAACTTGGCAGTAGATTTCTGGTTTATTTAAATTTATGAGGAAGCCCTGCCTTCCTCTGTTGGACAGCTATAAATGTGCAGGAGGTTTTCCTTTCAGTGCGATGACATCAACACACCAAGACGCAGAGTTTAGGTTTAAATCCCATTGATAGATTGACCTGAGTGCAGTGCATCATGGGTCAAATTTCACTGAATTCATAACTATATTCTGTAAAGAAGGATCTAGAGATGTAAAGTTGTGGGGACAAATCCAAACACAGTGATGTTGTAATTAAAGCAAATATTTATAAAAAATGAATAATGAGTTTTTTATGACTTTATTTTTTTAATCTAAAACAATTTTGTTCTTTTTATATAGGAGTCCATGATGGATTTCTTTAATGCCCAGATGCGGTTGGGTGGCCTGAACCAGGCTCCTGGAAACCCTGTTCTTGCTGTGCAGATCAACCAAGACAAAAACTTTGCCTTTCTGGAGGTCATTCTCATTGTTTTTTTTCCCTCCTTGATATGCCAGGAGATTATGTTAAATTGAACCTGATCTATTACACCAATGCATCATTTGTAGTCACTCCACATGATAAAACAATGTTTTGTACAGATTGTAAGGTTTCCTAAAGGCTGAGTTCTTTGTGTCATCTTAGTTGCGCTCGGTGGATGAGACAACGCAGGCCATGGCATTCGATGGCATTATCTTTCAAGGTCAGAGTCTGAAGATCCGCCGACCACATGACTACCAGCCTCTGCCTGGCATGAGCGAGAACCCCAGTGTTTATGTACCAGGTTTGGTTTATTCTTTTATAAACTTATCTCCATTTTACTGATGTCTCATTAGAATTTAGTGATAGGTGTTTTTATTAGTATGTGGTCTCTTCTGTTCACCCTGTTTTCATATAACCATAATATGTTTATTTCGGATCAATGACTTGCTGGGATGTCCAACCATTGGTCAGTTGGCATATGTTGCAAAATTACTTGATTTTAAATAATTTGGAATTAATTTATTTGATAAATTTAAGGATAAATAAAATGAACTGTATTAGGCTTATCATATTATAAAAGCTATTTACCATGTTAATGCATGTTGTAGCTCTACTATTATAAACTTTTATGAAATAAACATATTGACTACAGTCTATGATAGTAGGGGGGTTCTAGAACAGAAGTACAGTCTGTAATTGTAGAACTACAAAGTTCATCTATATGGTAAGTGGAAATGACATATTGTGGTCTTAGTGTTAGCCAATTTATTGGATTATTATTATTATTATTATTATTATGTCCTTTAAAAGGCGGCACGGTGGCTTAGTGGTTAGCACATACGCCTCTCAGCGCTAGGGATTCCCGGTTCGAATCCCCATCTGGGTGGAGTTTCCATGTTCTCCCCGTGTCTGCGTGGGTTTCCTCCGGGTAGTGGTCAGCAAGTTTGAGTGAGTGTGCCTAGCGATGCATAGGCGCTTTGTCCTGGGTGTATCTGGCCAGCACCTGAAATCCCAGCACAAGCCATTTCTAAGAAGTCCTATTTTAAAAACATGGCCTTGTGGTTGTTTGACTTATGCATATACAGACACAACATTTTATACTGGTGCCGGAACGAGTGGAATAATACATTACCTTACTGCACAATTTTACAAGAAGTGCAAATGGTACATAAACTGACCATAGTCCTTGTGGTTGTGAACTTTAAGAAAAGTGAACTTTAAGAAAAGTAAAACTAAACTTTTCTTTTTATTTATTTTACACTTCATGTAGGTGTTGTTTCCACTGTGGTGCCTGATTCTGTGCACAAGCTCTTTATTGGTGGGCTGCCAAATTACCTCAACGACGATCAGGTTAGTGTGTTGCTGCAGCAATGCAATGGATGTTTTTATTTTATTTATTATTTTTTTTTTTTACAATTTATAATTTTTTTTTTTTACTGGGGTAAGACAGAATATTAATTTTTTATCGTAATTGTAATACAGTAAATTTAAATTTATTTATTTATTATTTATAAGTTCTGGACATAGCTCTGACAATTATCCGTTTACAAGGAGTGAATATTTGGATTGAGGTCTGTGCAAATTGTAAAAACTTAAATAAGAGCTACATTTACATACATACGTTTTTGGTTATTGGTTTGGTTTAGTCACTAATTGAAAAAATGATAGAAATAATTTAGACCAAATAACTTATTAGCTAGTCTTTCCTTTTATGTCTGGTATGTTAACTTACCAAATGAGAAAACATACAGGTATTTAAATAATGAAAAAATCTTTTTCTAATAATTTTAGAAACTAAAAACAGTGATGCGTTATATCAAACAGTAAGTTTTCAGTAGTGCTTTGCAAATGTTAAACCAATACACTCACATACATGCACACACACACACACACACATATATATGTATGTGTGTGTATATATATATATATATATATATATATATATATATATATATATATATATGTGTGTGTGTGTGTATTTTAACAAAATAAAGTACTATAAATAAGGACTGGATCACCACTATGGTGGTGGAGGGGTTTGCATGCTTGAATAATCTTAGGCTTGATTGATATGCTTTCATTAGTCCCACAATGGAGAAATTCAAAAAGTGAGAAAGATCAGATGCAATACATTGGGAAAGAAGAGACAGGTGAAGAAAAAAAAAAAAAAACCTGCCCCAAACTATGATCCTACAGGAACACAGTTTGGGAACCTGAAAAAAATACACCTTAAGCAAAGCACATATATAACAACATAGACACATACATGGTTTTCTGGACAAGCTGCCACTTAGCGGCGCTTAGGCCCATCATGCCAGACCGAGAGAGTGGAGGTGTGAGGGGGTGGGTGGGGGGTTCAGATCGCAAATGTCACAGCGACATAGCATTTGTCCTTGGAATAGTTCTAGGTTTCAGGACTCTGTAGCTCAGGTTCTTATGGGGAAGGTTTCACTATCAACAACTCACCCCTGAAGGCTAAGTTCTGTTAACACGGGGCCGAAACAGCAAAATAAGACTTAATGTTTAGGCAAGGCTCACAAACCTTTAGCGAATTTTAGCTCAGTCCATTCTCCAAAGTTTCCAACCTCATTTGCAGTGCCAAAAGTTTCTCCAAGATGGTTTCCGTGTTGCGATTAATAGTCACAGTCTGAGTTCCAACAGCTCTGCCCATCACATCAATCATATTTGGCAGCTTGAAGGGACACTGAACAGCTGACCAAACACTTCTAATTTCCCAACACACCAATGCAACGCCTAATCCAATCAGCAGAAACCCAATGATCATAAATCCAAATAAGACCAAATCCTTGATGTCTTCAACGGAATGTGGGGCCAGACACACAACACGCCACTTCCCCCATGCGTAACATCGTATATCCAGCTGCAAACGTGCCGTCAGGACAGGTTTCCCCGAACCCTGGCTTCTCGTTGAAAAGATGGTGTCAATAGAGGTGTCATTGAGAGACCATTTAATTAATTTTATGATTTTCTTGTTTCGAAGTGCAGTTGCTGAAAGAGTACTTGCAGACGAGACAAGACAGAGAAGCCAAGCAGGGTTTTAATTAGGGATGGAGGGACGAAAAGGAAAGAATATGCGACCGCCTTCCACGAAAGCAAGAGCAAAAAAAGATCTATGTACCTGACCACATAGGAACTATGTTGTCCAGGGCAAAAGCCTCTGGTAGGGTCACCCAAGGCAAATTGGTCCTAGATGACGGGTCAGACAAAGAGTGGTCCAAAATAACCCCTATGAACATCAGGAATTTGTGTACCCTGCCCAGATTAGAGTTATCGGGGCCCCACACTAGAACCAGGCCCAGAGGAGGGGTTCGTCAGCCAGCATCAGCGTCGGGCACTTTCCTATGGTGCCTGACCAGGCCCAGCCTGAAGGTCTGAGAGGTCCCCTCTCACATGGACTCACCACCTGTGGGCGGGACAGTAATAGGGGTTCGGGTGAGAAGCTTGGTCATCCGGTAGAGCCTCGAAGTAGAGCCGCTACTCCTCCGTGTCGAAAGAAGCCAGTTGAGGTGGTTCGGGCATTTGGTAAGGAAAACTCCATGGCGCCTTTCCAAGGAGGTGTTTCAGGCAGATAAGTCCAGCTGGAAGGAGGCCCCAGGGAAAACCCACAATACGCTGCAGGGATTATTTCTTTCAGCTGGTCTGGGAAAGGCCCGGCATACTCATACAATGCCTGTACCTGTCCACACTCCAACATCTTATAGAAAGCTTTCTCAGAAGCATGGAAGCTCACTAAGCTCAGTGGCTGCTAAGCTGGAAACAACTTGGAATGAATAGTAAAGGTCTCTGAACTTTGATCAATACAGTGTGTATTTATTTTTTGTTGTGTAACAAAATTATATTACGATAAAATGTTGTCATATTGCCTAGCTGGTGTTGCAGACTTTATTTTAAAGTCTTTAATCACACAAGAAAATTATTGTATTGTAATCATATCAATGAACATATGCTATAAAGAAGAATTGGCATTAGAGGAATTAGATGACCATAATGTGGTCATCAGTAAATGTCAATGTTTATCAAGACGTGCTTTTTATTTAGTTTTTTCTTTTTTCTTTTTCCAATCAGGTAAAGGAGCTCTTGACTTCATTTGGCCCACTAAAGGCATTTAACCTTGTAAAGGACAGTGCAACAGGCCTCTCAAAAGGCTATGCCTTCTGTGAATATGTGGATGTTAACATCAGTGATCAGGTAATCAGGAGTCATTAAAATATTTTTTCATGATAAGTTTATTTGTTCTAAAATTTTTATTGGCTTTAATTTTTAAGTGGCTTCTAGCTGAAGTCTGAAACAAACGAAACCTGATGCTCTGATCTCTTCTTTGTTGTTGTTGTTGTTTTTTGATCCAGGCAATTGCTGGACTCAATGGCATGCAGCTTGGTGATAAGAAACTTCTCGTTCAAAGGGCCAGTGTGGGATCCAAGAACACATCGATAGTAAGCCCATGTCTCTCTTGCTCACACACAGTGTAATATCACTCTATATTTATGTTTTCACTTGTGGCCTGTATGGTTCCCCTTTGTGGCACCAGAGCACCTAACTGTAAAATTCTATGCTACTGCTAATTAAGATTTTTTGCCCACACTGTCCTTCTCCTATACCTCTGGTACACTGGGAAATTCAGCCACAGAAAAAAAAAATACAAATATTTAGTAAATTTAAAAGAAGATCAGGAAAAAAAACTTATAGTTTTTGTGGTTAATATGACATATCCAGTATCCTATAAGAGAATGTCTTCTTCAGATCTGTGCTTCCCTTGCTACAGACCTGCATCAACCAGACACCAGTCACTCTTCAGGTACCTGGTCTGATCAACAGCTCAATGAACCAGATGGGTGGTATCCCAACCGAAGTGCTGTGTCTAATGAACATGGTAGCCCCCGATGACCTGCTTGATGATGACGAGTATGAGGAGATTGTGGAGGATGTTAGAGATGAGTGCAGCAAATATGGCCAGGTGAAGAGCATCGAGATCCCTCGTCCAGTTGATGGCCTTGAGATTCCTGGAACTGGCAAGGTAAACACACATTTACACTCACCTTCTGAAATTTGTTCTAACAATTCTAATCTTCAGATCCCTAGGTCTCAAGCTCACAATTTTAACTGTACATTTTTTATGTAATCCTACATTTTCAAAAGCTCAATTTAGCTAGTCAGAGATCCATGCTTATTGGAAACTCACCTAAGTAGGCTGCCAGTCTATCCCAGATTACACCCAAACAAATTTATACCTAGAGACAGAGAAATTTGCACCTAGATTCATCCTTCAGTTATAAGTATGTGTTTGGTCCATGAAGGCAATATACTGCCCCTTGACTGAAGCCAAAGTGCTATGATCACAGTGCCATTATAGAGAATTTTTTAACATTTATATAACTTGAGCAACTGTAACAACTGCGATCTGCAATTTACTCCTGGATCAGTAAATTATTCTGATGGAAAAATCTTCTGGGACATCATTTTCCACCTACAGAAGATTTAATTACATCCCAGATTGAAAGAACTTTAATCAATTGCAAAGTCATCTCATTGCAATAAGAATAACCTACAAAAACAGAATTTCCACTGCATTTTAGCCATGCCATAAAAATGATTTAATATCATTTCAGTTGTGCAAAGCAGCTCACACCATTGTCATGGTAATTAAATTAAAAGTGGAGCCTGAGTGTTCTACATGATTACATGAGGTCATTTAGTGGACTATTTATCCAAAGTGACTTACCAGTATCCTAACTTGATGGTAAGTGTAAGGGGTCAGCACCTCTGGATCTATGAAGGTTAAGGGGCTTGTTCAAAGGTCAACACTGGTAACATTAGTGGACCATTTGAACCCCCAACCTTGATGATCCAACATCCTAACCATTGAGCTACCACAATCCCCTAACCTTAGAAGAGTGTTTAAGGTCAGCTAGACTTAATTGTCTTTTGTTAATCATTGCTAGGTTACCTTTTATATTTTTGTATGCAACCTTATAAAAGAGTCCTGTGACCCTTTGGTTGGGGTTGTAAGAAATGTTTGAAGCCATGAACAAGTTTTAGATTTGTTATTTACTGTTGTCTATATATTTTTTGGCTTATTTGTCTTTTTTTGTTTTGCAGATCTTTGTCGAGTTCATGTCCGTATATGATTCGCAGAAAGCCATGCAGGGCCTAACAGGAAGGAAATTTGCTAATAGAGTGGTGGTGACCAAATATTGTGATCCAGATGCTTACCACCGCCGGGACTTCTGGTAAACAAAGAGAGGATATTGAGAGACACAACGGAGTAGATGGTGTTTTCTGTTACACATTCTTATTTGTCTTTTTAGGGGAGGAAGTTTTTTTTTCTTTTTCATTTTTTGGACTGTTGTTTAATACACTATATGGATAAAAGTATGAGACACCTACATACCTTCAGGAGCCTGAATAACATCCCATATAAAATTGGTCCTGCTTTGCATCTTCAACAGTTTTCACTCTTCTGGTTTCTTTGAAATATGTGTCTGTAAAAAATCTTCCATTTTCAAACAGAAGAGCTTTAATTAGGTCAAAGTAATGTTCTAGGACAATGTATAGAGCATAATTTGTGCACTAGGGCTGAGTCATACTGGAGAAAAATGCCCTCCCCTGATATATTACCACAAAGTTGTAGCATACAGTTTTATGAACCTGTGTTAATGGGATTGAATCAAACCCCCTGTTTCTAATGATTAAGAAATGTGTCCCAATATGTTTTTCCATATTGTGCATGTTCTTCATTTGCTAACAAGCTTTCAGGTGTAATATGATGATGCTTGGGTTAAAACATACTGAATTAGGTTGTGCGTTTCAGATTGTAAAACTTCTGCTCAATTCAGCATTGTTTTAGAGACGTCTGTGTTTATAAGGGCCATCCAAAATATACTTTAGAAACCCTCTGTGGGTTATTGTACTGTGAAGTTGTAAACAAAGGAAGTTAATTTTGATTCTAGCAAAAAAATTTAAATATTCCCACTTTATATAGGTTTGAATGTTCTCCCCATAAACAATAAAAAATTGAATCAAGCAGAAATTCACTGTACCGCACCGTACTTATTACCGATGGTAATAAGCCATTGTTGTTGTTGTTGTTATTTTAGAAAGTTTGTGGACACCTGACCATCTCCCTCACAGTGGTGTTTCAAAATTTGTGAACTCGGTTATGTTTTTATACTTCTGCATAATTATAAACCAGAATGTTATCCGATGTTAACAAAGGTTCTGGAAATAGATGAAGACCTCAGTTAAATGAAAGAGAGATTTTTTTTTTATACTTGATCATTTATTTATTAAGGAAAATGATCCAGTTTTACATATCACAGAGGCAAGATCTTGTAAACCTTTTGCTTTTAGAATCTGGAGTGGTGCCTCTGTGCAGCATTAACCCTAGCCAAACATTTTAGCTGTTGATCAGTTTTACACATCAGTTTGTGCCATGTCTATGTACAGAGCAATTTCAACTCCTAAAATGTTTTTGGTTTAAACACGTAAACAGTTTTTGAGCCACAACTTGCTATTTCAAAACAAAAACATTTCTAACCCTTCTTTTTTGGGTTATTACTGTTGAGTCCTGATGCATGATTTTAGTTTCTTCTAAAAATTCGATTATAGACAGAAATATTTTAATTTGGGTGGAGTTTCCATGTTCTCCCCGTGTCTGCGTGGGTTGTGGGCGTATGGATCAAGTCAATTGAATTCTCCTAATTGCCCCATATAGAGTGTTTGTGTGTGTGAGAGTGAGTGTGTGCCCAGCGATGGATTGGCGCCCTGTCCTGGGTCTATCTGCCCAGTGCCCGAAACGTTCTCTCCTGGATGGGCATGGGGAACCCCACCATGACCCTACTAGAGTATAAAGCGGGAGATGATGAATGAATGAATATTTTTCTTAGAATTTGCTCTTATAATTTAGACTTCATTGTTAAATGGACAATGACAAGTCATCCTTCTTCGAATGCAGCAAAACCAGATCCAAGCTGTCATACTACAATGTTTCACAGATCTTGCTGATATTAGGGCTGAATGTTTGGGGGCAATTTTCACCTCACAGCATGGCCCTTGATTTTATTTTTCAGGGAAGGCAGTCTAGATCCTTTTTTGCATGGAGTTTGCATGTTCTCACCCATTTATGTATTTTGGTTTCTTTCCTGGCTTGCTATGGAAAGCACTGACTTTCTTTTCTCAACATGTCAATGCTCATTAATGATATTTAGTATTCCTTTCATTGTAGCCCCATAATGACTAATCTCAGTCAAAAAGGTTACCCCGAGGTCCTATGTGACATCACAGACTTTTACAATCTTCTACTTTTATGTTGTTTATTTAATGGTCTATAATATTCTTTCTGTACATAATCTGTCTGGTTTGGTCAAGATATTTTTTGTAACCATTTTCACGCTGTCGAGCATTTTTAAGGCTTTCGTTATCAGGAGACCATTCCATTTGTTGTAAAGGACAGAATGTTACTGAGCCGTATTTTTCAAATTTATTTGCAAAACGGATTTAAAATTCTGTTTTAAATTCACTGAAGATAATTATACATTAACTCCCCTATACAGTATGTGTGTGTGTGTGTGTATATACAGTGGGTTGCAAAAGTATTCATACCCCTTGAACTTTTCCATATTTTGTCACATTACAACCACAAACATAAATATATTTCACTGGAATTTAATGTGAAAGACCAACACAAAGTGGTATACAATTGTGAAGTGGAATGAAAGTTATACATGAATCAACAATTTTTTTACAAATAAAAAACTAAAAAGTGCGATGTGCAAAATTATTCAGCCCCCCTGAGTCAATACTTTGT
>JAFMOD010000349.1:325414-375015 GCA_019802435.1 Corydoras maculifer
ATATATATATATATAATCAGCAATTCTTCTTGACTAATAAATGACAGTATAATATTTTTGTCTCATTTGTTTAATTGGGTTTTCATATCATTCAACTGTGTGAATATCTGATGTTTTTTCTGGTTATCTTTATGCAAAAACACAGTATATTATAGAAGGATTACAAACCTTCCATGAACAGCAGAGGGTGGGAAACATTTTTCTAGGTCCACTTTAAATAGCTGGTTACAGGCCCCACACAATGTCAAACAAAGTAACAACCAATAATACTACTAAGTCAGGTGCATTGTATGACTTTTAGTATATGGCATTGGACCAGATATTCCCCAGTCCTGTTGTACAGCATGATTTTGGATTCTGTTGGACATGTCTAAACCATATGGGTAAATATGAATTTATTTATTCTTCCCTTCCTTGGCCACATATGACAAATAATGTGTCAACGTCTTTAGATCGGGACTCTACTGTCATCTACTAATGCCACATGGAAATGTTGCAGCCTTCCTTTGGTTATGTAAGATTCAATGCAGGACACTGAAGCTCCACGACAAGCTTTTTATAATTTAATTTATTTTTATTTAAATGTTTTTTAGTTTAGTGCACAGGGTTACAGTTGTGATGTAACAAAAAAGAGTTGGCCACAAGGCAGCTGACATGAATATTTATGTATTTTTTGTAGTTAAATGAACAATACCATTCAGTACACCTACAAGGCCTAGACTGAACCTTGAACAAGAATTTAAAACCCACGAATGCTGCAGATAAATCATTTCAGTGTTTGCATGGTCTGTATTGACCATAGTTAGACCTACTAAATGGAAACATGTAATCTGTAAATTACAATCATAAATTCAGTCAGTAGGTTTTTAGTATTTTTAAATCACTTGTATTGGGTAGTTTTGTGAATGTTTCAGACATTTATATGAAAAAATTATAATACAATGTATATAATTGTAAACCATATACTGTAGTATAACAAGCAGCTAGTAACGCAGCTATCATATGCTGCCATATTCAGGATTGAGAGGGGTGTCTTGGTGCAACTATTCCCATATGAAAAGTAAAATGTTTGTGCTGAAAACTTCCAAATACTAAGCAACAGGTAGTAACAATAATTTACAAGTGAGTTTTATTATTTTTTTTACAAGATATTTATTAACTTGGGCAGCACGGTGGCTTAGTGGTTAGCACGATCGCCTCTCAGCTCTAGGGATTCCCGGTTTCAATCCCAATCTGGGTGGAGTTTCCATGTTCTCCCTGTGTCCGCGTGGGTTTCCTCCGGGTTCTCCAGTTTCCTCCCATAGTCCAAAAAACATGGATCAATTAATCGAGTTCTCTAAATTGCCCAATATAGTGTGTGTCTGTGTGGGTGAGTGTGTGCCCAGTGATAGATTGGCGCCCTGTCCTGGGTGTATCTGCACAGTGCCCGAGAGGTCCCCCCCCCCCCGCCACCCTAATAGAGGATAAAGCAGAAGATGATGGATTCATCAACATTCATCTCTAGGTAGGTTTCCAATCACTGTTTAAAGCTATTTCCTTTAAAGGCTGGTTTTACTAGGAAGTTTAAACCAGTAGATATTTTGGAATCTTTTTAAACCCATGTTAGATATGTTTAGCATTTTCGGATTTGTTAAATTAAGTTTATCCTGTATGAAGGTACGTAGCAAAATAGTTTTAAGTGCTAATAAAGAAGAAAACATACTGGATTGTAGGAATCGTTAATGCCTAGAATTAAATGTTACCTCTGTTGTCAGGTGTCCATCAATACAGACACATTTCTGATGTAAGCTCTATTGGGAGAGATTGGGACACAAAAAATGCAACAAAAAAACAAACCTGTAATAAGTAATTTACTTTAACTTTTATTTTACATGTAAAAACGATGTTCTATTTGATAAATATATAAATTATATAAAATTTGTAATTAATTCTGCAATTAATTCTGAGAATCACAGTGGTTAGTATGTCCAACTGGAATCTCTGGGGATCCAATATTAAATCCTGATCTGGGTGGAGTTTCCATCTCACTGTCCCTGTATCTGCATGGGCTTGCTCCTGTTTCCTCCCATAGTCCAGAAACATGGATTTAGGTTGAATTGTCTGCTCTAAACTGTCCCTACAGTGTGTGTGAGTGTGAGATCAATGAATTCGCACTCTGTCCTGGGTACATCTGCCCAGCACCCAGAACATTGTCCTCTGGATGGACATGGGACCCTAGGATTTCAGTTGGTAAAAAGAGAATTATCATGGTTAAGTATAGAAGAGGGTTACACCAAAGGTTTACTGTTTGTAATTAAAAGTAGATTATAGTTCAACACTGTACCGAACCATTTGAAACCTCTGACCATGACCATCATGCCTTCAAGTTGTTTTAGGGAACAGTCCTGCTACTCTAATGGACATAGCCACATGAGCATAAGAACTATTAGAATTATTGTCATTATTTAATAAAGACCACTGCTGCACCAAGAAATACAACCTGAAACTGTATTATGCAAAATGAAGCAATATCCAAATTACTGGTGAGTTTTCTGGACCTAAAATCATCTTATTCTGGACTGCAAGAGAGTAAAATCATTTTATTTTACCAGACAAGTTCATGTTAAAAAAAAGTGCAAAAAACAGCATTTGTGATGGCGTTAGGGCATTGATTTGTATGCCAGGACTCATTCTGCACATCATGGTTTAATAGGTATATAGTGTATATGTGGGTGTGTGTGTCTGTTTTGCTGTTCTCTCCGCAGTCCAAATATGTCTCCCATTAAAAATGTATGAGATATCTTGAAGAGGAGAATCAGACAGACCACAGACTGTTAAGCATCTCAAGTGCACAGCTCTTGTAAGTAAGAAAAAACAAAACATCTAGTTACAAAACTGTAACAATTAGTGTCTTCAGTTCGACAAATTATTAAAAGGGTCAATTGACTTAGTTGTAAACATGTCCCTTTCCTAACCATGTGTGTTGCAGCATTCATTTCTGAATTTGATTGTCTTTAACAAATAAAACTTCTACATTAGTATGTACTCCTCTTACATACTAATTGAGTATACTCCTTTATACTCAATAGCTTCAGTTAATTGTGGAACTGTACACATTAATGGTGTTCGAACCTTTTGATCTAATTTTCCTGCTGTCCCAACTCATTTTGATTATATTTTTAAACAACAGAATTTGTTTGTGTTTTTGAGGTAATTAATCACAAATTTCAGTTTTTACTATATTTTTAGACAGTGTTTAAGCTATTATTAAAATGGGGTTTGTAGTAATTTGCTTAAATACAATACTCTTTTTCTTTTCTTTGATGATTAGACAAGTCACTTATTAATTTCTGAGCTCTTTGGTCTTGTCTTAAACATACTTGTCTTTTTTATTATCTCTCTCAATTAACATTTTGTATATAGTAAATGGTAAATTATGTGTTTCACTTACACTTATTTAGTTTAGTCATTTGCTAAGGCTTCAGATGTAATGCATTTATATTGGGTATAACCTTTTAATTTTTAAGGACAGGTCATTTCTGTCAACTTCAGCCTTTAGGTTTTATTTTATTTTGTTGACATAATCAATAAAGCAAACAAAGTTTTGTTGTGTATTATATTAAATTATCATTTCTCACAAATAAATGTTAAAAAACAAACAAAAAAAATGTCACATTTTCTGTACTCTGAGGTTGGAAAAAACAGAGTAGAGAACGTGGGATCATTTAAGATGATCTTTATCAGATGTTTAATTTGGTGTCCTGCTGAAGGATCTAGTAATGACAAACTTTTAATTAATTGCAGACAGATTGGAATGTTATATCGGGGAGTTCACGAGGCCAAGTGCCCTAACGAGGTTTGCTTTTTCTTCCATGTTGGACATCTAGAATGAAACTCTACGAGCTGCAGAAATGGATCTGCAGCACCTCTCTGCAACTGTAACTCCCGCTCTCTTAATGTCATTAACAGGTGGCTGTCAAAAATAGATCAGCAACATGCAGACATACAAACATATGTGAGCTGAGTGAATCTTACATTGAAAAATTTTCTCTGAACACTTATCACTCATGCAGATTTGCTATCTACTCTAAAATGTATAACATGTTTGCATATATATATATATATATATATATATATATATATATATATATATATATATATATATACACACACACACATACACACTTGTATGTGTGTGTGTGTATTGATTCACTTCAGAGCAGATAACAAATCTGTATGGGTATTCCATATATAAACAATTTGGATTCATAAACATAAAACGATTGTTACTTTTTCTGTTAAGTGTTGGCACTCTGACTATGTGTGGTCTCCTTGTCTTTGTTGTTTTTCTCTCTCTCACTGTCTTGGTCAGTCTTCTCCTCTGTCTCTTTCACTTCCTCTACCTCCCAATTCAATTTAAAGTATGTGTCTTCCCGTTTTTTACTCTATCTTGCTCACAAATTTGACCCAATTTTTGTTTTCTTTCCTGTGCCTTACTTATTCTGTCCGTCTTTCTCCCTCACTCGCTCTCTCTGATGTCACTCTTTTTCTGTCTTGTGCTTACTGTCTCTCCTTCTTTCTTTACCCCCACCCTCTTTCTGTGGCGCCTCTTGTATGTTATCCAAAGAGCTGCATCCAGCCAGGCAACAGGTCAGAATTAAACTTGCACACTGTTATAAACTAATGCAGTCTATATAACCACAGTGATTGTATAAACATTTTTAAATATACTTAATTTGGTTGTGTTTTTTTTTTTAATTTTGAAAACTGTTTGATCTAATCTGCCACTTTTTAAAAACACACCAGCTCTTGTTTTTTTGGCTAAAGCACGTACATATTTAAATCAGTGGTGAACACATTAATGTGGACTTTAGCACTATTATATTTAATTGTTAGAAACCTTATTTACTATAATTTTTCACCATGTGTGAATTTGTGTTTCAATATAAATATATTACTTTAAAAAAATATTTTATTAAAGGACCTAAATATTTTTACTGGCATATTAACTGACCTGCTTTTTCTCAGTTGCTGGCTAAACACTTATCTGTACCTCTATGTAATCTGTCCGTAATTATTTGTTTTATGCATCAATTAGGTTACAATACCATTATTCTACAATAGTGATGATGAATGCTTTTAGAATTGTACATTATTGTTTTTGAAGACATGACTTCTGATTAGCCACATGGGTTAAGGATATGATGAGATGTTCCTTGAGAGTTAATTTTAGCCTGTGCTGGTGGAGTAAGCTGCTTCTTCAGTATTTCTTTTCGGCCTGTTGTCTCTGACTGTTGTTTTAATCATGACTTAATGATCATGTATCTTTTTAAAATGCACAATTTTCACTCATGTTCCCAGTTTTTAATATTATACGGTCATGTGTAGATTAATAAAGCTGTAATGCAATATTAAATTGATTCACTTTTAAAGGGGTGCTCAGGAAAGATTATTCTAATAACTTTATTTTAATGAAGGAAACAATTTTCTTTCCAGTCAATGAAGTGAATTTATTTAGTACAAATACTCCCACAAGTTGGTAACCACATTCTAAACTCATTGCCAGTTATCAGTTTCACTTACCTTTTTGCAGAACAACTTTGTAGTTCTACAATTACAGACTGTAATTCATCTGTTTTTCATGCATCCATTCATGAGTTTTTCATGTAAAATCAGACACAGTGGCTAATCTGTCATTGAACAGTTTGTATAAGCCACATTCCATCAGTACTTAACAAGACACAGAATGCTGCTAAATAGACATTTTTGGACATTTTCATTCCAGTAGTGTTACTGAGATGTTTTTCTGAACACATCACAAGAAGTTTCAGAGGATTTATTACTTACAACATCCATGGGGAAAATGTGCAATGTCCCCCTGGGATCAATAATGTAAAAAGGTCAGGTTTATGGCGTTTACTGCAACAGTAAATTCTCACAAAGCAGCTGTCACAACCCCCAAAAAGCAAGCCGAAGTGACAGTGGCAAGAAAAACTGTTTTTAACAGGACTTCCCTTCCTTAAGCAGGCAGCCATGTACAGATTGTGTAGTGATCAGATGTCTATTAAAAAAAATAAAATAGAAAAACTAGGCCATCCTGAAGGACTGCAATGCTACCAGTCCAACTGAAATCCAGTGCTCCGGCAGTGCTGTGGAGAAAGAGCTGATGACACCTCAAAGATCAGACCTTTTTTTGACTGAACAGACTACTCAACTAGTCCAAGCCTTCATCCGCATCCTCCTACATTTAGTGCAGGTCCCCCACCTTGCATTATCTAGCCTTTGTTGCTGATTCAGTACTTGTGGTGTGTTCAACCAACCGAAGTGAGACCATGTTACTCCACTACTCGTGTCGTGCCATTGACTTCCAGTAGATGCTCGTATTTAATTGAAGGCATTGATTCTACAATTCGGCTCCCTCTTATACCCTGTTTTCCAAAAATATTACCTGACTTGTTTACTGCATTCCAGTGATGAATGCTGCCTGGTCCTTTAACCTTTCCACACCATTTCCTTTACCACTGCTAAATGGTTCCTCTGTCTCTGTATGCTCTGTCATACCAAGACGTCCAACATTTTCAAGAAACAACTCAAAACTAATTTCTGCTGAAAGTACTTTCAATAACCAAGTATAAAAAGCAAACCAAAATCTTGGGGAAGGGAAAAGCAATGAAACTAGATGGGATGCATCAAGTTGAGTACGTTTCAGGTGCTGGGCAAACACATCGAGGGCAGGGTGCTATCTATCACTGGGGCACACACACAAACACACAAACTCACACAAAAACTATATGTAGGGGCAATTCAGAGCAGACAATTTACCCCTCAATCCATGTTTTTGGACCGTGGGACAAAAACGAAGAATCCGGAGGAAACCTACATGGGCAAGGCGCAAACATGGAAATCCCACCCAGACTGGACCCAATGCTGAGAGGCAAATGTGCTAATCGCTTAGCCACTGTACCAGCATCTTACTGACTTTTTTTTTTTTACTTGTAAGTCACTTTAAATAAAAGCATCTGTTAAATGACCAAATGTAATTTGTCAAATTTTTAAAACCTTCCATAGTACTGCTGTGTCTGTTCTTCCCTTACGAGAATACCTGGCATGTAGGAATCCTTATAATAAGAGCAGCAACCAAATTATTAAACTAATAAAGTATGTAAAGAAACAGATGGACTACATATGTAATTATAAAATTATTATTAAATCCTTCCGTCAGTCAGAAATTATTTGTGTATGATATATATATATATATATATATATATATATATATATATATATATTTTTTTTTTTTATAACATCTTTTTTTATTAAATACTTTTCAACAACGTACATCCATCTTGGGCTTATGTACAAAAATTTAGTGTAAACAAGGATTATATGAAAGAAAAGGAAGGAATAGTAGAATAATAACAGTAAAAACTATCAAAAGAAGCCCACCCCTACCCACAACCCTCAAAAAACATCAACCACTAAGACAAGACAATAAATAAATCAATACAAAAATACAAAATGTTAATATACTAAATAAAAATAAAATTGGAAATAAATGAATAAGGATTAAGAAATACAATAAGAATAAAAAAAATTAATAAAAATTTATAAAATTTCAAATTAATAAATTTATGAAAATCCCTTAATAAAAAATAATAGTTATTCAGGGTGTGTTTCATTCCGGAGTTATGTTACATCCCTCCATATACCTAAGAACAGGTAATCAAGTTTTTTAAAATCTCTGCAGAGTTCCCGTATATGATGTTCTAAAGATATTTTGTCTCTCACAAGACATAAATACATCAAGACTTTATTACATTGGAACACAAACCAACACAAACTGGAAACATACAAACACCAATACAAACACAATAATTAAAGACTCATGCAGGAATTTTCTACTTATCTGTTTGCTCTGTCTTTATGTAACGTTCTGCTGGGTGTTTTAAGACATAGTTTACTTTCTTTTTCAGGGTGACGAAAAAGAATCTACCACAGACTACTACCTATGTTAAAGACACATTTTAATTGCCTGAGACAGAGTCTCAGAATTTAAAGGTGGATTTTACATCTCTTTCCATTTTGCTAGTTCTTAAAAGCAAACCAGCTACAAAATGTGGTCTAACTACTTTGTGCAGCAAGAGGAAGATGGGAGGATGGGTGTTCCCAAGGGGGGTGGGGTTGGCGGAGTGGGTGGCCGTGGTAAAAACAGAAGCATGGCTTCTTCTATGAGTAACAGTAAAAGGGGCAAAGTGAAGCTGGCATTTTTTGTGGCCATTGTGGGGGTGACTCTGTCTGTGCTGGGCCTAGGCACAGAGTTTTGGGTTGAACTGTCACAGCCCAAACACTTCAGAAACAATGAATCATGTCAGATGGTACACTATGGTCTATGGAAGGCCTGTGTTCGCACACTTTGGGTATCTGATGTTGACCCAGAGCGGGAAAGCTGCGGTCCAGCAGAACTTCCTGGAGGTAAGTGATGACTACAGTTTCTGTAGTATTCACCAAATTTATTAAAATATATTTTTTCTAAGAGAATGCATTTATAGAATGTAATTAATTGAATATATTTAGATTAGACGCTTCAGACGCTTTAACATATTATTGTTGGGGATTGTGCTGTAAATAGTAAACATGGAGTTATTTATAGTTTTATGAGCATGTACATTCAGTATGGATACAGTCACCTAAAGGTGAAATAAAACAGATTATATATGTTCCTCCAATTAAGCTGTACATCTATTCCAGTCAGAAAATAGCCAAAGGTATTGTGCAGATATTAAACACCAAAATAAATAAGATAATGCATCTGGTTAAACAGCCTTCAGCACAACGTGCTTTATTGTTTATGAATACAATAAGGCCGTACAACTCTGACAAGGCTTTAGAGAACTGTAGTCCATTTTTTTAATCCTTCATTTGAATTTTTCAGATTGCTGTTATATGCAGTTAAATGCATATGCATTCTTTCTGTTATGATTACTATTAATAAATTTAATGTTATGGTTTAAAATACATCCAGTTTTAATACATGCTGCACTGAGATTTGTTATAGCAATTATGGCATTTTGACAATAATGACTAATTCAATCAGAACTGAAGGAACAATTGCAAGAAAAACAGAAATGAAGTTAATTTGGTATATTTAATGTGCATGTCTTCACCTTGCCTGCTGACAGGTAAATTCCTCTTAGAATAAAGTATTGTTCACTCCACCTGGAAATCTAATCCTGGATCTTCCTGAGCAGTGGAAGCACTAACTGCTGTGCCACTTACCAACCTTATTTAAACTTCATTCCACATTATTTTACTAGCTGTCCTGTAGTTTCACATCTTAAAGAAACATATTTTATTCATACTTTAAAGTTCTAAACTGTTTATTTCAGTTGGTGCGGCAGTAGGTGCTAGAGCTCTCCAGCACACACACATATTTACACTTTTGGATATTAACATTGGTCGGCACGGTGGCTTAGTGTTTAGCACGTTCACCTCTCAGTGCTAGGGATTGCCGTTTCGAATTCCAATCTGGGTGGAGTTTCCATGTTCTCCCCATGTCCACGTGGGTTTCTTCCGGGTTCTCCGGTTTCTTCCAACAGTCTAAAAACACAGATCAAGGTCAATAGATTTCTTTAAATTGCCCCATATAAAGTGTGTTTGTGTGTATGTGTCTGTGTGAGTGTGTGCCCTGTCCTGGGTGTATCTGCCCAGCACCCGAAATGTTCTCCCCTGGATGACCGAGCGACCCTAGTACAGGATAAAGCGGAAGATAATGGATGGATGGATATTAATATTAAGACTTACTAGAACAATTCTGGATATGCAGGAGGAATGTTAAGCTCTGTCAAGTGTTATAAGCTAAGATGAAGATTTTTATGTTTTTTTTAAAGGGATCTATTTGTCCTAATTTAACCTTGTGCAGTGAAAACACATATACATGCACTGGTGAAGTGAGCACACGTGCCAGAGTAATGGGCAACGCTTTACACGGTGCCAGTGGTTAGGTGCCTTGCACAACTGCGAAATTGAATCGGGGACCTTCAGATCACAAGGCTAGTAGGCTCTGTGCAAGACCGCTGATCTCAACCCCCCATTCTGTCTTCCCCTTTCTGTGTTTCTCAGTTTCCAACTGTACTTACTTTAAGTTCTACACATCTGGAGAAAATGCAGTCATCTTTAAGAAGACAACAAATAAAAGTAAGTTTGATATATCTCTATAAGCTAGTGGTGGGAAGTCTGTTGACCTGATTTGCTATTATATGCAGTTAAAAAGCCCTAACACATTTTTAAGTAACAAAAAATAATAGTTCTTTAGTCTTTTTCCTTTATCTTGATAACTATTATTGAATGTAATGTTATGTTTTAAAATACATCCAGTTTTATTACATGCTGTGCACAGATTTGTTATAGTAATTATGGCATTTTTACAATAATGGCTAATTCAATCATAACAATAGGAACAATTACAAGAAATACAGTCATGAGGGCAATTGGTATCTTTAATTTGCATGTCTTCACTGTGCCTGCTAATAGGTAAAGGGATAGGATATGTAAAATGAGTGAGAAAAATGTTCCTTATTCCCTGTTGTATATCCTTTTTTTCTCTTCTCTTCTCTTTTCATCGCTTTTTTGCCCTTTTTCATCCAGTTATCTTCTGCCCTACTATATATTTATCCATTTAACCTCCTTTTTTTCTCTTCATCTATTACACTTAATATAAATATATATAAATATAATATGAAAATAACTTATTTTATTACCACTCCTATTCAGATTTAAGCATTGCATCAGCAATGCTTGCACTTTTAAGCTTCTTTCTCATGGTGATGGGTTCTGTGTGCATCACCATGTCCCTCAGTAAGAATGTGCCTTTCCTGCTTAAGCCTGCTTCAGTCTGTTTTCTCCTCTCAGGTAACGCCCTTTATAATTTTTATTTCATAAAAATTTAGAAAGTTGTTTTTAATTATATTAAGTCATAGATACACTTAGAACTGAATTATGAAGTTGTTTAAAATCATTAAGTTATAATCATTATATGATATGATATGGTAATATATGATATGATAACAAACCTAGTAATCTTTATTTTTTTGTTTGTCTTTTTTCTGATGCCTTTACAGGCATCCTGATCCTGCTGTCTCTTATAATTTTTCACCAGTCTGTGCTGGCGCTATTGGCAAGTGATCACAGTATTCCTCTACACTATGAGATGTCCTGGTCAGTTGTGTGTTTAGCTACAGCTGGTGCTATTTTACTTGTTGGTGGTGTTTTGTTCCTGCTACTTTCTTTTCATTTGAATCTTTTTAAAAAATGTATGAAACAAGATAATAATACCTAAAGATCTTTTTTTGCATAGCTATTCTGTTACATGTAAACGGTTAAAGGAGTGCACATAATTTCAGCTGAATATTCATGCTGCCTTGTAGATATAAGGATGATACTTTACATTTATAATTTTCATTTTATAAATCACACACTGTATGTACAAAAATACACAGTTATAACAGCTTTATAACAATTATGACAGCAGTGTCTTTGGGAATTTTGGCCTTGTCATCTCAAATTGTATTTATAGGATCAGACACTGATATTGGCTCACAATTTATGTTCCAGTTTATCCTAAAGGTGTTGGACAGGCTTTAAGTTGGCTCTATGGACAGGCACTTTATTTTAAAGCTCACCCCACTATTCATTGTATTAGCCTTGCCTTGTGCACTGGAGTGCAGTCATGCTGGAAAAAAATGTTGTAAGCATATAATTAAGGCACATGAATGTTTTAATATATTTTAAAAACCTATGACAAACAGATAGGACTAAATAAATTACCTGAATACAATGAGAATTTGTGGTTTGCACATTTGCCTCTCAGTGCTGGGGATCCAGGATTGAATCCTGATCTAGGTGGAGATTACATGTTCTCCCCTGTCCGTGTGGGTTTCCTGGTTCTCTGGTTTCCTTCTACAGTCCAAAAAGTTGGAATTGGCTACTCCTATATTGTGTGTGTGTGTGAGAGAGTGTGTGCCCAGCGATAAATCGGTGCCTTTTCCTGAGTGTATCAGCCCAGTGCAAAACATTCTTTCCTGGATAGGTATGGCATTTTTTAAGAGCAGTGCCTAGATTTTGGATTAATTAATAAAGCTGTCAGCATCTTTCTGTTTGGCAGTTATAAGAGCCCTTATAACATTCCACACAATTTTCAGTTGTTTCTTTCTCATTCACATTTTTGGAACATGTGATTTCTCTGCTTCAGAGTTGTATCAGAGATTCTAATGTTTTCTTAATTTCTTATGTAATACAGAAATGCTCAAGTACCATCTTTTGATTGGTAAATAACATATTATCTGTATGTTCTTTTAAAACTTTTGCTTTTTAAGTCAATTCATAGTGTTATGCAAACTTTTGTGCACCCTCAACCTGATGTTTTGTCTTTTTTAGGGGAAGAGATATGTTATTAGTAATCTACCTTTTGAACATTTACTTTTGCTGTGATTGACAAAAGCAGTCAGAAATTATATATTGTTATTATTAATTAGTAGGAGCTGTAGTCATAGTATTAGCAGTATGTTTGTCCTAATGCAGGAAGGTCTGAAATGAGAAATGTGTACTAAGCTTTTGTTTGGAGTTTGCATGTTCTCCATTTGTGTGCATTTCCTCTATTAGATTTAATTACCTCACAGTTGAAAAACATGCAGGGGGGTCAACTGGTAAAACATTTTCATTATTTCAATATACAGTTCTATACAGAAATTTAATATTTAATATAAATTGTTTAATATAGTTTCTATATAATTCTGCAATGCAAAGTGCTCATGTCATAGCACACCAGCAGAGAGATTGGATGTTATGACAGTGTTATAATAATAAAGGTAAAGAAAATATGCAAGGGCGTAATGAAGATTATTTTTAGGCATAGTCATGATTATGAGAATTTCACAGAATAATTTTAATTCCCATTGCAGAGCTCATATATCCACTTTATATAATTTAGTTATTCTTAAGGTCACATTATAAAATAACTGTTTATGTAAGTCAAGGCTTTTGCCAGTAAATTTCTGTACCCACTATAATACTTTATTAATGCCTGTCACTGGCTTAGTACAGCTTTTTTTTTTCAAATGAACATTGTGCAATATTAAATATAATGTAATCAAACATGTCTACTATATGTAAAGTATGTTTGAATCCATAACTGTTAATAAATTATTGAACTTTTTCTTACCTTTTTCTTGCCTTGCCATATGGTCATACTTTACCAATCACATGGACCAATTATTCATTCATTCATTCATTCATTATCTCCCGCTTTATCCTCTATTAGGGTCGCGGTGGGGTTCCCCTTGCCCATCCAGGGGAGAACACCTCGGGCGCTGGGCAGATACACCCAGGACAGGGCGCCAATCCATCGCTGGGCACACACTCACTCACACACACACACACACTATATGGGGCAATTTGGAGAATTCAATTGACTTGATCCATGTTTTTGGACTGTGGGAGGAAACCGGAGAACCCGGAGGAAACCCACGCGGACACGGGGAGAACATGGAAACTCCACCCAGATGGGGATTCGAACCGGGAATCCCTAGCGCTGAGAGGCGAACGTGCTAACCACTAAGCCACCGTGCCGCCACATGGACCAATTATATAGTTGTATTTCATTGTATGAATTAAGTGGATTTAAAAAAAAATTACATTCTATTATTAGTTTCATTACAGTAACGCTCTCATACTCTTCACAGAAATACAGGTTTAAGCAGCACCTTTTAGAGACTATATTATTATTTTTTTTAATATAGACAGGGAGGTGTTTAAAATAGCCTAAAAGTCACTTCTTTTTCCTTAGTCCTTTTTTGCCCAATTTAAGCAGGTAATGAAAGATTTTACATTAAGTAAACCAACTTTAGTTCTGAAATATTAGAAAATAGTCATGTAAATTTATATATTTCTTCCAAATTAACTTTACATAATAAAAGTGATCTATTTTTGCCTACTGTGCTCACACACAGAGGAATTTGTCTTCTACATTTCACCCATCTGTGCAAAGAAACACACACATATATACACACCAGTGAAGTGAACACACGGTGGTCAACCCTGTACATGGCACTTGGGGAGCAATTGGGGTTAAGTGCCTTGACCCATGGACACTTTAGTTATAGCATAGGTGGGAGCAGGAATCAAACTGGACACCTTCAGGTCAGAATGATTGGTTCCTTAACTTACAAGCCTGCCCCGTATGTACCGGTACACTATATAGACACACCATTGATTACAAAATTTTGTTGTTTCATTTAATCTTATCACCACAAATGCATAACATTAAACACAGTTCAATAAATTTTGTATGTTTTCAAACTAAATTGTGGACATGTTCCCAAAATGCGCCTCATCTTATTTCTCTTTGAAGAACTTACCTATTTTAAAGTTATTGTTTTGTTGAAATGGGCGGCACGGTGGCTTAGTGGTTAGCAGGTTCGCCTCTCAGCGCTAGGGATTCCCGGTTCGAATCCCCATCTGGATGGAGTTTCCATGTTCTCCCCGTGTCCGCGTGGGTTTCCTCCGGGTTCTCCGGTTTCCTCCCACAGTCCAAAAACATGGATCAAGTCAATTGAATTCTCCAAATTGCCCCATATAGTGTGTGTGTGTGTGTAAGTGAGTGTGTGCCCAGCGATGGATTGGCGCCCTGTCCTGGGTGTATCTGCCCAGCGCCCGAGGTGTTCTCCCCTGGATGGGCATGAGGAACCCCACCGCGACCCTAATAGAGGATAAGCGGGAGATAATGAATGAATGAATGAATGTTTTGTTGAATAAGTGCATATAAAATAAGACTTTAAAGCAAAGCTTTTGTTTTGAAAAGCTTTCTTAATGATGACATCTTACATAATATTGTACTCTTTTTTTATTTCATTCAGGATATATTTAGTTCATGGATCATATAATCTGTGTATATAATGCTGATGTGGATGAAAAGTGGTATGACTGGATTTTAATGATGCCTCCTCCTCTTACCTTCAGGCCTCTAAAAAAAGAAGGGGACTCTTAGTCACAAGGAAAGCTGTTTACTTTGGCAAATTATAAACTCCTGTCATTATAATGTATCGTTGCACATGTAGGGTCATAAGGTTGCATACACTAAAACATGTATTCACCTTTCCATATGTCCCATGGCAACATATTATGTTTTAGAAAATTGTTTAGCACGCTTCTTTGTATAATGACTTTACAAATAGATTTAACTTAGAATTCATGATCTGAAAATTCCAGTACATAAACCAAATCAACTGTACATAACAATTTGCTTGGGATATTCCTGCAAATAATATAATGGCTTTAGAAGCTTTTGATTGACTGAATAATGAAACTGTGGCAGCATTTAAGATTTTACATCATTGGAAAATCAAAATAAATCAGCCAAAACAAAGAGTACAAGATTTATGGAGTTCCACAAATCTGATACAGGTTTAAAATCCCAGAGGAAATAATTTTATCTGTTCAAACAACAGTATAAGTTTTAAACAACATAGGACCACACAGCCATAAAATTGTTTGGGAAGAGAATGAACATCCATCTATCCATCATCTTAATCCTAAACTAGGGCACATGGGGGTTCTCCAGGCCCCTCCAGCGTAGAATGTTTGGGGCGGTGTGCAGATACACTCAGGAAAGGGCGCCAATATACTCACTCACCCACACAGACACACACACACTATATAGGGGCAATTTAGAGCAGCCAGTTCAGCTTGAATCCATGTTTTTTGACTGTCGGAGGAAACCCATGCAGACACAGGGAGAACATTGAAACTCCATTGAAAATGGATCCCCAGCGCTGAGAGGTAAATGTGCCACCCGTGGATAAACATATTTCCATCCATACAATATCATCCGCTTTATCCTCTATTCCCCATGCCCAACCAGGGGAGAACGTCTCGGGTGCTGGGCAGATACAGCCAGGACAGGGCGCCAATCCATCGCTGGGGGCATACTAACTCACACAGACACACACACAAAGACACTATAAATGGGGCAATTTGGAGAATTCAATTGACTTGATCCGTGTTTTTGGACTGTGGGAGGAAACCGGAGAACCCGGAGGAAACCCACGCAGACACGGAGAGAACATGGAAACTCCACCCAAATTGGGATTCGAACCGGGAATCCCTAGAGCTGAGCGGCAACCCTGCTAACCACTAAGCTACCATGCCGCGATAAACATATTTTAGTTTTAAAAAGAACAACATAAAGGACATTGTAAAGATGCAAGAGAAAGAACATAATAAACACAATAAAGCATTTATTATTCTGTAGACAGGAAATAACTGTAAGTTAAGACTACTCTCTGTTAAAAGCTAATGCTTTAATTCCACACAGTTTGCCATTGGTCAGCCCCTGGGAAAAGTCCTACACCCATTAGAAATGTGTAATGTAATGACATTACTTTGAATGAGAGAATTTGCTAAATTCTGCAAAGGCAAATATAAAACAAAATAACGACACTTGTTTTGTCTTTTTTTTTATAGAATATTCGTGCAATACAGTGTTGTAGTCTATCACACATTTAGATAAACCATTAATTTGTGTGTATATCTATTCTCACTACATATTTAGAGATGCTCACATAAATGCAGTCTGTATTATTTCTTCATTTTTTTATGTTCTTGATAATAAAATAAAAGCTCCAAACTTGCAGTAATGTGAGTTGAGGTCTGTTTGCCCTCTGTGGCATAATGTCCCATCTCTTCCCTAGAGCGTTGGACTTGAGTTAATCTGCCTGTTCACACACAGGGAAAAAAACAGCAGACATTTCAAAGGTCTTACTGGATCAGGTGCAACACAGTGGAAATTCATTGTATAATAGCGTGGCCATAGGAATGCTGGCATGATCATATAACACATATGTAACACATTTTCCTGCCTCAATTACTACTTGCAATTTACACTGAATAAACACTTTATCATAGATACCCACCTAGACCTCTTTTGGTTTTAAACAATTGTTTAAAATTGTTTAGCCACAATGCTCAGGTAAACCCTACTGTCCACAACAGTTTTAATGTCTGTCATATTACAAGTTATATATGTATGTATGTATATTTACATACATATATGTAGACATGTATACACACTGACCAGGCTTAACATTATGACCACCAACAGGTGGATTAACACTGTTAATTAGTGGGTTTGTTAGTGGGTTTTGATTTTTTAGGAAATAAACAAAGAAACAATTTATCCTTGAAGTTGATGTGATTGAAGCAGGAAAATGAACAAGCTTAAGTTTAGAGAATCTTTATTGCAACTAGTTTGAGGTGTTTGACTTCAAATTCCCCAGATCTCAATCCAATCCAGCATCTGTTGAAATTGCTGGAGAAACAAGTCTGATGGAGACCCCACTTTACAGCTTACAGAAGTTTTATGACCTATTGCAAACATCTTGGCACACATGTAGACATCTAGAAGTCTTGATGGGTCAGGGCTGTTTGGGCAGCAAAAGTGGGACCAACAATATTAGAAAGGTGGGTATAATGTTATGCCTGGTTGGTTTTATATATATATATATATATATATATATATATATATATATATATATATATATATATATATATACACACACACATACATGTATACATATATACACGCACATACACACATGGTGCTTAAAAGTTTTTCTAAGCTATATTTACTGCTGATATTGAAGTAAAAAAAAAGTTAATTATAAGCACTAAACCAAACAAATAACACTTGTTTATTTACAGGGGAAAATAATTTAATATTACATATACTTCAGTGTGTAAACCTTGTGGTTTAGCAGACAATTTCAAGATGAAGAGGCATTTTCACTGGTCAATCAATGGTGTAAAACAGTTATGAATGGGTGCCCCATTTTATTTTATAAATAGAGGTCTATTAAATTATAATCTTCATAACACTTGATTCTGGATGTGTGTCATAGCACAAATGAGATTCTACAATTACATAAAAGTAGAGTTATTGATGCTTTAAAGGAAAGTTTACAATACAGTCCATGGACTTTATCTGTGACCAATTCACAGATTGTGTATAAATGTACACATCTTCCTGACATTTTCCTTTACAGGTTGCTGCTCTAAATTTATTGTTCCATTAATGATGGCAAACCATCCTGTCTAATACGTAGTAAAACAGGTTCAAATCAAGATACCATATTTTATAGATAGGATGCTGGAATTTAGTGATTTTCCTTTGAATATATCAATCCAGAAATAAATGTATTGCCTTGTTCTTTTGATCTTGGAAAAAACGCAGATTGGCAGGAATGTTCTTTTTTTGCATACGGCAGCCTTCTCCTTGCAACCTTGCAAAAAGTCACCTTGAATAAAAGCATCTGCTAAATGATTAAATGTAAATGTAATGCAACACTGTCATGCAAACTTGTGTTATTTGTTTATTTTGCTAAAGATGGACATAAACATTAACATTAAACTTATCCAAAATTAGAAAGACTTTCAGTTGCCCGGACTTCACCTTGGATTTCTGTCCTCTCGGCCTGATACACACCTCGCTCTTTGTTGGTTGACTATTCACAATAAAATGATCTAAATGTGACAATGTGAAAATACTTTTTTTATGCCATCACACACTCTTAAAATTAAAAAGGGCACCCAATCACACCTGGTTGTTAGCCCCTTGATTATTATTTGCTAAATCTTAAAGGTTCTCATACTTTTGCCACTTATAGATATGTAGATTGTATTGCTCAACAAATAATATTTTTGTTTTGTGTATTATTTAGTTATAAATTTTTATCTTCAGGATTTATTTAAAAATCGAATTAAATTTTATTTCACTTTACACAGAAATACAAAAAATTCTAAAGGGTTCAAAAACTTTTAAGCACCACTGTATAGTGCCGTCTTTGTGCCAACAAGAGTTTCTAGAAATTACCTAAATGACAGATTAAAAAAACAGCTACATCTTCATCTACTGATGGCCTTTACAAAAATAGTGGAAGCATGGCAGTCTCTTATAAAAACTATTTTCATTTATGGAAAAGCCAGCATTTACCACTTTCTCCTGTCCACAGAACTGGAAGACAATCAAGAATTAGTACTATAATTGAATGTTATCAAAAGGGTAGAAAATAAATCCATTTTGAAAAATAAATTTGATGAGATCCATTTATCTCTAACCATAGTTGCAATAATAATAATAATAATAATAATAATAATAATAATAACAACAATAATAATAATACAACTTTTACACATACTCTAATACCCATGCTTGTTTCCATATAAGATTCACAGTTGACGTCTTTGAAGGAAAAGTAATTAAATTTTTTTTTTTTCTACATCTAGCATTAAGTTACAGTATATTGACAAAAGTATTGAGACACACTTCCTAATGATTTAATTCATGTGATTCATTCAGTCCCATTAGTTTTTCTCTATTGCCAAAACACAAAACCCAGTACTCTAAACAAAATGACCAGTTACCTAAACACATTTAGTAAAACTACCCCCCATTTGCCACAACCACAAACACAATTCACCTGTAGACACTGTTCACAAAACTCATCCCCTTTTTTCTCAAAACTCTAAACACATTTTGCTTTGCTAAAACACATTTTGCATATATCTCTGCTCCAATGTGCATTGTGAAGCTCATGTGATGCAAAATGCCACCCACAGTCAGCAAAACCTGAACACAATCAACATACCTGGTGTCATTCAATAAATACAACGACTCATAATTGAAAACACACGTTGCAAATGGTGTGACCACACCTATATCAGTCAGTTTGCTGAAGGTTCCAAACAAAAATGGATGATAAAGGCAGAAGAAGAGGAGTTCGTGTCAGAGGAGGGAGAGGAGTGGGCTGAGGAGTGGGCCAAAGAGGGCAAGAAGCAGTCCAAAGAGGAGCAGGCCAAGAAGGGAGAGGAATTTGAGCCAGAGGAGTTCGTGTCAGAGGCGGGAGAGGAGCAGGTCAAGGAGGGAGAGGAATTCGTTCCAGAGGAGTTCGTGTCAAAGGAGGGAGAGGAGCGGGCAGAAGAACGGGCCAAAGAGGGCGAGAAGCAGTCCAAAGAGGAGCAGGCCAGGGGGGAGAGGAGAAGGAGTGCGAGCAAGACTATGCATTTTCATTACAGATGAAATGAGAGCAACAGTCATTGACCACGTCATTGTCCACGGCATGACAATGACCGAAGCGGGACAAGTCCAACCTAACCTCAGCAGATTCTCAGTGGCCACCATTATTCGGGCTTTCGGAGAACACAACAGGTACTGTATGTACTAAGTTTTTAGTCACTACTGTACACTAGATGTTTACAGAATACAGTACTATAGTGGAGTGTACCTACATACAGACAAGTGCAATCATGGTTACAGTAAAAGTGTGTACTGCAAGGACCATTTCTGACCAAATGACTATGTTTGTTTCTCTAGAGTTGAAAGATTGCCATTTGCAGGTGGGAGGCCTTCCAGATTCACACCAGCCCAAGAGGTCCTCATTGTGGATATGGATCGGAAGAACAATGTGATGAGACTACGGGAGATACAGGAGAGGATAATTGGTGACAATTTGAACTTTTAGAACAATGTCAGCCTGACAACCATAGACAGAGTCCTCAAGCGCCAGAGAGTATGCATGAAGCAGGCCTATAGGGTCCCCATTGAGCGCAACTCTGACAAAATAAAACACATGTACATGGTGGCCTACAGTACTTTACATGCAATACTATACTATCGTACTGTAATGTGCTGTATTGACTGTCTGTCTGAACACCTGAAAATGCTATTTGTTTCCACAGAGGATCTTCGAGTTGGAGTTCATGGCCAGACCCCATGAATTTATATTTGTGGATGAGGCTGGCTTCAACCTCAAAAAAAGGAGGAGGAGAGGCCGTAACATCATAGGACGGAGAGCTATCGTTGATGTGCCCGGCCAACGTGGAGGAAACATCACTCTCAGCGCTGCCATGGGTTCTAGAGGGCTTCTTTACTGGCATGCTGAACTTGCCTACAACACTGAGCGTCTCCTCACCTTCCTAGGAGAGCTCAGAGATGTTTTGCATGACAATGACTACCCGAATGCTGGGCCAGCAGATCACCACGACCAGCAGAATCCTGGGCCGGCTGATCTTCCCATATATGTCATCCTCTGGGACAATGTTGGTTTCCAACGCAGCATCCAGTTTAGAGAGTGGTTTAACATCAACCAGCAATTTATTAATGTGTGTCTGCCACCCTACTCTCCATTCCTAAACCCTATAGAAGAGTTCTTCTCATCATGGCGGTGAAAGGTCTATGACCGCCAACCTTACACCAGAGAGAACCTTCTCAGGGCTATGGACCTGGCCTGTGATGTGGCTGTGGAGGCATTCCAAGGCTGGGTGCAGCATGCCAGGGCATTCTTCTCACGTTGTTTGGCTATGGACAATATTGCCTGTGACGTTGATGAGGTCCTGTGGCCCGACCCAGCCCGACAACGTGATGCCGCCGAATGATTTCAGTGTCAACATACAACATACTGTGTCAATTTACATGTACAATGTACTGTAATAAAAGAAAACGCACCCTAAACATTGTGTTTTTGATTGTTACAGTTTTTCTCTATTGCTTAAACACATTTCACGATACTGCCCCACAAAAATGTACACACTACTGAGCATCATTAACCACATTACCAAAAATATTGAAAACAATTTTCAGAGTGTTTTTTTTGACAGTTTCACAACTGCCAGGATGCATTTGAGCAACCCTTATTTATTCTCAAATATGTATTGGGCATTTACTATAGATTTGTGCATTTCATAGGAATAATGAATAATGCAGAAAATGCAGTAATATCACAACTCAATGCAGAAATGAGTACCGTAAACTCCATGGAGGATCCATTACACACAATTTCTTTTATTACAGTACGTTGTACATGTTAATTGACACCCAAATCATTGGGTGGTATCACGTCGTCGGGCTGGGTCGGGCCACAGGACCTCATCAACGTCACAAGCAAAATTGTCCATAGCGAAACAACGTGGGAGGAATGCCCTGGCATGCCGCACCCAGCCTTGGAATGCCTCCACAGCCACATTACAGGCCAGGTCCATAGCCCTGAGAAGGTTCTCTCTGGTGTAAGGTTGGCAGTCATAGACCTTCCACCGCCATGATGAGAAGAACTTTTCTATTGGGTTTAGGAATGGAGAGTAGGGTGGCAGACACACATTAATAAATTGCTGGTTGATGTCAAACCACTCTCTGATCTAGATGCTGCGATGGAAACTAACATTGTCCCAGAGGATGACATATATGGGAAGATCAGCCGGCCCAGGATTCTGCTGGTCGTGGTGATCAGCTGGCCCAGCATTCGGGTGGTCATTGTCATGCAAAACAGATGTGGAAACAAATAGAGTTTTCAGGTGTTCAGACAGACAGTCAATACAGCACATTACAGTATGATAGTATAGTATTGCATGTAAAGTACTGTAAGCCACCATGTACATGGATTGTACTGTACTTACTTGCACATACTGGTGACGTAGGTGTTTTATTCTGTCAGAGTTGCGCTCAAAGGGTACCCTATAGGCCTGCTTCATGAGTACTCTCTGGTGCTTGAGGACTCTGTCTATGGTTGTCAGGCTGACATTGTCAATGTTCTGAAAGTTCAAATTGTCACCAAATATCTTCTCCTGTATTTCCCGTAGTCTCATCACATTGTTCTTCCGAACCATATCCACAATGAGGACCCCTCGGGCTGGTGTGAATCTGGAAGGTCTCCCACCTGCAAATGGCAATCTTTCAACTCTAGAGAAACAAACAGTCATTTGGCCAGAAATGGTCCTTGCAGTACACACTTTTACTGTATCCATGATTGCACTTGTCTGTATGTAGGTGCACTCCACTATAGTACTGTATACTGTAAACATCTAGTGTACAGTAGTGACTAAAAACCTAGTACATACAGTACCTGTTGTGTTCTCAGAAAGCCCGAATAATGATGGCCACTGAGAATCTACTGAGTTTAGGTTGGACTCGTTGTCCCGCTTCGGTCATTGTCATGCCGTGGACAATGACGTGGTCAATGACTGTTGCTCTCATTTCATCTGTAATGAAAATGTGTAGTTTTGCTCGTCCTCCTTGGCCTGCTCCTCTTTGGACTGCTTCTCGCCCTCTTTGGCCCACTCCTTTTCCTCCTTGACCTGCTCCTCTCCCTCCTCTGACACGAACTCCTCTGGAACGAATTCCTCTCCCTCCTTGACCTGCTCCTCTCCCTCCTCTGATATGAACTCCTTTGGCACGAATTCCTCTCCCTCCTTGGCCTGCTCCTCTTTGGACTGCTTCTTGCCCTCTTTGGCCCACTCCTCGGCCCGCTTCTCTCCCTCCTCCGTCACGAACTCCTCTTCTTCTGCCTTGATCATCCATTTTTGTTAGGAACCTTCAGCAAACTGACTGATATAGGTGTGGTCACATCATTTGCAACATGTGTTTTCAATTATGAGTCGTTGTGTTTACTGAATGACACCAGGTATGTTGATTGTGTTCAGGTTTTGCTGACTGTGGGTGGCATTTTGCATTACATGAGCTTCACAATGCATATTGGAGCAGAGATATATGCAAAATGTGTTTTAGCAAGGCAAAATGTGTTTAGAGTTTTGAGAAAAAGGGGATGGGTTTTGTGAACAGTGTCTACAGGTGAATTGTGTTTGTGGTTGTGGCAAATGGGGGGTAGTTTTACTAAATGTGTTTAGGTAACTGGTTATTTAGTTTAGAGTAATGGGTTTTGTGTTTTGGCAATAGAGAAAAACTGTACTGTACTGTATCTATTGTGACTAATGGATCCTTCATGGAGTTTACAGTACTCATTTCTGCATTGAGTTGCACAATGAAATTGAATGCACAAATCTATAGTAAATGCCCAATACATATTTGAGAATAAATAAGGGTTCAAATGCATCCTGGCAGTTGTGAAACTGTTAAAAGAACAGTCTCACACTCTAAAAATTGTGTTTTCAAAATTTTTGGTAATGTGGTTAATGATGCTCAGTAGTGTGTACATTTTTGCAGGCCTTGAGCGGTATTGAGGCGTCAAAGTTTGCTTTTGAGCATATGAGCAACTGTTTTGCTGTGATGGGTTTGGTTTTGAGCATATGAGGAACTGTTTTGGTGTGATGGGTTGGTTTTGAGCATATGAGCAACTGTTTTGGTGTGATGGGTTGGTTTTGAGCATATGAGCAACTGTTTTGGTGTGATGGGTTGGTTTTGAGCATATGAGCAACTGTTTTGGTGTGATGGGTTGGTTTTGACCATATGAGCAACTGTTTTGGTGTGATGGGTTGGTTTTGAAAAGAGACTTTGAGGTTGTGTGTATGTAGTTTTAGAAAAGTGTTTTGTGTTCAGAGTTTGTGAAAAATTAGGGGCAGTATCATGAAATGTGTTTAAGCAATAGAAAAAAACTGTAACAATTGCATATAAAATAGCATTTGCATACTTTCAACTCTTTGTGAACAGTTTGAGGAAGGCCCCTATGTTGCAGCATTAATCTGCTCAGTCAAATGTGAGAGGTCTAGAACATGTTTGGGATTGGCTAAAATGGAAATTGTGTCATGCAATTTCATTTATTATTATTGGAAATCTTTGCCCTGTGATCCAGAAGGTCATTTCTGGGATAATTTCTGGAAGCTGTTACAGCTGAAAAGGATATATTTTAAAAGCTCTTGTGAATGTAATCTTGTAAATAAAATAAGTCATTGGATTGTGGTTAAGGAACCAACCTTATGACCTGTGGGTCACCGGTTCGATTTCCAGTCCCACCACCTACTAATGGCTGGGCATCTAACCCCAAATTACAACCTGTGGCTGCCCACTAATCCAGGCACAGGTGCTTCACCAGTGTGTGTATTTGTGTTTCACGGCATGGATTGCTTAAATGTGAAGGACAATTTATCTGTGTCTAACCACGGTAGACAAATCAGAAAAAAATTTAATTTGTAGTTGTCTCAATACTTTTGTAGCATCATAGTAAATCTTTTAGATAGGCAATATCACTTAAATTCCTTCCTTAAATTCCAAAAAAAGAAATAATCTTCACAGTATTGGATGATTCTTTAAATATGCTATAAAACAACAGTACTCAGTGGATAATGGAAATATGTGTCAATGAGTTGTTTAGCACTGCTTTGTTGTTTGAGACTCATTTTCATTTTAAATTACAGCAGGCAGATAGAAAGTGATACATTAACCCCTCCATTTCCTCTGCATCCCAAATTATTAATTCTACACTGGAGTGGTTTTCCTGTTTAGTGTGTTGGAGTTGCTTTCTGGTTTGGTCAGCCTGTCGAGTGTACCGATTCCTCTCTCTCTCTCTCCAGCTGAAGAAGAGAAGGGTGGAGGAGGACCAGAAGGTGCTGAGTTTCCACTGGATGAATTCTGCACTGCCGCCACATTGTGCGACTTGAGGGAGGGCAGAGTGCCACTCATCAGGATGGCCGAACCTCCTCCGGAATTATCCTTGGGAAAGCAGTTGTGTAACTGGTACAACGTAGACCGGTCGACCGTGCCATACATTGGCGGAGCACCCAGAGCGCCCAGTGCACCCAGTTTGGGGTCTCTTGAGAGTGTGTAAAGTGAGATGTCACCTCCAGGAAGGGCTGAGTGTGAGCGTGAATGAGAGTGCGGATTGGGCAAAGTCGACACAGAGACTGGCCCCTGCGAGAGCATTGCTGAGGGAGGAAGGCCAAAGCTTTTGCTTCCTGGAGGAGCGGCAGCTGGAGATGGATCTCTTGAGCCTCTAGAAGGTTCGGTGGAGCGTGAGCTGGAGCGTGACGAGCGACGACGGAAACGGTAGCTGGGAAGGCGCAGCACAGCGTGCGTGGTGCTCTTGAAGATATCAGTGCGCGAGCGGCAGCGTAGCTCCTTGTTTTTCTCAATGTAAATGTTGACGGCCAGCACACCCACCATCTCGGCCAGGATAAATGACAGGCCACCGAAGTAAAAGGACCAGCCATATGAATACTGCCATTTCTTATCCTCATCCTTTTTTGGTGAGATGTCACCAAGTGCTGCTGAAATGTACACAATCACTCCAATGATGTTGCTTAAACCTGCAGACACAAAGCTTTAGATTGTTATGCAAGAATATTTTAATGTCACATCCTGCATTGGAGTTGATTTGGAATACTGTGGTTGTGCATCATTAATTGATTATTATTTTTTTTTTTCAATGATGAAAGTATAAATTGATATGATAATTTTATAACAGATAATTCATTCATTCATTATCTCCCGCTTTATCCTTCAGTAGGGTCGCGGTGGGGTTCCCCATGCCCATCCAGGGGAGAACGTTTCGGGCGCTGGGCAGATACACCCAGGACAGGGCGCCAATCCATCGCTGGATAACAGATAATAAAAACACCAATTTATTTACAAATATCGTTAACCCTAATAAAATATCAATGCAGATATTAATTCTAGCTATTGTTTTTAATCTCTGGCTAGTACACACATCCATAAACAGAAACACTGCTACATTTATCAGCTTTATAAATTAGACACACCTCTTAAATCCCTGAATTCAGACAATTCATTCATATGTATAACCACTGCACCTAGCTAACTTTTCCAACATGATTAAAAAAAAAAGGTTTTTAAATGCATGGTGTGGTTAAGCAGATATAGAAGAAATTAGTTTTGATACTACTACACTCTTGACACTTCATTCATTCATTGTCTTCCGCTTTTATCCTATATTAGGGTTGGGGTGGGGGGTTCCCCAGGACAGGGCGCCAATCCATCGCTGGGCACACACTCATTCACACAGGCACACTCTATATGGTGCAATTTGGAGAACTTGATCCATGATTTTGGACTGCGGAAGGAAACCGGAGAACCCGGAGGAAACCCACACGGACACAGGGAGAACATGGAAACTCCACCCAGATGGGGATTTGAACCGGAAATCCCTAGCGCTGAGAGGCGAACGTGCTAACCACTAAGCCTCACTTGACACTTTATAATGGTAAATTGTAAAAATATATATATATATTTTTCATTCCTTCAATTTTTTATTTTACTAAATTCCCTTCGGAATGAATAAAGTATTCTTTCTTTCTATCTATCTATCTGTCTGTCTGTCTGTATCTTAAATGGGTCACAACATGAACTTATACATATATTTAACACATGAGTTATATTTAAGGTTAAGTAACTTAAGTAAATATATATATATATATATATATATAGGCGGCACACGGTGGCTTAGTGGTTAGCACGTTCGCCTCTCAGCACTAGGGATTCCCGGTTCGAATCCCCATCTGGGTGGAGTTTCCATGTTCCGGTTTCCTCCCACAGTCCAAAAACATTGATCAAGTCAATTGAGTTCTCCAAATTGCCCACAAGTGTTTATACAAATCATAGAACTTCACAATTCCCATATTGTCATATTATTCATTCATTCATAATTTTCCGCTTTATCCTATATTAGGGTCGCGGTGGGGTTCCCCATTCCCATCCAGGGGAATGGGGAACGTCTCGGGCGCTGGGCAGATACACCCAGGACAGGGCGTCAATCTATCGCTGGGCACACACAGACGCGCACACAAACACACTCTATATGGGGCAATTTGGAGAACTTAATTGACTTGATCAATGTTTTTGGACTGAGGGAGGAAACCGGAGAACCTGGAGAACACCCACGCGGACACGGGGAGAACATGGAAACTCCACCCAGATGGGGATTCGTACCGGGAATCCCTAGTGCTGAGAGACAAACGTGCTAACCACTAAGCCATTGTGCCGCCATATTGTCATATTGTTTTTTAAAATAAATTATCGAAATTGTGCAAAAAGCAAATGGCAAAATACTAGTGTAAACTCACACTGACCAAAGCACAAATTCTATGTAATAATTTTCATGTGAAGCCAAATCCTTATAATGGGTTCGAATGAGAGAAAAAAATTCTTTAGTGAAAATTATTTTTAGAGGGTGTGGTAACTGGTTAGGTTTTTGCAGTATGCAGGTTGTGGGTTCAAATCCCTGGTCCACTGATTGCTTGACTGAGGCCCTTGCTTGGGATATTTATGTCACTTTGGATAAAAGTGTCTGACTAAATTTAAATGTAATGCAATCGAGAGTACAGCTATATAGTCAAAGTTGTAGAGTCTAAAAAGCTATTAAGCTGTTTTCACAGTGTTTTAGACTGTGAAATACGTTTGTCCCAAATACGACATTTAATATTTTTCTGCACATCAGACTAATAACCTAAAACTGCACTAATCATTATGGAGTATAATTTTAAATTTACTTTCAAATTTTTTCTGCCAGCATGCACAGGATCGTTGATTACACAAGCCATGCTTGACTTGGTAAGAACAGTTTGCATCTGGATTTCGTTTGTGGAACGAACCTAGTCAGAAGTGAACTGTTTAGCTAACTCAAGCAAGACTTACTCAAATAAGTGCTGCTTTTATCAGCTCGCTTCAGGAAATAGGCCCCAGGTGTGCCAATACAGTAATTAAAAATAATCACAAACCTGCAGCAACGAACAAGATGCCAGCTCCAAGAATGATGTTTCTCTTGCTTTTGTAGAAGCGACTAGCTGCGATACACACTCCTCCCATCAACAGTAAAATAGCACTAAGAATGGGAAAGATGTTGGAAGCTCTAACAACACCTACAAACAGAGATACAGAGACTGGCTAATGAAATGACAGTATAAACAGGCAGGTTTATATGGCTGTTTCTAAATAATAAATACATTTGTTTTCTAAATAATGATTATTTTAATGACTATTTATTTATTTCATTTCATTTCATTTCATTTCAATTTCCATAGGATATTTTTGGTTGATTATCCTCGGTCCTGCTGTGTCACTAAGGTGTTGAAATAGAAGTAACACTTTTTAATCTGATCCACTAAAACAATGTCACTGCCTTACTAAAAATCTCCCACCACCTAAAATAATACCTGTGCTACGGTAGTCCCGCAGGGATTCTGAACATTAAAAACATCAGAAAAAACACACATATCTCAAAAGCAGATTGAGCATATGGGTCCTACCATTATTTATATGCTGCACTACTGAGCTCAACTACTGAGTGTGAGCTCTTAAGGACAGGAGTCCATACTTAATGCACTTGGTATCTAATTGGTTAAATGACTTTGTATTAAATGGAAATGGAAAAGAGGCTTTGTTATTTACTTGATAATTGTTCATATACATCCCTGACATAACATAAAATAATGATGCAAGCACAATAACGATCACTTATTCATATATTCATAATTTATTGTTTAGCTAAGCTGCCCTTAGCATTTTTTTTGCATTTACCACACATGCTTATAATGAAACTGACACACACAACTCGCAGTAACATATTTCTCAGATATCAAATGAGAGTAAGTAAAAGTCGCTTACGTAAGACGTACTCTGCTCCATCATGGTCAAAATCGGCATCTTCTGGAAAGTGGTTTATCTGAGAGCACACTCCTCGCTTCACACCTAGATGTTAGAGCACAAACCAACATGTAAGCAACAGCATTTTAGTGTTCTAAAAGCCCATGTTTTTTTCTAATCAAAATATGTACCAGATATTTATGTGAAGACATCAGGGACAGAATTCAGTGAGCAATTAGAGGAAGATGCATTTGGACTTACAGATAAACATTCACATTCACAATTAATTTTGTACACATCTCTTTTTCTCGTTTTACAACTAAATCAAAAGATAACTGTGAAGCATAAGTATTGAAGACTTACATTTACTTAGACATTGCATACATAATGAACCTGAGATATTTCATGTTACTAAACCAGTATTTAACTTCCAAAAAAATAATGGGATAGTAAAGCATTTATCACTGTATAATGTTATTATTCATTTTCATCATAAGCATTTTTGGCTTAGAAAACATGTAGTCTTTTAACTCTTAACTTCTTAAAGCTAACATACAGCTTTTCTTTTGCATAGAAAAGGTTTAAGTGGTATTTATAAACATAACTCTATATTGCACTGCTTGAAAAAGGCTCAATAAAGTAATCCCTTGTGATAATACCAGTTATTGTTGAATGGCAATACTCGATGCAGAGCCATCTGAGGGATCAAAGATCAAGGGCATTCAGCATTAGCTTGCATGCATGGCTTGTACGCAATCAAATTCCTGTCGATCCGGTAAATCCTTTAATATTATGCACTGTATAAGAAATATGCAAATCCTTCACAGCACTCCTTTGATGTTCCTTTTTTTTAACATTTTTACTTTTTTTTTCTTATATTTGTTAACAAATGGTAGATCATCTTAGAATCATCACACATTACAAAAAATCTGGATTCTGCATTTTGTAATTTTATCAATTTCTATTTCACATGATGACATCACCTGTTTGAAATCATACCATTATTACTTTTAATTCATCACTAGCTCTAAATTTGACAAATGTCCAACTTTTTATTAAATGTAGTGCAGGCCTGATCTACAAGAATTGATGTTTATTAACAGATAAACTAAAGCTGACCGGACAAGAAAAAATATTGTTACTGTCTGTGGTAAAATAAAAGTCAAAGTGCATGTAAGAAACAATTTTATATGCATTTTCCATCTTGTCCTAACTTTTTCTGTTTTGTTATTGTGAAATTGTTGACTTTAGTCCAACTGTTTGATGGTCACAACCACAATATCGCTATTATTTTATGATGGATTTTTAGCACTGCCGTGATGGTGCACCAAACTGCTGAATTACAAATAACTCACCACCACTCACAAAAATCTAATAGACTACCCTCTGTAATTGTTGAATGACAAAGTGTATATATTTGGTAAGTGGAACTAAAAAAAATGGCCAGTGTGACTGGTCAGAGTATGTATTGTCAATATATCTAAAATAAGTATAATAACAGATCATGTGTATCTTATTTTTCTGTAATTTACAAGTAAGTAATAAAAGCTGCATTGGAGCTGGCATTCATTATTCAATCTTAAATGAAACTCTTTTTCCACTTCACTGTTATTTAGAATCCATCCTTGCTCTAAACCCTAAGGATTACTCAATGAGCATTACTTGACCTCTAAACTATGCCAATCGGGTAAACTGCAGCTACCGGGAGAAAGACAGCATAAAAATGAGAAACAACGGATGAATTGAACAACAAATAAAAGAAATGAAAAAGCTAAAGATGAAGGTGAAATATGAGATAGAGAGATGATACAGATATAAAGGGAGAGATCAAGAGAAATATTGCACCAAAAAGGACAAAAAAACCCTATAAAATGTTTCACCTAAAAATTTGTTAGAAAGTTTTTTAAAAAGTGTATTTAAGTGCACCGAATGGATTTTCTCTGTCCTTTGCTTTATAACAAGATGCCAAAATTCACGGTTACCTGTCCTTGTCACATCTTGAATTTTACCAACATATAATTGCACAAGCCTCTTTCTTTAAATGTATAGTGTTTTGATAACAAAAGTTAATGGTAATTCATTTCAAAAAGCTATTTAAATGTATGAGAAAAAGAGAGATGCAACATGGATGCAAGAGCTTATCTTTAATTCAATTCTTTGTTATCAGGGAGCTCAGGCATAGGGTTATTTTAACAGGGCACAACTGATTTGGTGTAAGATAAAAGAGAAGTTGTGATGTATGAGAACCTGAGCTCTTGAAAAGAATCCAAACCGTTTTTTGAGTGCCACCTACACTGAGACTAGTCATCCAGACAAACTCAGCATGGTCATTTAATTATGGATCTTTATCTTATTTTGTCCTTCATAAACTAAATGAATTTAGAAACTGAAGATGAATCACACTATATGGTGGCATTCTATTTTAAGATTTTTGCCCTTTTGCAGCTATAATAGCTGGCACTCTTTAAAAAGTGTTTATACAAGATTTTTGAAGTGTGTCTTTGGGAATTTTTGCTCATACTTATATTCAGAACAGCATTTCTGAAGTCAAACACTGCTGTTGAACAAAACGATCTGGCTGACATTTTGTTCTAGTTCATCAAAAAGATTTTTAGGGTTCTGTGTGGGCCTGCCAAGTTCTTCCACACCAAACTCACCCAACTATGCCTTATGGACTGGGGTACCAGAAAATGAACCTTCCCAAACTGTTCCCACAATGTTGGAAGCATAAAGATTTCCAAAATGCATGGCTAGGTGCTTGATATTTTACATGTGTGGTAATGTTTCATGTGGCAGTACAATTTACTAAATATTGCACAAAATTATATTTGTACTACATGTTCATCTTACACTGACAAAGGCTATTTCTCAAAAATAAATGTGTTTGGTTTGTATTCTATAAAAGTTGGTCACAACTAAACAACCATGAGTAAATATGGGTACCAGGCTGAGACCAGTTCAGAACCCCTACTATATAGTAAGACTCACACTTCAAAATTCAAATGACACGGCTGATTCTTGTGCACTATATCTGTATAGAGTATTGTTATTTTTAATGTAGCATTTCTTTACCAACAATTATAATAGGTCTGTATTGATCTAAGACAAAAAGTATTGCCTCACCACCCCACCAAAATGTCAAAGGAAATGCCACAGTTAAGTTGATTATGTCTTTTCAGATTTGAAGCGAATATTTAGGAAACTGCATTTGTAATTCGAACCAACTCCTGTGGGAAAAGGACATGGTTGGATACGTTTTTTTGTTGAAGAACTGACTAATATTTTCTAACACCTATCAATTACTATTAAATGCAGATTAAAAACACACTTCAAAAGCTTGTGACAAGCCTTTTGCAAAAGTGGTCCAACTTCATATTAATGTTCATGCTTTGGAAAGGGATGTTTACCAAGGTGTAACTTTAGGTGTAACTTTTTACAATATAGTGCTAGTTTAATTTTTAATGTAATTCCAAACATCTATTGTTAACTAATCTATTACTTTTAGGGCAAATGCAGTTCAACACTTAATTCTGCACCAATAAATACTACAGGCTGAAATGCAACTGACCCTCAAGACAGCAAATCCTCCAGAGACCCGAATGAGTAAGTGCTCCAGGGTCTTTCTTGTCCTTGTTGTGTGGGTCATCCTGTGTAATGTTGGCTGTGCTGTTGCAGATCAGCGCACGTGAATAAAGCCAGTAATCTGTCCCGATCGCCACAGTCATCAGGCCAAAGGAGGCGAAAGCCCCCACGATGGTGAGAAGGATCTGGATTCCCTTCTCACACACCATGCCTAAAGAAATGAGTAAAGTAATTATTTTATTAATTACAATGGAAGCATTCAGTTTATTCTGCCTTCTGCCTAGTTGCCACGGCAATTAAACATATATTTTTTCTTTTATTAATTGTGTCACTGGTTGTAAAATATTTCGTCAATATTTTAACACGTCTTTTAAAGAATATGGTAGATTGCCCTTTTCATTTGTCGTTTAATTTTCCAGTTCGATATTTGCCCTTCGCTTATGTCTTTGAGCCATCTGTTTTTGACTCTTCTTAATTTTGCATCATTTTTTTCCTTTACAAACCACAATAATTAATAAGAATGAAAACACATAATATACTTTTATTTTTTTTTTAATTTCTCTTCATGAAATTTGGCCAATTTTTGTGAATTAAAAGATCATAAAAACAGCAGCAATGCAAAAATATTATTTTTAAAGAAAAAAATATAATAAGCAAAGAAATGATCATTACTCCAGCCTTACCTGATGGCGAGTTTCTATCCTTCGACTCAATTTTGAAATCGTTTTTGTCCGTCCTAGATGAGAATGTGCTGTCCCCTTGGTCCGGGCAGCGTCCATCGACTGTTTTCACACACTTCTACCGACACTTGTTTTTTTTAACTCTTTTTTTTTCTTCCTGATAACACGGTTGGCTTTTATGGTTGTTTTATGGCTGTAATTTTATTTTAATGTTGTAGTTGTGGTCTTAAAAGAAGGCTGAGAGAAAAAAAGAGGGGGAGAAAGAAAAAAGAGAGAAAGAAGAGAGGGAAAGAGAGAGAGAGCTGGATATTCAAACTTAAAATCAGATTTAATTAACGTCTACAATTGAAAAAGGTAAATTAATTGCATTTATTCGTCACTCTTCAAACCGTAATGAATATACAGTACCTGGTAAAAGCACCAGTTTCAAAGTCATTTAATTAAATAGGGTACACATAACTATGCAAGCATAATTTGACATGTAAATCAGCTCCTGTGCAGAAATAATTCATAATGCATTATGGCGCAGAGATCAAAAGAGGACACAACCTGTCTGCAGTGTAAACCCCTGCACCAAACAACTGCAGAGATGTGATGCGTCATGATCTGTATTAAATTGTATCCTTGCAATCACTGCCAACATACAGTATATGCATTATTGTCATACCAAATAAATATGACTTTTTAATGCAGGGAATTTCTATGATATATACAGTAGCAGCCTTCTTGGTTTATTTTCTCCACTTCCCATATAGATGGACTTTGTAGTACTACAAATACAGTAGTATTATTAGTCCTTAGTTGGTTCTCTGTCCTCTATTGGTCAGGACCATCACAGACCAGGTATAATTTGGGTGGTGTATTGTATTGTATTGTTTATTGGCAGTTCCGCAGTGACACTGATGCGGTGAAAGGGTTTCAGTGCAGCAGTGTGTTAGTTTAAATGTAATTTTTAAATACCATGTAATAATATTACCTTTAAAATGTCCCTTACACTAAGATTCATACTTATTTTATTTCAGTATTCCTTATCCCTGAACAGGCTGTTTGTCCACAAAAGTATGTGTGTGTGTGTGTGTGTGTGGATGTGTGTGTACCTTTTACAATAAAGATGAAGATTTTAGACAATAAATAATTCAACAAGATTTTATGTTACATATCAACTTATTTTATCTACTGACCTTTGTGGTGGTACTGACCATTTGAGTACAGAATAAGGAGGACTCAAAAGTGTATAGACAAACAGGTGGGCTACAGTATGTGATTGCAGAAGTATAGTGTATAATATTATTAATCATGATGATTTACTGATTTATCATAATATTATTTCTTAATTAATAAAATATAAGCTACAACTTAGTCTTACTTAATAGTAAGAACAGAACTAGCTATTTTTTGGGCTTCTTGGATATTTTAAATATATCAGTCTAGAACAAATTTTTTTTCAAAACAAGATAATTTTAATATGTATTGTTTACTGTTATGAACAGAATGAACATGCATCCAAAAATACATTACATGTGGGAAGCAAAACGGTTCTGGGTGCGATTCACAGGCAGGAATGGAACGGTCCTGTGTGGACTTAGTTTGTATGTACTTGTATGTGTAGTGTTTTCTCATGGCTTGGGTTCTCTAACACAGTATAGGAACATGTTTGTGTGTAAATTTTTAGCCACCAAAAAAGCTTCTAGGTATGAATGTGCATAAATATGTTTCCTTGTCTATCCTGTAATAGACAGGAAAACTGTCCATCTATATACAATTTATATATAATGTGCACTCATCATCAGGGAACATCACTGTAGCTACTAAGCTGTAAATTGTAGTCTGAGTACAGTTTAATATTGTTAAATATATGCTTAAAATTTTACATTTAATGAATAATATCAAGTGAAACAAAAACCTTTATTTCAAACACATAGATGCCTTTCGGTACTAGCATTGTTCTCTGCCATGATAATAAGAAGAGCAGCTGGGGTGTGTGTGTTGTATAAACATCCTGGCAGATAGATGAAAGCTAAAATAGTGGATTAGAGTAGAACACCTGAGCTCTGCAGCACAATTTGCCATGCGGTCACCTTCTTCTCCTCCTGTTTACCCATCTCACATGTCTATACAAACAATTACTGCAGTTCTCTAATACTGGCTTATTAAAGTTCATTCATGTTTATCAATCTGTTGTTATCAGATGGGATCGTGTAAAACGTTAGAAAGTTTAAAATTGATTCAAATTTTAATATTCATATCACTGTAAAATGTAACACTGCTCACATTTTGTTTTTGGTCAAAGCAATGAACATGTAAAAAATTACTACTGAAAAGTCCATTTTTCACTCTACATTTGTAAATCTATAATGATCTCTGTGAGCCCTTTTCTGTGATAAACAAAAAATGTGTTGAAAACATCTGCTGTTACTTGAGGGTAATATGAAAGCTCAGTACTCTGCCTGTCTGCCTTTGCCTCTGTCTTATCTCTGTGTCTATTTCTCCATCTCTATTTCTCTATCACTCATTCACTCACTCTTCCTCTGAGCGCTAAGTTTTTCCACAGTTTGAAACCATAACACTATTATCTAAATCGGCAAAAGAAAATTCCCAGGAATGAAAAAATGTCATTTTGCACTAAAATGCAAAAGTAATTTGAGTTCATGTAGTTAGGGTGTACGTGCATTTCCAATATCAGACAAGTTCACACTAATGACAGACATAGGTTTAAACATATTTTAAAAAATGTGACCTGTGTTGAGGAAGGCAATCCAGTTTTAACAAGCAGTAATTAAATTTACATTTGCATGCACAGCCTCAGTATCAAGCATTCTAGCATTAAGTGAAAAACCAAGTACTTTATTTTCTGCATTAACTGTAAACTGTGTTATTAAGATTATTTGCCCTGTCGGACTTTGCTTATTTGTTGTTTGGACAGCATGACTAATAAAGATTTCATAAATCTAATCAGATATCGCCACGTCATAGTTGTAATAATAACCAAAATGACATAAATTTAAGTTATATCACTTATTCTTTTCTTATAAGCCAAATTACCACAGTGAACAAAGCCAAACACACCCAAATTAGATGATTTCTCCTGCCATCAGATAACTGGCATTATAAACAGACAGAAGCTTTAAAACTCCTGACACAAAAGATACATTTTTTGGGCTTAGTAGAGGTTCAGATTACAAGTACAAAAGTTGGTATCACACAACTTGAGTGTGTGAAACAATCATTTTTATGTGCTGATTTTATTAAAATTAAGTGCCCTTCCAAGTATTTTCCAGCTCCTGACTACCAAATGGTTAGTTTCTCTAAAACATTGTTTCATTTACTGTTTATGGGTCTTCAGGCATCTTAAAGGTTCATTTGTAGATTTATTACAATTACATTACATTTACATTTAGTCATTTCACAGACACTTTTATCCAATGTGACTTACAAATGAGAACACCACAAGCCAGTAGTACGTTTTTTTAATTACTTAGTTTTATTGTTTGTATTATCATTTTGTTGTTGGTCATCCTCTTGCTTTTCTTTCCCTAAGCTTTTTCTATTATTAATGTATTGTAATGCATTTTTCAATGTGTCCAAAATTTATTGTTCAGCAATTCCATCCATAAAGAACCACATAAAAAATAATTAACTAAGTTAATTGCATTACATTTTTATTCTTCTTGTGTCTGTAAATGAAGTAATATTCACAAAGCATGGGTTTGATTTTTCATTTAAAGCAGAGAAACATCATTCAGGGAGAGTCTTGGTCCCTATAGACATCTAATTGTGCAGAAGAGTTAATTATCAGAGTTCACTGGGTAATTTAAAAGAGACCTACTGGCATTTGGAAATTAATGTGAAATAATTATTATTAGGGTATACCTGTTTAATACCTGTTTAGGTAAATTTGCAGTTTGTTAGTTTCTGGTAAAGGTTCTAATGTAAAGTTACACAGTGGTTGGTATTTGGGCTGATGTTATTTTTATTATACATGCTGTTGATATGAAGTCATATATTAACAAAACCAAATGGCTGGCTCCTGGTTAAATAGGTTATCATGGTTATCATGTGAAATGTGTTTAATGCTTAAAGCTTGAAAGGTTGCCATAACAGAGATTAAAATTTTTTTAAATCTTCTTTACAAATGAAATGCATTTCATCTTTTGTGAATTTTTTTTAAATTAAACTAAATATATACATTTAAAAACTAACTTGGACACATACCTGTATGCTGATCAAAATGTAACAGCAAATCTAAATGTTAAGCTGCTTTAAACCATGCTTCCATTATAAAAAGAGATAGATAAACTTGAATAGTAAGCTATACCCTATGGACAAAAGTATTGGTATTTCAAAACACCCATCAATCATCCAATTAATCCTATTGTTCAGGAATATATAAACAAGCCCATAGCCATGAATTCATTCATTCATTCATTATCTTCTGCTTATCCTCTATTAGGGTCGCGGTGTGGTTCCCCATGCCCATCCAGGGGAGAACGTCTCGGGCGCTGGGCAGATAAACCCAGGACAGGGCGCCAATCCATCGCTGGGCACACACTCACTCACACAGACACACTCTAAGCGGGGCAATTTTTTGAGAATTCAATTAACTTGATCCATGTTTTTGGACTGTGGAGGAAACCGGAGAACCCGGAGAAAACCCACGCAGACACGGGGAGAACATGGAAACTCCACCCAGATGGGGATTCGAACCGGGAATCCCTAGCGCTGAGAGGCGAACGTGCTAACCACTAAGCCACTGTGCCGCCATAGCCATGAATTTGAAACAATTAAATGTTTTCAACTTTTAGTTATGAACGTGAAAGAAGAACTTAACTGGCCTTCACAAAGCCCTCACCCTGACCAGGCTTGCACCTGAACATATTGATATACATTTACCACTTATGATTATTGGATCATAAATAAATTCACTCATTCATCACCTTCCACTTAATCCTCTACTAGATTACTACTGATAGATAGATCAGGGGGTGTTCCATATGCTCATCCAGGGGAGAACTTTTCAGGCACTGGGATACATCCAGGACAGGGCACCAATCTATCGCTGGGCAAACACTCACTCACACAGACACACACACACACAAACATATGCTACATGTGACAATTTAGAGCATTCAATTTACAGCCATGTTTTTGGACTGTGGGGAAAAAAACAGAAAACCTGGAGGAAACCCACAATGACACAAAGAGGATATGGAAACTCCATCCAGATATATAATATAACCCTAATTATAAATGCTAATCTGTCATAAAAAATTATAGTTAAGGATATGGCAACTGTTTTACTGACATCACCACAACATTTGGACCTGAAAGGAGGACTGATTTTCTGAAATTCTTTTAATTTTGTCTTGTGCAAATTACTTTATTCCACCAGTATAACAGTTTTTAACAGTAAGCACAACATATACTAAGTTTGAGTTCTGAATACTGCAAAACTTTTTTTTGGAGACAGATAAAAGTAAAGAAAAATCAAAACACAGGTGGTAAGCTAAGCAACCATAAAACACAACAATAATATATATAAGACGTCCAATTATGATTTGATAAACAAAATGCATATTGATATGATTTTTCAATAATATAGTTGGTTGCTCTTAACAATAAAAAGACACACAGCCTGAGAAACTAAAAGGAAGAACGGGTAATATAAAGCAGCTATATGTATCCAGCTTATGCATGCTCTATTGATTTTTTTTTATCATTGCAGAGCCAAAAGAAAGCATATTTCCACCTGGTTCTTTATTAATCTGTTATGTACTGAGAAACAATAATCACCTTTAAAATATTTTAAATTTATAGTATGACAGCCTAGTGGACTTGAGCTAGTCATTGTTAGTGGGAGTGTCTGCACTGCAGTGCAGCTGCTATACTCTTGACAGAAGGCAGGACACAGTGTACCATCTTTACAGTAAATGTGAAGAAATCTAAATACTGAAAAGCTAGGAGCACTATTCTGTCCACCCACAGTGAACCGTCATTATTATTTGATGTGGAACAAGAAAAATAGACAGTCACTGAACTCTTATTTATCATTACTTTACAATCTTGCTGAAAAAAAGAAAAGGCTCAGGCTAATGTTTTATTCATATTCTCACTCCAACACATATGCTATAAAAAGGTTTTAATTTTCATTTTATACATATGAATTATCAGGAAAATGCTTATTAAAATTGTCTTTTGTCAAAACTCCTAGATCTAGAAATATAGTAAACTGCTCCCAATGGGACAGTGTGTGTGTGTGTAAATGTGTTTGTGTACCTGCCTTTGATGGACCTCACCTCATGCCCTTATGGACCTGGCTTATGCCACGAGGCACAATAGTGATGGTACAAAAATTGACCTTCCCCATATTGTTTCCAAATGACAAGAATACAGATGCCTTAAATACATGGCTTTATACACCTTTAGTAAAAGAAAATTAATTCAGTGATTAAGAGGTGTGTTCCAATACTTTCGTTCTTAAAGAGTATGTGTTTTTTGCATCAAATGTAATGTTTCTATTTAATTGCTTTACCCATCAGTAAAATAGAAAAACCCACAGACATAAAGGGGTGGCATGCTAAAACCACATGGAAAGGACCTTCTTGCCCACCTTGCCTGAGATTTAGACCCAAGACTTTCTTGCTTTTAAGTGAGAGCTCTAACAACTCTGCCAAGGTGCAGCTATTGTGAAAATGATCTATTTATACTGCCTTAGAGAATTTGTAATGCAGTCAGTTCTAGTTCCGTTCAGTTTAAAGATAAACATGAAATCAATTGTTAATTGTTTATCAACCATTAAATGGAGTTTATTAACAGTATATAGACTAATTACCAATTTATCAAAACTATTATGTGAACATATTGTTAAAATATTGGACTGTCAACAGTTTGGACACACCTCCAATTTGTCAGTTCTTACTTTAAAAATGTACTTTGTGGTTCTACAATTATGCAGTTCATACTGTGTTAGTCTTCTTTACTCTACTAACACTGCAGTGCGTTATTCCTATCCTAGCAGTATCAAAGAGGTGTTACAATGGAATTACAGCAGCACTGCTGCACTAAAACTCCCTCACCACATTCACTGCAAACTGCCAATAAACACCCCACCCAAATTTTACCAGATTTTTATGCTAATTGGAGGCATTTTTTGACCAATGATCAGTGCACTCTGGACATAAGTGCACCAAACAGAGTCCAGAGCACACTGATCTTTGGTCAAAAAATGCCTTCAATTAGCAGCTCAAAACTTTAATAATCCACTAATAACTTTTTTAATCTATAATTATCCATCATGGATTATAATTACAGGACAGCACGGTGGCTTAGTGGTTAGCACGTTCGCCTCTCAGCGCTGGGGATTCCCGGTTCGAATCCCAATCCGGGTGAAGTTTCCATGTTCTCCCCGTGTCCCCGTGGGTTTCCTCCGGGTTCTCCGTTTTCCTCCCACAGTCCAAAAACATGGATCAAGTCAAGTGAATTCTCCAAATTGCCCCGTATAGAGTGTGTCTGTGTGAGTGAGTGTGTGCCCAGCGATAGATTGGAGCCCTGTCCTGGGTGTATCTGCCCAGTGCCCGAGACGTTCTCCCCTGGATGGGCATGGGGGACCCCCCTCCACCCTAATACAGGATAAAGCGGAAGATAATGGATGGATGCATGGATTATAATTACAGGAGTACCATTCCACACTGATAAATACATTCTTAACCACAAGTCCACTGTTTAGTATTCTGCAAGGTTTTTCATCATCATCCTGTTAGCTACAGTGTTTGGGCGCTTTGGCCTCTACCTTCACCACACACTACCTTAATTTTCTATGAAGGCCCTTGACTGGCCACGTGACACGGCGCTCCAAGAATGCTGACATCACAATAAAGCGGGTTTGGGGCTCGCGCGGTTTGGCGGTAAACGCGGTGGGTTGGAGCGCCGAGCCGCAGTGCGCGGATTGCGCGCGCATTACTCCCGGACGCCACCGCGCGCTGAAAAACATAAACGCACGCACACACACGCAGCCCGACGCGGCTTTCAGCTGATCGGAACGCAAAAAAAACACAATACAAACCGCTCGGAAAAGATGCAAAACAAGACAATAATCACGCAAATTACAGAGGCGAATTACGACACTACCCCACTCGTCACGGCGCAACGCTTTTGACATGAATCAGATATGTCGAGCAGAAATTCACGCTCATTGTGCTACATCACAGAGCGTGTGCATTTCTGTGCAAAGGCTCAGTGAGAGCGCCTGCGAGCACGCACCACGTCCCTTACTCATATGTCTCGAGGCTGCAGGACACCGGGAAACATTTGCCGTATAGCTTAAAGAGTACAAACAACGTTCTTACCCACTCTCGAAGAATGATGCCCTCTCGACCAGACGTCGGGTTTAGGGGGAAATCACGTGCACTTCACAGCTTAAGTGTAAATAAAGCGTAGCGATGTAGTGATTCGTTGGTAATTGTGCGCACGAGGATAAAAAACGACCCAGAGCGGAATAATGCGGGACCGATTGCGCACGCGGCCCCACGTCACTGACACACGGCTCTTCCCCCCCACAGCGAGTGCAGCTGATGCATGTGCGCCTGTGTGTGTGTGTGTGTGTGTTTGCGTGCCCCCGCCCTTAGAGAGAGAGAGAGAGAGAGAGAGAGAGAAAGAGAGGAGGGGGGTGAGCTACTTGTCGCATTTTAACCCTTAAACGATGAGAGCACGATTATAGGAAAATGTACTCAACCCCTTGTTTCCTGACTGCACAGTGCAAGTGGCCTCAGCATGCTCTCGGAGTGCCATCGTTTGAACTGTTTGTTGGCTACTACAATGTATTATGGGATTCACCTGTATGCTGGGATACGAACTTATTATGCACATTATGCACAGTTAGTGTAAAGCAATTCCAATCTCTGCACCTTGTAGTGAACAGACTGATATTCTTTATTCATTTATTCATTAACTCCCGCTTCATCCTCTATTAGGGTCGCGGTGGGGTTCCCCATGCCCATCCAGGGGAGAACGTCTCGGGCGCTGGGCAGATAGACCCAGGACAGGGCGCCAATTCATCGCTGGGCACACACTCACTCACACACACACACTCTATATGGGGCAATTTTGAGAATTCAATTGACTTGATCCATGTTTTTGGACTGTGGGAGGAAACCGGAGAACCCGGAGGAAACCCACGCAGACACGGGGAGCACATGGAAACTCCACCCAGATGGGGATTCGAACCGGAAATCCCTAGCGCTGAGAGGCGAACGTGCTAACCACTAAGCCACTGTGCCGCCCACTGATATTCTTCATATGAATAAAAGTATTTGGACACCTTCAGGAACTTTTATCACATTTTTTAATTTAAAATGTTCTACCTTTACAGGTAGAAAGAGTTTCACTTATTTCAGGAAGGCTTTCTGCAAGAATTGAACCAACCAAGCTTTTAAGCATGCTTTGTGCATTGGAACACAGTCATGCTCGAACAGAAACTGACCTTCTTCAAACTGTTCGCACTAGTACATACAGGTGCCACAAGTTATTTCATACAAATGATTATGAGGCATGTCCTAATAGTGTCCCACCCTGAACACACACACACAAATGAAAGATTAATCATCAGGACTGTTTCTTTAAAACATTGTTTTGCTCCCCTGCTATGTGGCACAGTGCAATATTGCCCAAGGCTAACGCATAGGTCAACTGATCGAAGCATGTTTGGGTCTGAGTGTCTGTGCCTCTGTTCATGTGTGCAATGCGAAAGACTATAATTCTAATTCAGTTAGGTCCAGTTCAGTGCCTGCACTGTCTCTATTCAGAGGCTAGCAAACCAAAAGCTAGCAAACAGAAATTAACAAATAATTATGAAACAATTAGGCTAGCATACAATATACACTCCCCACACTATAACACAGTGCATATTTTTAGGCTAGCGATGGACAGGAATGGTCAGTGTATGTCCTACATGTGACTGTCAGTAAAGGGTTGAGAGGAGCTCTTTTCATCACTGCCTTTACTGCATGACAGAGCTGTCATCTTGCATTAGCCAATCCCTTCTGTTAAGGCTCTCTTTTTCCAGTGGGAGGGATAAATGTACATAGGCACATTGAGATTAACATTATGAAAGAGAAGAGAATACAAATTTGAAAGTCATAGTTCATTGTACAAATCCACTGCAGTCTGTTTGAGGGTGATTTCATTCTAATGATGGTGTGTTTAATGAGCAGCAATTTTCATTCTGCTCATAGTCTTCTTGCCGACACCACTGATCACTAACCCACCTTTCATCACCATAATCCTGCTCCTTCTTGCATTTATTATGAACTGCTGAATTAAGTAAATACCCATTTTGAAAGATCTGTCGCATTAACCCCCCCATGCTATCATACTGTCTCTCCCTTTCTCTCTCTGTTGCTCTTTTTCTACCTTATACTGTCTGTCATTTTTCTTGTCTCTCTCTCTCACAGACTGTTAGCTCTCAGTGCAGTGCTGTGCATTGTAATAAAGGACTGCAGTGGTATAGCCTATACTTAGAATGATGGTACACATTGTCACACATACACTAAGGATTAAATCATGTTAAATTAGTAACTTAATAAGCCTTAAGAGAAAAATAAGAAAACTAAGCTCAATGCAAGCACATTTTATAAAAGAAGATAAAAATTAAATATAAAAAATTATAATCTGCTCAAAAGATAAATATACTCACACAATTCACAGTACTGAACCTATAAAATAAAAAAAGGTGATTGATGTGCATGCTTCTGAACAATCAGAAACAGACTCCATTAGGGCGGCATGAAAGTCCCATGTCCTCAAGTGGGACCTGTATTCACAGCCTAGCAAGGTACAACTATATTTGCCAGAGAACACCAGAATTGGCATGTCCACCAGTGGCCCTCCGCTCTCTTTACAGATGAGAGCAGGTTAACATAAAGCACATGTGGTAAAAGTAAAAGAGTTAGGAGATTCTGTGGTTAATGCCACAGTCTTCAAACATGAGCAGTTTTGGTGGTGGGTTACAGATGGACTGGGGAGGCATGTCATTGGAGGGTCACACAAACCTACAGTCATGGCCAAAAGTTTTGAGAATGACACAAATATTATATTTTCACATGATCTGCTGCCCTCTGGTTTTTATGTGTGTTTGTCAGGTGTTTTTATCACATACAGAAATATAATTGCAATCATATTATGAGTAACAAAAGCTTTTATTGACAGTTAGAATGAGTTAATGCAGCAAGTCAATATTTGCAGTATTGATCCTTCTTCTTCAGGACCTCTGCAATTCTCCCTGGTATGCTCTCATACTTCTGGACCAAATGCTGACTGATAGCAGTCCATTCTTGCACAATCAATGCTTGCATTTTGTCAGAATGTGTAGGTTTTTGTTTGTCCACCCGTCTCTTGATGATTGACCACAAGTTCTCAATGAGATTAAGATCTGGGGAGTTTCCAGGTCATGGACCCAAAATCTCTATGTTTTGTTCCCTGAGCCATGTAGTTATCATCTTTGCTTAATGGCAAGGTGCTCCATCATGCTGGAAAAGGCATTGTTGATCACCAAATTGCTCTTGGATGGTTGGGAGAAGATGTTCTCAGAGGACATTCTGGTACCATTCTTTATTCATGGCTGTGTTTTTAGGCAAGACTGTGAGAGAGCCGATTCCCTTGCTTTACAGTTGGCATGAGACAAGACTGGTGGTAGTGCTCACCTTGTCTTTTCCGAATAAGCTGTTTTCCAGATGTCCCAAACAATCGGAAAGGGGATTCATCAGAGAAAATGACTTTACCCCAGTCCTCAGCAGTCTACTCCCTGTACCTTTTGCAGAATATCAGTCTGTCCCTGATGTTTTTTCTGGAGAGAAGTGGCTTCATTGCTGCCCTCCTTGAGACCAGGCCTTACAGTGCGTGCAGATGCACTCACACCTGCTGGCTACCATTCCTGAACAAGCTCTGCACTGCTGGTAGCCTGATCCCGCAACTGAAACACTTTTAAGAGACGGTCCTGGCACTTTCTGGTCTTTCTTGGGCGCCCTGGAGCCTTTTTGGCAACAATGGAATCTCTCTCCTTGAAGTTGATAATGCCAAAGGTTGTTGACTGAGGTGCAATCTTTCTAGCTGCGATACTCTTCCCTGTTAGGCCATTTTTGTGCAGTGCAATGACTGCACGTGTTTCTTTAGAGATAACCATGGTTAACAGAAGAGAAACAATGATGCCAAGCACCAGCCTCCTTTCAAAGTGTCCAGTGGTGTCATTCTTACTTAATCATGACAGATTGATCAACAGCCCTGTCCTCATCAACACCCACACCTGTGTTAATGGAGAAATCACTGAAATGATGTTAGCTGGTCCTTTTAAGGCAGGGCTACAATGAAGTTGAAATGTGTTTTGGGGGATAAAGTTCATTTTCTAGGCAAATATTGACTTTGCAATTAATTGCTGTTAAGCTGATCACTCTTTATAACATTCTAGAGTATATGCAAATTGCCATTATAAAAAGCAGTAGACTTTGTAAAAATTAATATTTGTATCATCCTCAAAACTTTTGGCCATGACTGTACACATGATGTCCAACTAGACTCTGAATGCTGTTAGGTATTGAAATGAAATTCGTCCCATTGTTGGAGCTTGGGCTGCACTTTGGTGCAGCGGGCCTTGGGTTTCTCCTGATGCAAGAAAATTCAGGGTGTACTCAGTACCTGGATAATTAAGGCATCGATAAAACTGATTGGACCCTCTGTTTCCCAAAACCAGGTCTAACTGAAAACGATTGGGACTTTATGCATCAGTAACACAGACTGTCCAGGAGATCTCATATCCTGATCCAAATCTAGGAGTACACTTTAATTTCTATTGACTTTTTCTATTGACATTATTTTCTCAACTAATTAATTACATAATTTATTTCTGTAAAATTTATTTCCACAAATTATTCCTTTATTAAGGCTTTAATGTATGATGTAAGTGTTTAAGTGTATTAGTATTTAAGTGTTAAGTTAGTTTTTAACATTCAATTTAGACACATACCTTTTCATATTTTTAAGTTCAGGTGTTTTAGTCCAAATAGCATAGGTGGTAAAAAAAAGCCATATATATGAATAAGGCCTTTTGCTGTGTCAGCATAATTGTGCAAAAAGCAAGAGCTATAATGGCAGATAAACAGGTATCTACAAGAGCAGATACAAATCACCAGTCCACTACCATAAATTGTACTCAAGACCTTCTTGCTGTACATATCATGCATGTATTCAGATTCAAATGTATTTGTCACATATAAATTTGTAACAGTTACAAATGTATAGTGAAAAGTAGAGGTAACTGGTCCAACAACTATGTACAAGGTTATAAAAAAAAGAAAAATTTAAGTTAAATTACAATTAGCTTGGCGGCACGGTGGCTTAGTGGTTAGCACATTCGCCTCTCAGCGCTAGGGATTCCCGGTTCGAATCCCCATCTGGGTGGAGTTTCCATGTTCTCCCCGTGTCTGCGTGGGTTTCCTCCGGGTTCTCCGGTTTCCTCCCACAGTCCAAAAAAAACATGGATCAAGTTAATTGAATTCTCAAAAATTGCCCAATTTAGTGTGTGTATGTGTGAGTGAGTGTGTGCCCAGCGATGGATTGGCGCCCTGTCCTGGGTCTATCTGCCCAGCGCCCGAGACGTTCTCCCCTGGATGGGCATGGGGAACCCCACCGCGACCCTAATAGAGGATAAGCGGAAGATAATGAATGAATGAATGAATGAATACAATTAGCTTAGTAACTATCAAAAAATAATATGGTAAATATACATACTAATTACAGAAATAACAAATCAAGGAAAGGAAAGTAAATGCAAACAGTGTGATGTGCATTTAACCATGGAGTTAAAAAAAAGTGAACAAGCAAAGTGACTTAAGTGGAAAAGATAAGAACTTAAATTAAATTAAAGGGACTATGTGTGTCAGGGGCGTGTCCGCAAAGGCAAAAATGAAGCGCAGTAGCGCAGAAAGGATCCAGGAGGCGCAGGTAAGGTGAACTGAGTTTATTCGGAGTCGGTACTCTCATGCACAAAGAGTCGAACACGCGTGACATAAATGACGCCGGAACGTTGACACAACGGAAACGGAAGACATAAATACAAAAACCCCAACCACGTGCAAACTAAAAGCAACCAACGAAAATAACAAATTGTGAGAAAAATATTTTTTATGTCTCTTGATCAATATTTTCTTATGTCTTTTGATCACTCACAAACTTATGGTTACTTTTTATATAATCAGTTTTTCACCTGCATGTATCAGGCACTGATTCAAGGATGATGGTGAGTGTGTCAGGGCGACTCGCCCCAAGACTCGATTGAAGAAGGAAGGGAGTGTAGGGGCCTGTTTCGACTCAGGACACTGAGTCGAAGCAGGACACTGAACTAATTGCAGGGAAACCTGCGGGTGGGGCCCGGCCCGCTCCGCTCGCATGTAACCCTTGTGTAGATTTTGTATAAAAGGTAGGTGAGCCGTGGTGCTGATCAGAGTCTGCTGTGGGATGTCGTGCACCACTGCCCAGCCTTGAACTGCGGTGGCGGGCTCTGACCAGGACCGACGGCTCTCCGGTCCTAGTGTGTCAGGTAAGGGCTTGGCTATGTAGTTTTGTGTGATGTGAATTCTCCAAATTGCCCCATTTAGAGTATGTTTGTGTGTGTGTGTGCCCAGATGGGCGCCCTGTCCTGGGTTTCCTGGGTGTATCTGTCCAGCGCCCAAAGGGGAACCCCCTGCGACCCTAGTAAAAGGATAAAGTAAAAGATAAGCGATGGATGGATAGTTATAGTGTAAATTTAATATACACCATTTATCTATTTATTACATTGTTTCATGGGAGGGCGGCATGGTGGCTTAGTGGTTAGCACGTTCGCCTCTTAGCGCTGGGGATTCCAGGTTTGAATCCCAATCTGGGTAGAATTTCCAAGGTCTCCCTGTGTCTAGAGCAACCCTCTGAGCCAGAACCATTGACCTCTGAGCCCGACGAGCAACCTTTAGAGCCAGGTCTGCTGACTCTTGAGCTGGACCAGGTGGCCTCGCTACCGTGCGCCTTGACCCATGTGGTTACCTGCTCTCCCTCCCACAGATGTCTACAGAAGTTCTCCTTCTTTCATCATATGATGACGGCTCATGGTGATGGAGCAAAGAAGTTGCTGGGTTTTGCCCCTTCTGTGATCACCCCTTCGCCATCCTGTGGGAGTTCTCCGACATACCTTTGCGAGTTCTACCGGATCATCTTCTATGCTAAGGACATCTCGATGCCTCCTTTCTGCGCTCGGGACATTCCTCAGCACTTCACCACTCAATATCTTGGTCAGTCGTCACCATTACACTTGGATGACATTGCACATGTTTCCTCTGTGCTTCCTCCCCCACCAGGCTCCAGTACTCCTCCTTCTCTTGCCTCTTAACTGCTCTTCAGGCTTCATGCCGTTCTTTGCTATGTGGAGCTATTTCTTGTCATGTGACCTTCCCCGCATGTTTAAAAGCCCTTCCTTCCCCGTGTTCTCCCGTGGGTTATGCCGTGTCCCTTGCTATGTCTGTATTTATCCAGTATCTTCTGCATTTAAAAACTACTTCACCATCTACAGCTTTGGACATTGTCCTTTTTGGCTGTGGCATTGGCATTTCATGACACCCAAATTGTTTAATGCAATAATATTATTTTCGTGTCACACTGAATATATTTACATCCCTATCTGGGATCAGCAATGGCTTTGGGCACGTGCAGTTCATTTGCAGTGTGGGTCCGCACTGACTGTGAGTCAGAGTGTTGCACTGTAGCCAGCTTGGCAACTTTTCAGACCCTTTATTGAAGACTCTGAGGTAAACAGTCATGTTGAGTTTCTGTTCTCAGTGAGCAATGGGTTCTGCCATGAGCCCCATTCAACAACTTACAGTGCTTAGTTGCAATCAGAGCAGACCCCATCGCTCCAATGCCACACAGCAACTGAATTGCGCATTCAAAGTGGTTCATTGAGTGTTAAGGGTCCGTATGACAACATA
>JAFMOD010000349.1:384147-397798 GCA_019802435.1 Corydoras maculifer
ACAGTCCAAAAACATGGATCAAGTTAATTGAATTCTCAAAAATTGCCCCGTTTAGAGTGTGTCTGTGTGAGTGAGTGTGTGCCCAGCGATGGATTGGCGCCCTGTCCTGGGTCTATCTGCCCAGCGCCCGAGATGTTCTCCCCTGGATGGGCATGGGGAACCCCACCGCGACCCTAATAGAGGATAAGCGGGAGATAATGAATGAATGAATGAATGAATGAATGCTTTTAAATTAAATATATACTCAAATCTTTTTAGAAATAAGCTTTAAATAGTTAGATATTTTACTTTACCTCTTACTTTATCTTAATTTCTTGCTTACGTGTCCTTAGCTAATTGGTTAGCTAATCTCAAATGCATGCAATTGTATAGTTTAAAATAAAAGTAAACGTGTTTTTTTTTTTTGACATTGTAGATTCATCAATGATTTAGCTGGACCCTTAGCAATCATCATACAGGTAACTATTGAAGACTGACTAAAGTTATTCTACATCTAAGGGGAAATAAAGATGAAGGTCCCTTTACTGGAAGCTAAATTAGACCCATCTGTATATATTGGTAATAGTGGGGTCATATGATGACCCAGAAATCTTCTTTAAGCGAAACAACCCCTTATGACTTGAAGCTACCCTGGGTTTCCATATTGACCTAAATTAGTTTATTTTTAAAGTAGCTGTTTTTAGATTATGTAATATAATCATGTGCTATGATATATGTAGCACACTATATACTCATGTGTCAATCAAAAAATTACCCACAAAAGACAATCACTGAAAGTAGCCATTAGTAGAAAAAACCTCCACAACTTAAAAACATACTAATGAATTGTTAAATTGTTATATTAATTTTTTTCTTTTAGTTATTTTCACATGGTTCATGCAGCAATAAATTTCTAAAATATATTTTTACAGTAAGTGTCAATTTGATCACTTCCACGTACCATGCAGATGTATTTTGTTGTTCTGTAATAATGAGACTGTGGTTCATCTGTTTTTCTACATACTCACTTGGCCCCACTTTACTGTTATCTAATGATCAGGATCACAATAGGGGAAGTATTATTTGAATGATATGATAATGTTTAACACTGTAATAGTGCAAATACTTGTGATGGTACGAGTGGATCTAATATAACATTTGTGCTAAAGTTTTTTTTTATAAGACATTTAAAAGTCAGTGTGTGTGTATTTGTGTGTGGATATGTTGATCAAAGTATGGGATCGCTGACCTCTTTAAGAAGAAAGGAGCTGGCAGCAAAAGCAAAAGACCAGCCATAGTGATAGTTAAAGTAGTGCTCTGGTTCTCTCGGCCTGTTCATCACCTCATCATTTATACTGGAGATGTAGAGCACCAAACCTACAACCAGACTTAGACCTAGAGGAAAAGATGTGTGTATTAACTACTGACTTGTGTTGTTCTCATTTTTAAGTCACTTTGGATAAAAGCATCTGCTAAATGACTAAATGTAAATGTATATTTAACCTAGACTAAATATTACTTTAAATAACCTCCAACAAGTTGTTAAGTCAAAAAATGCATTTATATGCATGCATATGCATTTCATAACTTCCACATGCATAATCAAATCCAATGTCCTGCTATTAATTTAAATAAATAAATAAATAAACAAAAACTGTTTCATGCTCACTGATCCATTTTTTCCACTAAGTTCTTTAGGTTTTCTAAGACAATAATAGCACTCAAGTTGTTAGTTAGTTGATAAAAAGAGTTAGTTGTTAGTGTCTATATATACTATATGTTAGCCTATTCTTTGCCTTCTGATGATATTTCCTGCAAATGGTATAAATGTTAATTTACATGTAATTGGTTGCATTTTGGAGTTTTACCTAACTGAGAGGGGAGAAAAATAAAAACACCAAACAAAGCAACATCTACACCACTTAAATATAAGTTTCCCCCACGCACAATAGCACTAAACATTCTTGGCCACCGATCAGTGGTGTTGCTGCTTGAACCACATAGAGGTGGTGAGACATCTTGAGTTGCTTTTTGGTGGTTGTGAAGAAAATATAATCCTCCGCAGAATCCCGGAAAGTAAGTATGTAAAACATTGTAAATATCATGGCAATGGTGTAGATTGGTATAGAGAACACACACATGGATTCATTCTCATGTATAAAATATAGCTTCATTTTATTGTTGCTGCCAGTTTCACTAAGAACTACCAAACTTGACTGTGAATCTTTGTTTGTCAGAGTGACTTCATATGTCCTCCTTTAATTTGTTATGTTATTAAAATGTAAATCCTCAGGATTCTCTTTCTCTAGATGTTATTTGCTCAATAATGTCAGTTTCACAGTTCTATACCACTGTGCCAAAAACCCACACTAGGCTGTATTAAAAAAATTTAAATACTGTTTTCTGCTAGTCTAGCTCTAATGTATTTGCCTTGTCCCAAGTTACTTTCCATTTTTAAGTGGATTCAGACTAAAACCTGTTTAGAGTCAGATATATCATTTCTATACCATAGATGAGGAACATCTGTTTCTATCCTATTCTGTCTGAGATAAATGAATGGCTAATAAATGAGGATAAATTGTTTACCTGACAGGATAAAGAGTATTCCAGAAACAAATGCCAGGATGGTGCGCTGTGGATGAATATGGCCTATATTGCTTAGAATGAAGGCAGTGAACACAAAGAGGAGTGATACCATGGGAAATGGTGTAGCTGTTCTCACCATTTCTGAAAAAAAAAATTACACATTAAGTGAGTCTGACTTCAAAGCAGTTAACCATGCCCAAAATGGGGATAATGCACCAAAAATGCGTTATTGCATTTACTGAGGATATTAGCCGTGTTTTCAGTTGTGATATCTATCTCAGGCTCAGTGAAATACTCGGAGGCCACACACTTTCCTTTTTCTGAGCCTATAAGGGAAACAAGGATTTGAAAATAAATGGTGTTGATAATGAACCCAAAAGATCAGGCAAAATGCCAAACATAATGATAAACATAGACAGAAAATAACTGGAGAGTTTAAAAATGTTTGTGTCATTTGTGAGTGTACCTGCTATAAAGCACACTCTCCAGAGGCCAGAGTGTAGTGCCATCTTGACGTCAATGGTTTGGTTCTGCTGCAGCACAATGCCCTCTTCCATCAGCAGCCAATAATCTGTTGCCACGGCAACCCCGACCAACAGCAGCCCGCATGCTCCGAACACGGTGGAGAGCAAAGTGAGAGCCCTACTGCTGCATGAGCTCATCTACACACACACAAACACACATCCTATTGACATAGTTCTAAAATTTTGTACATTTGTTTTTCAAACTAAAATAAAAAGAAGAACAAGGCACAGTGGGTAATGATCCTTTATGCATGGGGTTCTTCCCACATCTTTGTGGACTTTTTAGAAAAGTCCAGGAACATGCTAATTGTTGCACTAGAGACTACTACAAGCATTGCTTCAGTGCTCAACTATGTTGTCCCCTGACATGTAATGCATACAACATTCAGGTAAGCCCTTCAGTAATCCAGCATGACTTTGCCCGTTCACAAATTCTGATTATTACAGGTTAATAGGCTTAGATGAGTTTGCTATGAAGAGAAACTTTCTGTGTACTGTACAAAGAAACAACCTCACTCATTTGTGAGCTACTTCTTCTCAATGACTTTTAATGCCTGACAGTAAAAATGTTTTGATTTATACTTCATTGCCTGTGAAGTGGCTATAAAATTATTAGATTTATTATTATTTTACATGGTTTAGAACAGATATGTTTAAGATGTAATAAACAATTGTCCAGGTAGACTAATATTATTGTTCCCTTTATATCATGCATTAACTATTTAATCATGCAGCCTGCATGCAGCTGATCGCTGTAAATGTGACAGTTCTAAGATTAATAAGCAATATTCACTGAGAGGAAAGTGAGACATAATTTGCAGAGTATTATATGACAGGTGCATGTGTATACACACACACACACACACACACACACACACACACACACACACACACACACACACACACACACGCTATTCTATGAGTAATGGCTTACCAGAGTAGTTACAGTTTCTATGCAAAGATGATGTGTCATGGCATTCTCCTATTGGGTTTTAAATAATATTAATATTTTTTAATTGTATTTTCTGGGCTGTTTACATTAACTGTCATCATAGGGATTGCTGGAGCCTGAGAGCTTATTGATAAATCATCCTATAAAATTTGCTTGCCTATCACATGGCAGACACACAGCCTGGAACAATCATGCTGTGAGAAAACACACTTTGCCACATGGTTTATAAATACACAAAATCCTGAATTACACCGAGCATTATGAGCAAAGTGGGTGGTATGCGGGTTAGTTCTTACCATTTAGAAAGAAACACATTAATTTAATTCTCAGGTGGTAGGGACAGAAAATTTTTTATGAGGTGTTTAATTGTTCTCACCATGTCTGTGTGGCTTTTCTTCTAGACATTGTACTTAGAGTAGAGAAATAAACATGCCCCTGTTGTGAATGGGAGCATATATACTCACTCACACAAGCACAGTCTATATGGGGCATTTTGGAGAACTCAATTGACTTGATCCATGTTTTTGGACTGTGGGAGGAAACCGGAGAACCCGGAGGAAACCCATGCGGACACGGAGACACGGGGAAAACATGGAAACTCCACCCAGATTGGGATTTGAACCGGGAATACCTAGCGCTGAAAGGCGAACGTGTTGACCACTAAGTCACCATGCCGCCCAGCATATACATGACTCTGCAAAACTTTTTTCACTTTAAAGCTTTCAGAACTGTGACTCACAAGAGCATCCTGAGAATTAGGGGAAGGAGGATTAGTAAGCATGCAGGAGAGATGCCACAAGAGAGGAAAGAAGTGACAAAGATATAATTAAACAAATATGCAACATGAGCATTTAGCAAATGCTAAAAGAGACAAAACCACCAAAAAAACACAAACAAAAAAACATGACTGATAGAGCTTGAGTTGAAAGCCTGGAAGAGCAGAACAAAAGGAAAAACAGTGGTTTGTTGCCAATAAGTCACAAGACTGATGTAGTTAAAAGTAAATCTTTATTATTATGTTAGAGCTCGCTCGTTCTTCCCCGGGAGATCGGCTACGCGGGGGAACTGCGTACACCGCTTGCGCCTGAAAGCGTCCACAGGGCACGGCTGTGCGGCGAGAATGTGCAACGTCGAGGCACCTGTGAATGCTAACACGGATAAAACCTGTGCGGGGAAAATGCACAGCGTCATACCGTCTTCAAACGCGGAAGGAGAGTTCAGAGACACCGGGCATAAAAACAAAACAGGATTTATTATTAAAAATGGTGTAGGGACGCCAACAGAAAGGGGGAAACACAAACGCGACTAACACCGGGATAAACCCATACAAAGACGTGCACGGGGATAAAGGAATACGGAAACTAAATACAAAAGACACCCAGTCACGTGCACAAAATAAACCAATCACGCAACGGAGACAATGAGTACATTAATGAGGGACAGGTGCCCCAGGCACCTGTGACATATTACTTAAAGTATTATTAATTTTAAGATAGGTGCTTTTAAAGAGAATTCTTTGCCCCACAATTTTTACTTAACTTACAAATTTAGTGCTTTTAAAAAAAAAAAAAAATTGAATTAAATGTTTAAAAGCAAATAATGGCCCAGCGATAGATTGGCACCCTGTCCTGGGTGTATCTGCTCACCGCCTGAAACGTTCTTCCCTGGATGGGCATGTAGAACCCCCCCCCCCACGACCCTAGTACAGGATAAAGCGGAAGATAATGGATGGATGGAAAACCAAATAATGCCTTGATGTTCCAATCAGCATTCACATTCTGTTTTTCATGAACACCATATGCACAACATTTCTCTAATTTATTTAGCACATTTTTCAATACATACTATTCACAAAGCACATTTAGAGCATCTCAGGGACCTCTACATGTACCACAGTAGTTAGTGCTACTACCTCACAGTAAGAAGATTTAGGGTTTAATTCCCATTTGGAGTTTTGGAACAAAGGTCATTTGGTGTATAGTTTGTATGTTTCTCTGTCTCTGTTTATTATGGGGACTTGATTTTACTTCTAAGAGAAGGAAAGATGCAACAAAGTGAGAATTACCACCATGGCGAGGTAGAATCGCCTGTCGTCATTCATCACTAGAATGTAGGAGCTGAAGTGTATTTTAAAAATATAGAGTAATGGCAAGAGGGAGCGGTTTAGAAATGGTTCATTACAATTATCAATGTATCGATGGATGATGTGGTGTTGGCAGGGGCAAAAAACAAATGAAGCTGAGTGTCATCAGCGTAGCAGTGGTAAGAGAAACATGTGCCTGAATGGCCGGTCCCAGTGATGTCATGTATAATGAAAAGAGGAGGGGACCAAGTACAGAGCCCTAAGGAACATCAGTGAGTACTTGGTGAGAGCTAGAAATCTCCCCATTTCATGACACTTTGAAGGTCCTTCAATTGGACACTGACTATTTACGCTAAATAAAAAAACACTGATCAGTACACACAAAGTGATTGGGCTTTATAAACCAACTATCCATTAACTAAACACTTTGTTGGTTAGGGTCTAAAAACATATAACTTATTTTATTTATTCTATAAGATCAGGACCCAAACAATCAAACATAGCTTAATATGTATAAATGTTCTTTTGCCAAGGCTAAAGTGTCTGACTTACATGTACTGCACAATTACTGTCTAGTTGTAGCATCCCTACTTTCAACTGGGTATTGTCCTTAATTCCCCGATGTTCCCACTCCAGCAGTGATGCAGCCTGACATTTCAGCCTGATGCAAACTGACAATTTTGAGGATTTTAGTGCTAACACACCCTCTAGTACAGCTTTTATTTTTCCAGGTGCCTAAAAGGGTTCAGATGGTCAATTTCGAGACTCATATGCCATGTCAGAAGCATAACTGAGCCTGTAAACTGTGGTTAAAAAGATAGTAATCTCAAAAAGTCAGCAAGATTCTTGTACTTATATGTTATTACTGGAAATAAATAGAAGCTTTAATCTATAGTTTTGTGTGCAACTTCAGACTTAAAATCATCTAATCTATTTATGAATGAGATTTTTTAAAACCATTGTAAACATGCATAGAGTGAAGGTTCCTATGTGTTATCAAAATAACATCAGACTTGATGAGAAAAAAAGATGAAGTCAAGTCTAGCAAAATGATACAGGCACAGAGAGCACAGGACAGGATGAAGAGAGACTTTGGGATTAAGCTGTTGTACTGTAAGTCCTTGGCCTATAAATTAGACTGAACCAAGGCGCTGCACCATTTTAAAATCGTTTTTAGCTACAATAACAAACATTGTTCTACAGACTGATATTTTTATAATTAATGTTTCTGGACAATTCTCTCTGTGCATGTGTGGGTTTGCTCTGGGTTCTCTAGTTTCTTCTTACATTTAACATGGGAAAACATTGGTGTATGTTCTGGGTGTATCTGCCCAGCGTCCAAAACATTCTCCCGTAGACGGCCACAGGACACCCCCTGTGCCCCTAGTATAGAATTAAGCAGAAGATAATGGGTCAATGGATTTTTTCAGTACACTGGCATATTAATTTAACATAAGACTTTCTTAGACTTTCTTCTTGATGTTCTAGTTCATCCCAAATATCTTTGGTGGGGTTGAAATCAGGGCTCTGTGTGGGTCATTCAAGTTTTTCCACACATAATTCACCCAACCATCCCTTTATGGACCTTACATTGTGCACTGGGACACAGTCTGGAACAGAAAATGACCTTCCCAAACTGTTTACACAAAGTTGGTGGCATGGTATTGTTTAAACCACATGGCTAGGTCCCTATTTTTATAGACCTATGAGAATAGGACTAAATGAATCATCTAAATATAATGATTAGGAAGTGTTATAAATTAGATGATACATTACATCTGTAATACACCTGCTCATGTATTATTCCAAAAACATTTCAGATCATGCCATAGAAATAAAAGTGTGTGCTCTCTCTTTCTCGCCCCCTTTCTCTTTCTGGTCTATTAGATATCATAATGTGTAACAACAGCACCGTAGAGGTTATCGCTCTTCAGCTCAAACACAGTGGAGTGTATTCGCAACAACTGCTGCTGGTCCTGACACACACAAACACACACACACACACACACACACACACACACAGACACACACACAGACACACACACACACAGATACACACAGACACACACACACACACACATTCAAAAGGAGCAAAAAAATTAGATGAGCTGGACTCACCGTTTACAAACATAAAAACCAGGAATCCTCAAAGCGGAGAGCTCTCTATGTCTGTTACCCTCTCTCTCTTTCTCTCCTGTCCTCTCTTACTTCTTGTGCATAGCATTTAAACCATATTTAAGAGCAAACATGAACATAGTCATAAAATTAACCTTCAATGAAAAAAAACAAAGCAGGAAGAAATAGAAGCACAGTGACTCTTAATGAGTGAGTGCACTTGACTTATAAACTCTCTCCCTCCCTCTCCCCCTCTTTTTGTCTCTCTCTCTCCTCTTCACCTTATCGCTCTCTGCCATACTCCCACCCTCTTGCATTATCAGTGTGCCTTGACCATAAAATATGCAATTTTTTTGTCATTAAACAATGAAACTTTCTACATGATAATTTTATGTACTTTTGCACAATACACTATACAATGTGTACACAGTGTTGTACATATTTACTTCATATTAAACACATACAGAAGATTTCAGAACGTCATATTCTCAGTTGGTTTCCGCTTACATTAGTAAGATAGCTGTTCTATTCCATTGTTGTGATTGGCCAGTCAAGTTCTTTTGTGCCAAGCTTACTTAACCATGCCTTTATGGTCCTTGATTTGTGCAGTAACACGGTCATGCTGGAATGAAAAAGGGACTTTTTACCAAACTGTGCATAAATTTTCCAAAAATGTCATCAGTATACCAAAGTAATGGGATTCATCTAAGGGGGCTAGGTTAATTACTGTATATTCAAATAATGCATTATTCATCCTCCAACAAACATTGTTCAACATCAATGTCTGATTGCACAGGTGGATTAGGCAACAATTTTTCATTTACACATGAAGCTAAACTAGACTAAAAACTTGTAGAAAGCCTAATCTGAAAAAGGTCATAGCTGCAAGTTAACTACATTGTGTTAAGACTTCAGTAAGTATAAAAACAAAATAAAAGCCAGAAGTTTAATGTCACTTTATAAACTAGAAAAAAATCCTCCTTGTGATAATCAAACAAATGAAAATTTTAATCTGTATTTGATGATTGTAATAAGGTGCTAGAAGAAAGACACAACTAAAAATAAAGTGACATTGGAGACAGGGACACTCTGTACAGTAAGGAGGTTATGCTGATTTTTTTATAGGCATGAGAACAGAGGGTGTCCTGTTATATCACTACAATCCCCCAGGGAGCAACTAAGATAAAATGATAGAGATAGACTCGTCAGCATCAATGTAAAAGCTGTAACAATCAAATTAGCTGAATTTAAGGAAAAAACATATTTCTACTAATTATAAGTGATTGCAAGAATGCCCATTTATTTCATTGATTATAATTTAATATTATTTTAAACAAGTGGAACAAATCAACACATGACATTTTCCAATTAAACTATGAATGATTTAGACTATGAATATACCATGAATGATACATTTTTTACATTTATTTATGACAGAGGGCATTGTCCTGCAAGAAAACTGCTGGCTGACTGAGTGATGAACGCAAGGTAGGAACCATGTTGTGTTGTAGGAGATTCTGTTACACAATTTCATTCATTCTGCCATGTAGTTCAAAACATTCTCCAAACCTTGGCTGAGGAGCATGTTGTGTGGACAAAAGAGAAGTGGCTTAAAGTTCATTTTACTAGTGAAAGCAAATTTAATTTATTTGGGGCTGATGGGAAATTGATGTTTGTTTGACAAACTAGGGAAAGGCCGAACCCAAAGTGTGTAAAGAAACTTCACCTAAAATCAGGTGAAAGGTGGAGGAGGTTGTGTCATGGTTGGGGAAATGTTTTGGGCAGGAGGAGTTGTACCTCTCATACAGCTACATGGCAGAGAGAATGCAGGTGTGTATCAGACCTTCTTTAAAAACACGTAGCTCCGTCTTTGCATTCAACACTGAATCAGTCAGCAATCTTCATGCAGGACAGCGCCCCCAGTCTGTCACATAACAAAACGGGTAAAGCAATTCCTTGAAACTGAAAACATTAAAACAATGAGATGGCCAGTCCAGAGTTCTGATCTGAACCATTTAGACAACCTCTGGAAATTTCCTTGGCCATAACCAAGCTAATATCAAGAAACCCACAACAATCACAGAACTGTGTAAGAGAGTGGAAAAAAGTGGACCAAAAGAGCAATGCAAGAGACTAGTAATGTCCTAGTAATGACTAGTTGCTGCAGATGTGCTGAAGTCATTCAAAGTATCCGCCTGTACACTACAGATTGGTGACTGATATTTAGTTTTAAACATTGTCTGTGCTACAGTCATTGCTGTTCTATAATAATGATCAAGACATTCAAATAAAGGTTTTATGTTGAAATACTTTCGTAAAACACTGTTCTAGTGACATTGTGTACCCTTTACAAAAATCTTTCCACTGTTGATCAGTGTACATTATTCTCTACTTTAGATCTCCAGTGTACATACACTGACTGGCATAACATGACAATTTTTCTAATATGGTGTGACATCAAGATATAAGTATCAGATCCTTTAACTCTTGTTTGTTTAGCACATCCCACTGATGGTTAACTCATCTGGGATCTGGGGAATTTGGAGACCATGTCAACACCTCCAAGTAGTTATTTTGCTCTCTAAATCATTGTAAACCATTGCTTTTTGGTAGGGAGAGTTATTCTGCTAAAAGCATGAGGGTGCAAAAAATCATAATGTGAGGATGTTGAATATGAGGATATTATGATACCACACAGTTCAAAGATAAAGTAAGAGCTTATTTTTTTCAGTTTTTTAAAATACATGTAATAGATTTTTAATAAAGGATTAACACAAAGTTGATAAAGTTTGTTAATGTTTAAATTTGAAATAATAAATATGTAGTATTTTTTAGTGCATTTGCACTTAAGGATATAGACTCATTACAATGATTTTCAGAATCAGAATACTTTATTAATCCCAGGGGGGAAATTGCAGTTTTTACAGATGCTTCATTAGATGTGTTCATATATACAAAAAGGCAAATATAAATTTACAATAAGCACAGTAAAGATTTGAATAAAAGTGCTAAAATACGCAATAAAGTAATAAAGTAATAGTGAAGTGGCAAATAAAAGTAAGTGAAAGTAAAGTGGCATGTGTACAGTATGAATATCAGTTAATTTAAAAAAGGTAAAAATTTAATGGTAGATGGTAGAATAAAAATATTGCACATTTAAATAATTATAATGATTACATTATTGCACATTAAATTTAAAGTTGTTTTACTGAGTGAGGAGTTAAATAGATTGATTATACAGTTTGATGGCCGCAGGTAAGTATGACCTCCTGTGGGGAATGAGTCTTAAACTGAACGTGCTGCTGTGTCTGACCAGTGTGTCATTGTCCATGATGGTCTTCAGTTTAGACAGCATCCTCCTCTTTGACACTGCCCTCAGCGAGTCCAGTTCCACACTCACAACATCACAAGCCTTATGGATTAGTTTGTTCAGTACTCGCCATTAGTTTGTTCAGCACTCGCCATCACAGACTCGTAAAAGATCCTGAGCATCATCCTGCAGATATTAAATGACCTCAATTAATGGACACCGGAGACGTGCTATAGATGGGTGTAGAGAATCGCACGCTGACATCGGGTTTGCAGAGGGGGGAGTGTAAACAGCCACCATTACGACATGTTATAACTCCAGCGGTAAATAATACGGTCTAATTCCTACAGCCAGCAGTTTAGCGTAGCGACAACAGACATGTTCCTTGATGGTTATGTGACCGGGGCAACCGTCAGGTGCTGTTATAACGCTGGATTCAACCAGAAAACAAGCGATGAGCCAAAAGAGACGCTATGTGGCCTCGGTCTGCTACGGCGACCAAGCACCCAGATAACCGACTCGCCTGAAGTTGGCAGCCCAGAACGGTGTGTGTGTGTGTGTGTGTGTGTGTGTGTATGTGTATGTGAGTTTAGTCCAGTTCTACATGAGTGCAATTGTTCATACCTGATTCTGATTGTTCGGGAGTGTGAATGCATGGGAGAAGAAGCTTTTTGAACAGTCGTTTTCCAGATGGTAGAGGGGTAAAGAGAGTGTGTGAGGGGTGTGTTTGATCGTCCACAATGCTGGTTGCTTTGTGGATGCATTGTGTGGTGTAAATGTCTATAATTGAAGGGAGAGAGACACAGATTTTCTTCTCCGCTGTCCACACTATCTGCTGCAGGGACTTGCGATCTGATACGGTGCAGTTCCCGAACCTGGCGGTGATGCAGCTGCTCAGAATGCTCTCAATGGTTCCTCTGTAGAATGTTGTGAGGAACATGTGCCTTCCTCAGCCTTCACATTGGCTATGTGCTGGTGTTAAGGGACCAGGTGCCAGGTGAATTCCAAGGAACTTGGTGCTCTTGACATTCTTCATAATGTTGAGTGGAGAGTGATCAATCTTTGTCCTCCTGAAGTCAAAACCATCTTTGGTCTTGTCTATTTCAGTGGAAGCTGGGGATAAAAGAAATTAAGAGGGGTGCAACAAATGAAAAAATTAGAAACAAACAATTGCAATAATGCATTCAGCCTGTCCTGATCACTAGCTGTCCTTGATCACTTGCCTGCTGCTGTATTTGTAAATTGGGACGATCCGGTCCAAGCTCATTTATCCTCTTTTTTTCTTTCATTGAACGCTTTGTAATAGCATTTTTTGTAAAGACAAAACTAAATTTTCTTTTATTTTGATGCTACACCATTCTGCAAACATTAATGGTGAGTCGAACTAATGAACCGCACCTGAATTAATGAGTCAGTTTAATATCTGAACAATTTTAATGGAGGGGGGGGGCACCATTAGTCTATTTTGGACCAGCCGCCATTAGTCTATTTTCAAAAACAGGTTGTTGGTTCTACACCAGTCTGTTAACCGTTGAACTTTCTCTCTGTATGCTGTCTCATCTTTCTTGTTGATGAGACCCACCACGGTTGTGTTCTCTGCAAACTTGATGATATGATTTGAGTTGTGCAATGTTTCACAGTCGTAAGTCAGCAAAAAGAACAGCAGTGGACAGAGCACACAGCCCTGAGAGGCCCCCATGCTCAGCATGGTGGTGCTGGAGCTGTGTCTGATCTGGATTGACAAAGTCCCCAAGTCAGAAAGTCCAGGATCAAGAGAGAAGTGTTTAGGCCCAGTAGGTTCAGCTTTCCGATCAGATGCTAGGGGATGATGGTGTTGAATGCTGAACTAAACTCAGCATTCAAACATCCATCCATCCATCCATTATCTTCCGCTTGTCCGGGGTTCGGGTCGCGGGGGCAGCAACCGAAGTAGGGAGACCCAGACCTCCCTCGCCCCAGCCACCTCCACCAGCTCGACTGGGGGAACCCCGAGGCGTTCCCAGATCAGCTGAGAGATATAATCCCTCCAGCGTGTCCTGGGTCTTCCCCGGGGCCTCCTTCCAGCCGGACTTGCCTGGAACACCTCCCTAGGAAGGCGCCCA
>JAFMOD010000349.1:436842-456964 GCA_019802435.1 Corydoras maculifer
TATATATATATATATATATATATATATATATATATATATATATACACAGTGTATAATTAGTAACAAAAAACTGTATCAAGATTTTAGTATGGAAGGTGTAATTGTGGCCATTTTCTTTCTTAAGCACGCCATCTGCTGCTCATGCAGCTGCATTACAGTGATTGCAGTTAACATTACCCTCACTGGCTACTGCAGCAAATTTCTACACTCCTTATTAATTTAATCACATTTATCTACTATATTGATCACTGATTTTACACTTTTTGGCTTGCGAGCTACTTTTACAATGAATAAAATACATACAATACATAAAAAATGCTATAGATACATATTAATATACACTCAACGACCATTTTATTAGGTACACCCTCTCAGTTCTACAATCATTGTCTTATATTATTCATTCATTCATTATCTTCCGCTTTGTCCTATATATTAGGGTCGCGGGGGGTTTCCCCGTGCCCATCCAGGGGAGAACATTTCGGGCGCTGGGCAGATACGCCCGGGACAGGACGCCAATCTATCGCTGGGCACACACTCACACAGAAACACACACATACACACACTATATGGGGCGATTTGGAGAACTCAATTGACTTGAACCATGTTTTTGGACTGTGGGAGGAAACCGGAGAACCCGGAGGAAACCCGCGCGGACACGGAGAGAACATGGAAACTCCACCCAGATGGGGATTCGAACCGGGAATCCCTAGCGCTGAGAGGCGAACGTGCTAACCACTAAGCCACCGTGCCGCCCTTGTCTTATTTTAGTTTTACTAATTTTATAGATGGACTTTGTAGTTCTACAACTACAGACTGTAGTTCATCTATTTCTTTACATCCTTTGTTAATCTGCTTTAGTATGCTCTTTGATGATCAGAACCCCCACACAGAGGTATTAGAGTGGTGTATGATACTCAGTACTGCAGTGATACCTTTATTCAAATGACCAAATAATTACAAGCACATTTGTTAAATCTTCTAATATATTACTTTTGTTTCCCAAAACTGTGGGAATTATACTGTTAGAAGCTGTAAAAACATCAGAGACCCTGCAAAAATGCTTCCACATCAAGGACCAGCTTGTCTATCAAGGACCACTTTCCACTGTACCCTCATGTCCACACTCATAGACAAAGTCTCTATGATACAAAGGTGTCTTTTACCTGGAGTGAAAGTAAGCTGAATTAAGTTTTAGCAGAAACCACTAAAACAAAAACTCACAGAATAGAATAATTGACAACAGTCTCTAATTGTAAAACCACAAAAACTATATCGTGATATAAATTGGACAATAAGTGTAGAAACAAGACGGTAAATGGCTATATATAATAAATAAGTAAAGTCTTCTTTTAACTTTTTTAACAGGTTGAATGATAAATATAATATCTAAATCTGGATCAAAAACTGGACTGTTTAGAGCTCAGATTGACTCACCAGTGACATATATGTCCTCCTTCTCTCCACGCACAGTAAGGTGAATCCGCCCTCTTTTCTCAGTGTGGTCGTGTCCACACAGACTGGGTACACTGTTTTCACAGCGCTTATGAACATTCATGTCACAGCCTCCCAAACACACACACACACACACACACACACACACACACACACACACACACACACAGAAAGACAGTACTTCAGTCATATTAATGCTGATTTTGTTAATTAAAATATTTTATATTAATATCTTACATTCACCAGAAGCTACACAATTTAGTCTTAGCTTTTATTAAATACTCAGCAAACCTCAATTATTAACTCTGATTTTACCTGCTCAGTCACCACTGCATGATTTAACATAATAAATTTAAAAAATGCACATGTGACCTGAAGGCAAGCACAAGGGAAGGGATTTTCATTTTCCAGCAGAGTTAAATCTTAGACAAAATTGTGGATTGCATGTAATTCCAGAAGTTTAAGTTAGAATGGAACGAACAAGGTCAGTGATTCCTGCTGGTACATCAATAATCTAATCCCCTGAGTACCTTTCATAATTCATTTCAAGTGACTAGCAGAATAATGAATTGAAACAGGCTTTTCATAACGTTTAGCATCCTGGATGATGAAAGTATACATTTTCTGTGTGCGGGCTGTTCTACTGTGATTACAAATCCCTTTGTTTTACTGTTACCTAGTGGTCTTTTATAAAATCAGTTGATTGTTTTTGGCACCCATACAAGTAAGTTAAATTTAAAACCACAGGCACCTTATGGGCTGAGACTTTTATTTGTCTTAAATACAAAAAACTGAGTAAGGATACCTTTTCTGAGTTGAGAAATGAGGACAAACCTGGTTCCTTGGGAAATCTAAATGACTATGGAAGAGACGCAAGTTTGTACAGCTATTACCTCTTTAATAAATGCTCAATAATGTACATGAAATGTGTCTATTTGAAATGATAAAATAATGAATATATAATGTTTATTTTCAAATTCTAAATACATTATAATAATTAAGTTTGTTTGAAAGTTTGGGATTTATACAACCCTATATTTTTTGGAAAACAAAATGGACAGTTCACCAGTACATTACAGGGCAGATGCACAGAAATGCACAGAAATACATTTACACCTAAGGGTAATTTAGTAATTTTTTCTATGTCTAAATTTAGTAATTAGAACATGTTAATACTCAGTTACCCAGGTTACTAAACCAGGAATTATATGCATGACATTCGTGCAGTGTGGCGACAGTAATATTACTATGGAAGTTTATTTATTGCATTTTTTGAATGCATTTATTCCCTTATTAAACAAAAACTCATAGCCCACCAGACATATTTCTGCATATTTCTTATGAAGTTCCAAATGACAGGTAATTTTTTTTCCAATTATTAACATAATTCCAGTATGACCGTGTTGTATACAAAAGATCGGTTGAACTCTGAGCAGAGAGATCTATTTAGCATAAATGTGTCCTCTTGGCATACCTCACAAGGGGATTGTTACACTCGCCTACCTAGAGATTAAAGCAGCTGCGCATAGGAAGCGCAGAGCTGTCGCGCTCTAACGCGCTGAAGGGAGCCAGGCACGCAGGTAGCAGGGAATGGAATTTATTAAAGGTGTAGTGACACCACAAAACAAAGGTACCGACGAGTGAACATAACTTAAACTACGAAGTGCATCAAGGACAGGGAAAGAAGGAAATAAATACAAATGAAAACCAATCACGTGCACAACACAACCAATCAACGGAAAGAGATAATTAAACAAACTAAATAATGTAATTGAAAGTAAACTAACAAACATAGAACAGGTGCCCTAGGCACCTGTTACAGTACCCCCGCCCCTACGGTCGCGCAACGGGAGGACGCGACCAAGAAAAAAAAAAATAATAATAAAAATCCCGGGGGGGAAGCGGGGTCCTCCGCCCTCCTCGAGCCCACTGTCTATGCAGTTCGGTGGGCGCCCTCTGCGGACAAGGTGAGGGAAGCGCCCTCTGGCAGTACAGTTCGGTGGACGCCCTTTGCGGATGAGGCGTGGGATGTGCCCTGTGGCTATATGTCGAGGTGGACGCCCTTGGCGTAGTTTCCATGTTCTCCCTGTGTCTGCGTGGGTTTCCTTCTTACACAGTCCAAAAACATGAATCAAGTCAATTGAATTCTCAAAATTGCCCCATATAGAGTGTGTCTGTGTGAGTGAGTGTATGCCCATGAAGGAGTAAAAAAGAGTATTTTATTTGCTCCTAATTAACTTAGTCCTGAAACTGACTGCGAAAGACTGTAGCATTCACAACACAAATGGCATGTTCCCTGCATTTACTAAAAATTGCACACTGTTACACATTCCCGCTCACGCCCCGCGGTTCCTCGCTCTCCTTCACACACACCCACTCCATGTTCACGCCCCGCTGCTACACCCACCACACCTCACATGCCCACTTCCACACCTGACACTGATACTGGTAATCACAGATCACCCTCTCCAGATTATTAGTTGCAGGTGTGTCCCGTTGATGGCAGCGTCCTCTTAAGCCGCCGTTCCGGATCCATCGGCGCAGAGTTTTTTGGTTTCACCCGGTTCGTACACACGGTCGCTTCCTGTTGCGCGCAGCCGCGCTGTACGTGCTTCTACGCTCCTGCCGAGACGCCACCGATGTTTTTTCTGACGTGCTGCCTCTTCTCAGGATCGCGCTCATCCGTGAAGGACTTCGCGGACTCCACGGCACGCCCCCGCCTCACCAGCACTTCTCTTCGCTCGCCCGTTGTTCCGTGGTGAGCTGCGGCTCCCCGCCGCCTCTCGTGTGCTGAAGAGGACTGGACTTTGTGTTTATTTGTGTTTCCACTGTATTCCCGCCTGGAGGAAATAAACTCTTTTTTGGTTTACCTGAGCAAATACGCCTCCCTCCGTTCCTCCGGCTACGGGACGCTTATTTTGTGACATAAAACTCTGCCAACAGTTCAACGACGATGGAGCCGACCGAGGAGGTTCTGCAAGCTCAAGGGCGCGCCCTGGTGGAACTCCAGAATGGACTCAGCGAGATGACCCGGGCAATCCGGACACCGATGTGCCTCCCCCACCCACCGCTACCCCTTATCGCCTTTCGGAGCCAGAACGGTTCGATGGAAGCCCGGACAAATGCCGTTCGTTCCTGATGTGCGCACTACTTCCGCAGCCACCCGCATTCCAGCGAGGTCGATAAGATCTCGATGATTGCTCGCTGGCTGGCAAGGCGAGCGAGTGGGCAACGGCCATCTGGGAGGCACAGGGCCCTGAATGCCGGTCGTTAGCTACGTTTAATGAGGCATTCAGGACCACCTTTGCCCACCCCTTGGAGGGAGGGACGCAGCTGTACCGGCTTTGCCAGGGTTCCCGATCGGTATCCGACTATGCTCTGGAGTTCCGGGTGTTGGCAGCGAGGACTGGCTGGAGTGGTTCAATGCTCACGGTGATGTTCCGGGAGGGATTGCGCCGGGAGATTCAGCGCGAGATCGCCGGCCGGGACTTCGGTGCAACTTTGGACGATTTGGTCCGCCTCACCGTCCTGATGGAGCAGCATCTCTCCACGGTTCCGTCTGCGCGGTCTTCCAACGTCCGCCCGCGGTCCCTCCAGGGTGGAGGAAGATCAGCACTCGAGACTCGCTGCCACTCGAGACCACCTTTTCTATTCAAGCCGTGGACGGCAGCCCTCTACCATCTGGGGGGGCTCAAACTACTTCTCCCCCCCTACCCATGGGGATAGGGGAGGACCATTTCGAGGAGATTACGTTTTTCATCATCTCCTCTCCCTCTGTCCCCATTATTTTAGGGCTGCCCTGGCTGAGGCAACACGATCCGGGGATCTCCTGGATCGATCTGCGGATCCGGTCGTGGTCATCTCGGTGCGCACGGACGTGCACTCCTCCTCCCGCAAGCCACGTGTGCTCGGCGGCTAGGGTGTCATCGGCCTCCCAGTTGCCTCCTCAGGTACCAGAGGTATACGCCGATCTTGGTAAGGTTTTCAGCAAAACATTTGCTAACAAACTTCCTCCCCATCGCCACTACGACTGTGCCATTGACCTGGTGCCGGGGGCTAAATTACCACACTCGCGCCCTTATCCCCTCTCGGCTCCTGAGACGCGGGCTATGCAGGACTACATCGCCGAGGCCTTACGCAACGGCTTTATTCGCCCGTTCAAGTCCCCTTCGGCCTCGGGGTTTTTCTTTGTCCCCAAACAAGGTGGGGAGCTACGCCCTTGTATCGATTTCCATGAGCTTAATAAAGCCACCAAGCACTACCCGTATCCCTTTCCACTGGTACCCTCTAACCTAGAACTTCTGCATGGGGCGCGCGTGTTTACTAAACTGGACCTTCGGAACGCATACAACCTGGTTCGTATTCGCAAGGGAGACGAATGGAAGACATTTATCACCACCTCGGGGCACTATAAGTATCGGGTGATGCCTTTCGGCCTCACCAACGCCCCTGCGGTCTTTCAGGCCTTTATTAACGACGTGCTTTGGGAGTTTCTCCACCAGGGGGTTGTCGTTTACCTTGACGACGTGCTGGTTTTTTCTGAGGATCTGTCCTCCCATGTCGCCTTAGTTCGGCGGGTGTTATCACGTCTCCTCGCCAATGGGCTGTACGTTAAGGGAGAAGTGCGTTTTCCACCGGGACTCGGTCTCCTTTTTGGGGTTTATCATCTCCCATAAGGGGATCGAGATGGACCCCGGCAAGGTGCAAGCGGTCGTGGACTGGCCGACGCCATCTTCACCCCGAGATCTGAAAAGATTCTTGGGGTTCGCTAATTTTTATAGGCGTTTTATCCGGGACTTTAGTCGGATTGCGCTGCCCCTTACCGCTAGTCTTAAGGGTAACCCCTCCACGTTGCACTGGAGCCCGGAGGCGGAGCGGGCCTTCAACTCTCTGAAAAAACAATGTACCCACAAAGCCGGTGTTGGCCCACCCAGACCCCGGGCGCCAGTTCATCGTGGAGGTGGACGCCTCTTGTAGTAGGGCAGGTGCCGTACTTTCCCAGTCTATGGGGGGGTTATCTCAAGCACGTCTGATCGCGTACTTCTCCCGCAAGTTCCTGCCAGCCGAATGTAATTATGGGATCGGGGACCGGGAGCTGTTAGCCATCAAATTGGCCTTGGAGGAGTGGCGACATTGGCTTATGGGGGCCACTCTCCCCGTCCTAATTCTTACTGACCATAAGAACCTTGAGTTCGTCGAGAGTGCGTGGCGCCTCAACGCACGCCAAGCCCGTTGGGCACTATTTTTTAACCAATTTAACCTTCAGATCTCGTTCCACCCGGGGTCGGAGAACAACCGGGCTGATGCCCTGTCCAGACTTTATGGCCCCTCTCCATCGGATCCTGACCACGGTAATTCCATCATCCCTGTTAATAAATTCCTGGGTCTGATCCGGTGGGAGGTGGATACCCAAATTCAGGAGGCGTTGCGCACCATCACCATACCACCCAATTGTCCAGAGGGGAGGACGTACGTCCCTGTGGTTTTTCGGCCCCGTATTATCACGTGGGCCCACTCCTCTCTGTGTACTGGTCATCCGGGCGTCCTTCGTACCATCCAGCTTATCCAACGGAGGTACTGGTGGGAGTCCTTACAGGCGGACGTACAGTCCTTTGTGCGCTCCTGTGCCACCTGCGCGGCCTGTAAGACCCCCCGGGTGCTTCCAGCGGGTAAGCTGTGCCCGTTGCCAGTGCCGGAGCGGCCCTGGGCCCACATTGCCTTAGATTTTGGGTCTGGTCTCCCCTGCTCCAATGGCTACAACACCATCCTCTCGGTCCTCGATCGGTTCTCCCGGGCGGTTAAACTTTTCGCCCTTAGGGGGCTGCCCTCGGCGTTCGAGACGGCCGAACTGTTGTTTTTTCGAGTGTTCACCTCGTTTGGGATTCCGGAGGTTATTTTGTCCGATAGAGGTCCCCAGTTCACGTCGGCCGTGTGGAGGGCATTTTGCGAAAAGCTGGGGTCCTCCGTCAGTCTCTCCTCGGGGTTCCACCCCCAGACCAATGGGGCATGTGAACGCTCGCATCAGGAGACAAATAAATTACTCCGGATTTATGTTCACCGCAATCCATCCGATTGGTCGCGGTACCTCCCCTGGGCGGAGATTGCCCAGAACTCGCTGCGCCACTCAGCCACCGGTCTCACCCCTTTCCAGTGCGTGCTGGGCTACCAGCCCCCGTTTGCACCCTGGAGCGGGGAGGAGTCTGAGGCACCAGTAGTGGACGCGTGGTTTCAGCGCAGCGAGGAGGTCTGGGCACAGGTCCACCAGCGGGTAGAGGCAGTTATCCGGAGGTACAAACACTTCGCGGATCGCTCTCGAGGTGACACTCCCCAATATAAGGTAGGCGACATGGTGTGGCTCAGTACTCGGGACATCCGGTGTCGTCAGGGTACCCGCAAACTCCTGCCCCGGTTTTTGGGCCCTTTCCGGATCGAGGCCGTCGTTAATGAGGTCACGGTTCGGCTGAAGCTCCTGCGCCATTTGCGGGTGCACCCGACCTTTCACGTCTCCCTTCTGAAACCTTTTGTTCCAGGTCCGCTGGAGGCTAATTGGGCAGAGTCCAATAGAGAGACACCGGAGGGAGAAGAATCTAACATCTACACCGTGTCCTCTCTGTTGGACTCCCGCCGGCACCGGGGCAAGGTACAGTACCTGGCTGATTGGGAGGGATTCGGTCCTGAGGAGAGGAGCTGGGTTTCGGCCAAGGACATCCTGGACCCGAGCATCATCCGGGAGTTCCACCGGGATCACCCCGACCACCCCGCCCCTCGGCCTAGGGGGCGTCCGCCTCGCCGAGGTCCACGAGCGGGGTCTCGAGGGAGCAGTTCCCAGCTCTCCTTCACACACACCCACTTCATGTTCACGCCCCGCTGCTACACGCACCGCACCTCACACGCCCACTTCTACACCTGACACTAATACTGGTAATCACAGATCACTCTCTCCAGATTATTAGTTGCAGGTGTGTCCCGTTGATGGCAGTGTCCTCTTAAGCCGCCGTTCCGGATCCATCGGCGCAGAGTTTTTTGGTTTCACCCGGTTCGTGCACGCGGTCGCTTCCTGTTGCACGCAGCCGCGCTGTACGTGCTTCTACGCTCCTGGCGAGACGCCACTGATGTTTCTTCTGACGTGCTGCCTCTTCTCAGGATCGCGCTCATCCGTGAAGGACTCCGCGGACTCCACGGCACGCCTCCGCCTCACCAGCACTTCTCTTCGCTCGCCCGTTGTTCCGTGGTGAGCCGCGGCTCCCCGCCGCCTCTCGTGTGCTGAAGAGGACTGGACTTTGTGTTTATTTGTGTTTCCACTGTATTCCCGCCTGGAGGAAATGAACTCTTTTTTGGTTTACCTGAGCAAATACGCCTCCCTCCGTTCCTCCGGCTACGGGACGCTTATTTTTTGACACACACCATAATGGTCATAATTTTATTGCATTGCTGTGGAATTGGCGGCAGTGGTTAGCACTAAGCCACCGGCACGGTGGCTTAGTGGTTTGCCTCTCAGCACTAGGGATTCCCGGAATCACTAGGAGCACTAGGGGAATCCCCATCTGGGAGCACTAGGGAATCCCCATCTGGGTGGAGTTTCCATGTTCTCCCCGTGTCTGCGTGGGTTTCCCCCGTGTTCTCCGGTTTCCTCCCACAGTCCAAAAACATGGATCAAGTCAATTGATTTCTCAAAAATTGCCCCATATAGAGTGTGTTTGTGTGAGTGAGTGTGTGCCCAGCAATGGATAGGCGCCCTGTCCTTGGTGTATCTGCCCAGCGCCCGAGACGTTCTCCCCTGGATGGGCATGGGAAACCCCACCGCGACCCTAATAGAGGATAAAGAAGATAATGAATAAATGAATGCTGTGGAATTGGGGTTTGTTACACTCGTGTAGTCACACAGAAATCACCAACAATAAGCTCGTAGAATTGCAATATTATTTAGAAAAATAACACTTACAGAAAATCCTGATTAAATTCTGATTATTTTTTGCACAAAATCATCAAATTTTTTATTAATTTTTTTCATTAAGAAGTCCTTTTCTATTGCTACCGAAACTAATGTGAAAAGGCAATTAATTTCTGTAATAAGATTTGATTGGCTGAAAAAGTTTGCTCATTGAATGTACTCTCCAATTAGAGGGTGTGAATAAACTGACATAACGTTAGCCTGTTAGAAGGCTCTGATATTGAGGACTAAAACCTGTTTACACACTCACATGTGGGTGCCTCATGTAACTGTGGGGACTGCACTCATTCAATTTTAAAGTGAAATGATGTATGATTATAGGTTATGTTGATGAAAGTAGTATTAGTATTTAGTATTAGTATTAGTATTTATGGTTAAGGTTTGGGTAAATATCTAATAAATTAATAGAACTACATCTCCCCACAATGTATGTAAATGTGTGTATGTGTGTTCATACAAGCTTGCTCATAAGCTGTCTGTCTCTTGTTCACTTTAATGTTTGTTTAACACAACCACTCATTTTTTAAATTTCTTCTTCTGGAGTTACATTTGGGGGTGGCTTAGTGGTTAGCACATTTGCCTCTCAGCTCTAGGGATTCCCATTTCGAATCCCAATCTGGGTGGCGTTTCCATGTTCTTCCCGTGTCCATGTGAGTTTCCTCCGGATTCTCCAGTTTCCTCCCACAGCCCCAAAACATAGATTAAGGTAAATTGAATTCTCCAAATAACCCCATATAGAGTGTATTTCTGTGAGTGAGTGTGAGCCCTGCCTGGGTGTATTTGCCCAGGGCCCAAAATGTTCTCCCCTGGATGGGCATGGGAACCCCCCCATGACCCTAGTAGAGGATAAAGTGGAAGATAATGGATGAATGGATGGAGTCACATTTGGCTTGAATGCATGAAACTGAATAAATGCTGGCAATGTGAAATCCAGGGTTTTTATCCAACTAGAAAATCAGAATCCTTTTTCAGCTGGATAATTTTGGTTGCCAAAAAATTGGTGCTTTCCTAATTCTTCTTCTTCTTCTTCTTCTTCTTCTTCTTCTTCTTCTTCTTCTTCTTATTATTATTATTATTATTATTATTATTAATAATCATCATCATCATCATTATCATTATCATTATCATTATCATTATCATTATCATTATCATCATCGTCATCGTCATCATCATCATCATTATCAACATAATTTTAATTGGATTAGAAAATAACTGTAAATAGGAAAAGGTTTCTCTACTTAGTTACTTTATCTGTTTAATCAATTCTTACTTATTATCTGACCATTGATTTTTTGTTAAGAACAAAATGATCCTAATATCTTGCAAGTTTGGCTTTGATCCATTTTTATAGGAATGTAAGGTTGGTTACATATAATATAATATAGCATGCAATGAAATTAAGTGCAGAAGAGAAAGATCTCCCTCACACAGACACAAACACTCACACAGACACTCACTGGTGCATCTCATGCCCTGGTGAATGAGGCCATAAAGCAGTGATCCACAGTGATCACAGAAGGTTGGACTGGAGTAAGTATGTATCTTGAACTTGTGTTTACTTTTCAAATCCTATAGAGAGAAAGAGCAAGAATAAGAGTGAGAGCAAGGAAAAAAAAGCGAGAGAGAAAGAAATGAGAAATGTGATGTTTAAATTAGGTCTCTGATGAGAATCCCACAGATGCTGCCCTTTTCTCTAAAAATAGAACAACTCTGATGAGTCTATCTCTCTGTACAGAAACCTGTAAACATGTGCACACACACACACACACACACACACACACACACACATACACTCACACACACACAGCGGACATAGAGAAAGGGCTCATATTTTCTGGAAAGTCAGTCAACTTTTTGCTGATAGAATAATCAAGATTAACCATGTTAAGCAACCAGCATTAACAACCCTCCCACACAACACACATTTTTTCTTTTCACATGCTTTCCTCACATTTGTGTATCTCTTTGCTAATCTTCCTCATGTACTCATGTTCTGTTGTCTGGCTTTCCCAAACTCTCATCGATCAGTTGCCAGCTGCTAGCTACATTCTCCTCCTCTCTCTCTTATGTGTCAGCCAAATTCAGCCCTGCAGTCTTTTCTCTTTCGACACTTAGATCTACCTGTCACACACCCCTTCTGACAGCTATGCTGATACACACATGCACATACAATATCATATCACATTAACTTTATTACAGTTTAATAAATAATTTAAACTTTATACAGTCTCTGTATAAAGAAGCATGAAGGTTACGTTTTGCTTCTTATTGTTAATTTAAGATAAGATAAGATAAGATAAGATAAGACCTTTATTTGTCCCACAATAGGGAAATTCACATTCTCAGCAGCAAGTTACATTTAGCAATTAGAAAGAAATTTAAAAAACTAGTAAAATTTAAATAGAAATCTATATATACACACAGTACATTCTAATTTTCAGTTATGTACAGACATATAACAGAGGAATAAAATGAAACAGATATTACACATATGATACAATTTGGTATCTGATTAAACAGCAGAAAAGTATTGCACACAGATTATTGAAATGTATTGCACCATCAATGATACATTTATTGCACAGTGTTATTTGAATTTTTAGATCATATACAGTGTATGGACAAAGTATTATGATGAACGTTTTAATCATTAAATTCATATGTTTCATTCAGTTCTATTATCACATGTATAAAAATATCAAGCACCTAGCCATAATTTTTCTGGCTCTTTTATGTACCAGCATGATTGTGCCCCAGTGCCAGAACAGGTCTATAAAGGAGTGGTTGGGTGAGTTTCGTGTGGAAGAACATGACATGATGTGAGTATTATCTAACCTTTGAAATAAACTGGAACCGACATCATTGAATTGACTTTCATTCAACATCAGTATCTGACCTCACCAAATTTAGATACTGTGGCTGGAGTGCAAAGATGCTGGGGTGGGTTGTGAAAGGGCAGAGCTGATAACACTAGACATGAATAACCTCTAATCAAACTCCATTGGCGTTTCCACCCCTACTCCCAAATGTGTCTGAGCTCCTGTGACCGACACACTTCAAAATCTTGTTGAAAACCTTCCCCGATGTCATAGAAGCTTTTGTAGGTCATGTACAGTATAGTGTACTTAGTATATGTGTAGTAAAAAAGAATCAAACCAAAATTGCTAAATATATCATGTTATGTTTCGACAACATTATTAATAAGAAAAAAACTTTTAATTTGTTTAATAATGTCATTCACACTTTAAAGTGTATTACACAATACACTTATAAGAGAATGACATCTCTTTTTATGTTGGTCTTCCATTTTTATCATGACTTTTTTGGGAATGCTTTCTATAGATTCTAGAATGTGTCTGTAAAAAAAATGCCTTTGATCCAGAAAAGCATTTGGGAGATCGGACACTGATTTTGTAGAGGTTGAGTTAACGTTTTGTGTGGGTCAGTCAACTCCACTCCTTTACCCAACCAATAGACCTTGCTTTATCCACTGGGGCACAGTCATGCTGAAACAGAAAAGAACCTTGCCCAAAATGCATGGCTGAATGCTTAATTTTTATACAGCTGTGGAATTGGAACTGAATGAAATACTTGAATTTAATGAATACGAAGTGTGTCCCACTTTTATCATTATGATATATTTATAAATAGGTAACTGATATTTAACATACCTCGGCTTTAGGTGCAGTGACACTTCCTGGACATGTAAAAGTAACAAACTCATGGCAGCGCTTGTGCACAACAAAGCTGCAAACTAAAAGACATATGAATTACTGTATTTAAATTTTTTTTTTACTTTAAGCTCTGAAAATACATTATGTAAGAAAATAAGAAAAGTCTTACCTTGACACTGGAATCCTTGCTTCCCTATCCCCCTTCAAAAATAAAATGAGAATTAAAAAATTTTTTTAAGTTTTTTTTTTTTTAAAGGGTTTTTTCTTATCAGAAATTAGACCATGTTTTTTTCGAACAACACTGTAAATGTCTACAAAATTCATTACAAAATCTAAGCATCCTGGCACTGTAACGCTCAGTATGTATGATGTGTACCGCTATCTGGGTCAGAAGTGTTACAGCAAGTCAACTCGACTGTCAGCTGTTGTTGAAACTGTGTCAAGAGTCAGAGTCAGCTAACTATCCCCCACTGCGTTCTGGAGGGCATACAGCTCTGAGTAACTGAATTCATTTGTCTCCTAGCCATGCATTTTTGACATCTGTATGCATCCAACTTTGTGTGAAAAGTAAAAGGTTCCCCAGTGTTCAAAACAAGGTCCATAAAGACATTGCTGAGTAGGGCTAGTGTGGAAAAACTTGACTGGCTCTGCCAATGCCTTGACCCTTAACCCCATTCAACACCTCTGGGATGAACTTGTATAGTGATTATAAACAGGATCCTATTTGACATTATCAGTGTCTGACTTCAAAAATGCACATCTTGATAAATGGTCAAAATTCCAACACATACCCTCTTAAATGTTGCAAAAAACGTTTTTTAAAGGAAATTTTAAACTATTATCTCTGTACAGGTGGATCTAAAAAAATATAATGTATATACTTATTTTAACTTATTAGCAACAAAATTTTTGAATCTGGTACTTTCACTATTCAAGTATTTCAGAACAACATTGTGTCATCTGCCCAATATATTTAGTCGTAAAGCTTCAATTTAAGCTCTTCAATAGCTTGTCCATTCTGTTAATTACATTCTTGGTATGGTTGGAGTTTTCAAGGGTGCCAATTGTGCTTTTGCCATCTTGAGACTGGCTCAGCTCTCCCCAGTTGAAAAGCGTATCACGAGATCGTAGATCCATAGGCATATTCACTTGCATCAGTGAACTGGTGTAGCTGAGCAAAGCCTGGTGCATCAAATTTCTCCATCTTGACACAACTGTCAGTGCCAAAGTCCTTTAACTGTTGCAAGTCTTGCCGGCACAAATCATTTTAGCAGGTAGGGCCAGAGGAGCTATAAACCCCAGAGCATCAAAGATAGAGCTAATGAATAAAAACATGCATCTCCTTGTATGTGGTCACTCTTTGAGGTTGATCTTGAACTTAAACTGATCTGTCTCAGCATACCACTGGATTCCTAATGTTGGTTCCAATGAAAAACTCCATATTCAAGACAAGATCCTGAAATCCTTGTGCACTCTCATTTATAAGAATTGAGTAGAGCAACTTCCTCTTATTGCTTGACCATTTGGTTAGTCGAAATCTTCCCTTAAACAACATGCTTTTTTAATTTGGCACACAGACTGACTGCTGTGTCTTCATCAGCTGTAGACATAGGGCAGTCATCCACATAAAACATTTTCTTTATTGTTGTAGCCACTTCTTGTCCGAATTCATCTTTATAATCAACAGCTCATTTCCGCAGAGTGTAGGGGGCAACATTTGGTGATGTTGCACCAAAGATGTGCACCAGCTGTCACGTGGGGGGTACGGCCGAGACAAGATACAGAAGGGCAAGGACAAAAGCAATCGCTCACTCAGCGGGCCTCGAACCCGTGAGGTGAAACATTCCAACCACTAACGCGACACACCACGCCAGTAAGCAACTGGAATGACAGTGTGCGAATGCTTTATTTATAGCTCTGCTCTGAAACTAATGGTGTATATATATAAAAAAAAAACTACAACAAAGGGCGATAACGGCTAAACACAAACAACACAACCTAAATACAGGACAGCAAAGGGCTGTCCTTGATAGCGAAAACAGCCTAAAAAACAGTATAACCAAGGAAGCTCAGCATGCTAACGCCTTGGATAGCTGAGCTTGTCTGAAGTGCCTGGGTGCAGGGGTTCATTACGCTCAGACGTTATTTAAGCCCTGTCTTAACGTTAGCACCTACTGCGCGAGTGTGTGGCAGCGGCAGCAACTTGCCGCTCGGGACCACCCAGAGTGGCTAGACGAATTTTACGAGCTGTATACGCGACTGGACACACGTATTTGACAGCGGGCCAGAGCAAAGGTGAATCTTAAACAACCCATTAGTAAGCCGTCCGAGCCATCTCCTACCAGTGCAGTTGAAACCCCACCGGGGGAGCAGGAGCTGATGCAGCTGGGGGGTGTATATGCCTCAGAGAAGGCGCTACCTTTCGAGCCGCCAGTCAGACGCCGAGGTCAGGCCCGGTCAGGTGTCGGTGTCTCATTGGAGGGAGATCTGTTTTGGGGGTCCCAGAGACCAAACCAAGGTCACAATTTACCTCAACTTGGGGGCTTGGGGCAACCTCGTCGATGAGTACATGGTTCACCACTTGAACCTGCCCACCGAGAGACTGCAAACACCCATTCCCGTATCGGCCTTGGCTGATGGCCGCATGCTGGGGGCGGGGCCTATCACCCACGCCACCCACCCAGTGCATCTTAATATTAATGGCAAGACGGACACGCTCAGGCTGTATATTACCCGGGTTCCCAACCATCTACTCCTTCTGGGGATTCCTTGGTTAGCCCGACACAACCCGCACATCGATTGGCAGACCAGGTTAGTCTGTGGCTGGTCGTCTTGCTGCCAGACAACTTGCAATGAGCTGCTAAAACCCATCAGCAGGTAACCAATAGCTTTGGCAACCACTCCAAGGTGTCTTACCATCATGATCTTGGAGAGGCTTCGGGTAAGCACAGACGCTCCCTTCAACAAAGGCATTGGACTGTGCGTTTATGGAGCCCATCTAGGAGACGACGCCCAAAGAACACTACTCCAGATGTGAGTCCATGTCTGGGGACCCGAACAGAGAGGTCCCAGCGCACAGTTCAAAGCAGGCCATGTCACTGCTAGGTGGCAGCAGTGTCACCTGGCCCATGTCTATTTTAAGCGGCGCTCTACTCTGATATAGGTTGCACCTTTCTGTTACGCGGCAGAGACAAGATACAGAAGGGCAAAGACAAAAGCGGTCGCAGGTCTCACTCTGCAGGGTCTCATTCATTCAGCAGCTGGAATGACAGTGTGCGAGCGCTTTACTAATAGCTCCGCTCCGAAACTACTATTAAAGAACACGGCTAAACACAAACAACACAACCTAAATACAGGACAGCAAAGGGCTGTCCTTGATAGGGAAAACAGCGTAAAATAAAAGTATAACCAAGAAAGCTCAGTGTGCTGACACCATTTACCTAAACTTGGGGCTGGGTGCCTGAGTGCAGGGGTTCAATACGCTCAGACGTTATTTAAGTCCTGTCTTAACGTTAGCACCGACTGTGCAAGTGTGTGGCAGCGGCAGCAACTAGGTGCAGATCAACGCGAAACTAGTGCTACAACTAATAACCAGCGCTTCAGCTGGGGCAGTATCGAGTTGGAGTCAAGTACGACTCGGGATTCGACTGGTATGCACACAGATACACACGTAGACGAGAGCGAATTGAGAGAGTAGGAAGAGTGCAGCGTTACTCGCTCAGTGAGCGGAGGTAAAAATTCCAGTAGGGTAACACGAATCGCACCAGAGAAGAAATTCTGTCCCTAAAAGTGAATTATTACCTTTGCGTTGCATACCCCCAACCTTCTACAAATGGCCGATGAACCGCTGACCCTCTCAAAGATGCAAATAGGCGGCATGAATAGGAATACGTTCTAACACCTTATCCGAATTGCCCGTGTTTAACGAACATGGACCAGGTGAGACTGCTGCCACCTAGCAGTGACACGGCACCGTTACATCAGCATCTTGAATTTGGCAAGTTCATTCTCATAGTTCCCTTTTGGACACCAGAAAAATCTCAGTAGACTTACGTTTTCCTCTTTGACTTTAACCTGATAGAATACGGCTTTCACATCAGCCTTAATGGTTATGGGATTTTGTCTGAACCTCATGCGGGCACCAACTAGCAAACTTGTCAAATCTGGTCCTTGTAGGAGCTGTTGATTGCTGCACAATCAAATACAACGCGCAACTTTCATTTGTGTGGATATCTGACTCCATAATGTGGCAGTGATTTGTTGTTTGGTATGCACAGTGATCTGTACCTTAGTGAAGGCAAATAATTTAATGACCATCTTTCAGTTGCAATGACTGAGATATGATGTTAATAAACATGTTATCATTCTGCCATGTTAATAAACATGTTATCGTTCTTCCCCGCATTGGGGAAGTCCAGCTTGAATTGTTGATGCCAAAGCTCTTCTAGCCTAGTTACTGAGATCTGGGTGCTGTAAACTTCACAGCTGTATCCATCCTCAGTTCATCATTTCCTCGTTTAAGAGGTCCATTAACTGTCCAGCCCAAACCTGTTCTTATGGCAAATGGTCCTAATGCTTTATAAACATGCAACTTTGCATCTGACTCAGCTATCGCTGTTTGAATATCATGCATTTCTTTTTTTGCCCTAATTGCAGCATCCATTCTTTTGGTCTGCCTCAAGCTCCACTTCCTCTTGATCTATCGCCAGTTGTTCCATTACGCACAATCTCTGCTTCTATTTTCATTGTAGGTGCTGATTTTAGACTTGAACTTCGTGAACCAGATATTTTAGAATGTTCAGTAGAAGACATTGATGACACAGACTTTATCACTGTTATGGTCTGTCACGGAGGGGTGGTGCTCCCTGGGTAGCTCCGCACCTTATCCAGTTGGTCTCCACGCCCCTGTATGCTTTGTTTATGTCCTGGTTCTTGATCACATGTGTTTGTAAATCCTTGTCTTGCGTTTGTTATGGTATGTCATGTTTTTTTATGGTCACGTGTTCTGTGTAGTTCCGGTTTGTTTTGGTCACATGGTGTGGTTTTGTCTTGTGTTCACGCCCCTGTAATTATGCACACCTGGTTCCCCGATCACTGTCCCTATTTAGGTAGCTCACTCCCGTCACTCTGGGCTAGATGGTCTTGGTTCGTGCACCTACCCTCGCTTCACCTCGTCCACTCTGGCCCACACCCCCTGTCTCTGGTTCTCGCCCTGTTCTCGCCTCGTCCTGCTTCGCCTCGTCCTGTTCTCGCCTCGTCCTTTTCACCTCTCCCTGTTTCGCCTCGCCCTGTTGCACCTCGTCCTGTTCGCCTCGTCTTGTTGGTCTGTGTTTATGTCTTTGTGTTACAGTGTTACAGTTCACAGTTCACCGACTACGCGGTGACGTCAGACCCGCAGCCCTGTGTTCATCATTGTCTGTCAATGTGTGGTTCCCGAAGGACTGTTGAACTGTATGTGTGGCTAAAATAAATTTATTGTTGGCAACAAATCCCCGCCCCCGACTACGTCGTTCCGAGTAGCGGATCCACCTACTCCGACCGGTTCCTGGCGGAACCGTTACAATCACCTTGCATTTTTTTACTTTCCTCAGCACGCTTTATCTCTTTTGAGTTTCTAAAAATTCTTCCTTGCTCATAAATCTCCATAAACCATTGTTTAGCATGCCGCAATCCACTAAACTCGACACATTGCTTATTCTTAATATGTCAACATTTGTATCAATCCCTCATCAATTGTTTAATTTTCTTAATCATGCTAGTTAACTAGCTGAGCTTGATCCTATGTGCACATACTTGTCTTGCTTTATGCTCTTCCACACCTCATTCTGTCATTTTTACTACTTGTTTCTCTTCACACTTTTCCATGTTACGAGCTCAGTCCTCTCCTCCTTCTACAGATGTGTGGTGGAGAGCTTCCTGTGTTCCAGCGTCAATGTGTGGCACAGAAAAGCTCTGCAGAGGGTGGTAAAGTCTGCACAGAGGACCGTTGGAATCAGCCTCCCCACCACCACAAACATCTACACCTCCAGATGTAGGAAAAGTGCCTCCTGCATCATGAAGGACCCCACTCACCCAGCACACTCACTTTTTGTCCCACTCCCCTCAGGCAGGAGGCTGCGGAGCATTAAGTGCAAAACAACAAGACTGAGAAACAGCTTCATAGCAGAAGCTGTAAGACTCTTACACTCCACATAAATCAAAAGACACTTTCCAAAACCACTGTAACACTTACATCATCACTTTCCATCTTTTCATCAATTCTCATGGCTGGGAGGAAACTGGAGAAAACCCACGCGGACACGGGAAGAACATGGAAACTCCACTCAGATTGGGATTCGAAACGGGAATCCCTAGCGCTGAGAGGTGAATGTGCTAACCTCTAAGCCACTGTGCCACCCAGTAATTCTAACATAATATTTTATATTATAATATTTTTTATTCTACCATTTAGGGGTAACTGGGTCTGTGAAACAGAATTTCGTGAACATTTCATATACCACATGTTACATAAATGACAATAAAGTCTCCTTTAGCCCTTAAATGTTAAATACACCTCTTTGCATCAGTTAGTTAACCATTGGCACTCAATTTTCCACTGCATTATTTAACAGAAAGCTGTCTTTTTTACAACTTCAGTGTATTATTTTTAACATGGCAAATCTATATGTACAGTCATCGTACAGTCATAGTTTTCTTATCCACGAGCTGGCCAGACTGACTTAAAATACAAATTGAGATTAAAGCTTTAGCTTGGCACTCCCTCGTGTTGGAAAAGCTTCAGTTAAAGCTTTAGCTTGGGGCTCCCTCGTGTTGGAAAATACTTGAAAATATTCCATGAGTCCACCTTGTCATTACTGTTAATTTTTAAAGAAACTTCACAAAAGTAATAAATTTGTCTTAAACAAAAAAATATTTGATTATGACATGTAAATGTAGAGGTAATTGAAGAGTTAAAGTCTTTATTCCTCGTTTTCCAACAACAAGATAAGTAGAGCAAAAATGAGGTGTGTTCAAAATGTATCTGTTACTATATGTGAAGCAG
>JAFMOD010000349.1:457324-574482 GCA_019802435.1 Corydoras maculifer
CAGGGGGGCTGAATAATTTTGCACATCGCACTTTTCAGTTTTTTATTTGTAAAAAAATTGTTGATTCATGTATAACTTTCATTCCACTTCACAATTGTATATCACTTTGTGTTGGTCTTTCACATTAAATTCCAGTGAAATATATTTATGTTTGTGGTTGTAATGTGACAAAATATGGAAAAGTTCAAGGGGTATGAATACTTTTGCAACCCACTGTATACTATCATGATAAGTTGTAATACTACATTTACTCAAATTTATTGTTGCCTGACAGCCAGTAACTAGTATTTCTGGTTTTGAAATCAGTCTTTCTTTTTTAAATTATAGAGCCTTCTGGCTTTCTACCTTTCACTAATGACTACTGGCACATACTGCTACGTAAAGATATTCCCTTTCATGTAAGCATTAGATGAATGAGCACTTCAATCATCACACTAGTCTTTCTGGTGAATTTAAAACTTTATGAAACTTTATGAAACAAAAGATTCAAGGTTGATGGAAACCTCAGTTAGAGTTCGCTCTTTAATGTTGGCTTGATGTGTCAGATCCAATTCATGTCAGAGCTCGACTTTTCAACTTAAGGGAAATGGTTCCCATTCCTTATTCTGGAGAACCACCACTCCAGTAATCTCCTTTTAACAGCATGGTGGACTGTCACTTTACTTAGGATTTTGAGCAGGTGAGATAAGAACAGAGATTATAAAATCAATAAAAGAAGAGAAATAGTGTTGAAACTCTTCTAATATGCAAAATGTTTTGGCAAAGCTGTTGTATGATAGTTATGTATGTATGATAGTTTAGTATTTAATGGTCTTAGTACTGTATGTAAGAGGAAATGGGACAAACAAAAGAAATCAAGAGAATAGCAACAAAGAGGATGCAGGAGAGTAAAGGATGACTCTCAGATGGTGTTATTAAAGGAACATATGGCTCCATGCTGCTCTGCATTGGCTGGACTTCAGTATTCACTCAAAAACAGATTTGCATAATTCAAATTGGCCCTTCAGGCTGGATTTTTATCACCCACAGAAGAAACATGCTAAACAGTAGTAGTACATGAAAATCTACTCCAAACTGACTGGTATTTGAGAGTAAAAGAGTTTTACATAAAACCATGACAAATGTACATCACATGCATTGGGTGTAACAGATTAGGTATCTAGGCATTAAAAAGTGGTTCTCATGCTTATCTTGTTAACTAAGTCTATGTTCTCTGCAGCTTTCAGAACATGAATACAGACATCTAAGTACAGCTACTGATGCCAGTACAACTACTCTTTTTTTCTTTTACTGTAAGTAATACCATAAGCATCTGTATTACTAGTACTAGAATACAATATTGATAGAACCACTGAAACACTCAAACATTTAATGGCATCTCATTTTAAATTCAGGGGCGTGGTAGCTCAGTTGTTAGGGCATTGGGCTATCAATCTGAAAGTTGGCAGTTCAAATCCCAGGTCCACTGAAGTTACCAGTGTGGGTCCTTGAGCAAGACCCTTAACCCTCATTGCTCCAGGGATGTTGTGATTAACCCTGTGCTCGCTTTTCAAGTCGCTTTGGATAAAAGTGTCTGCTAAATGACCCAATGTAATGCAAATGTAAAGCCACCCCTCCTTTTGAAGCTATAACAGCTATAATTATTTTGTAAAGGCTACCTATAATGTGTGTCTGAGTTGTTTGACCATTTATTCAGAAGATCAATTGTTAGTTCAGACACTAGTGCTGGCCTAAAGGGCCTGGAGCCCAATCTTCATAGGGTTGAGTTCGGGTTATAATATGTGTCTCAATATCCTAGGCAATATTGGTTATTTAAAGCATCCTTCACAGACTAATGCCACTACAGTCACTAATACAACAGCAGCTACAACAAATACTACCATCGCTATTGCTTCTACTACAAGAACTAGAACTACAAATACCTTTAAAATTTTAAACACAGTTATTAATGATTTTGATACAATTATATCTGCTGCTTTGTTGCATGGTAACTGCATCTGTATTATTATATATATTATATATAACTTATTTAATCAGATCATATTATATGCCACAATCGTTGACCTTTAATTGAGGTGGTAACAATCTAATCTCTGGTTTTATCCAGCAGCTTTTTCTGGGGAAACATAAAAAACTAATAGACCAATTAAAATATGTAATCTGTAACGTATATACAGCCTTCAAACATTATAAAAGTCTAGCATGTCCTTGGCCTGTCTTAAGGTTTTCTTGCAGTCGGTTGTGTGAATAGCTTTTTTAAAATTGAACAATAAATAGTGTAAATGGGTGATATGGTGCTTAGTAGTAAGCACCTCTAAGCACTAAGGATCCAGGTTTGAATCCGAGTCTGAGTGGAGTTTCCATTTTCTCCCTGTGTCTGCGTGGGATTTCTCCAGGTTCTCTGGTTTCCTCCCACAGTCCAAAAACATGGAGGTCAATTGAATGTTGTAAATTGCCCCATATAGAGTTTGTTTGTGTGTGTGTGTTTGTGTGAGTGAGTGTGTGCCCAGTGATAGACTGACGCCCTGTCCTGGGTTTATCTGCGCAGTGCACAAAATGTTCTCGCCTGGATCAGCATGGGGTACCCCAACGAGAACCTAGTTGAGGACACCTTAAGATAATGAATGAATTAATTAATTCATCAATTAAATATTGTAAATAGATGTCTGAACAAAAAAGCTAAAGAATTATGGTCATTTTGGGCTATCCCAATTGATGAACCCAGCCATTCTGCACAGGACAAATATATCCAACGCTTATATCATCATTTTCTATTTACAACTCATAGTTTGTTACCATATGTAAGTAGTGGTAAAAGGATTTTAAAATTGGGAGCTTTGTCCACTGGCTCCATTACCTTATTCTGATTGCTCATTCATTCTGACCACAAATTCAAGACCGCAATAAAAGTCCATGACTTATAAACTCTATGATAATACATTTGAAATCAACTTGAGACAATGACTGGCATCTCTAAGTTTAAGGCCATGACTATGTTCGGAATAAAGGATGTCTTACACCCATTGAAAATCAATCATTGGGTTTACAGTTTTACACTCAACTGCAAACCAGAGTGTTGAAGGTCCAAAAAATAATTTTAATTTATCATCAGACTGTGACTTAAAAGCCTGTCCATTAATATCAAAAACAGGGCTGGGGATAAGGTATAACCCTGATAGAACACACTCAAAAAAGATTTACTTTAAGGAATATGTACCCAGCTTTAATCATTGCTGTACAGAAAATGAGAAAACCAGGCACCCATACTCTTGCAGCATTCCACACAGGAACTTCATTGTCAGAGCTTAGAACACTGTAAAACTGCATTGAAACAATGTACTATTGCAAAAAGTATTGGATTATCTGGTTTAAACCTATTCACTAAATCTTTACTTTGCCCCAATAAGGAATCAAACTCAGGCAGGTACTTGTTGTTAAGCAGATGAATGGTTCAAAAATATTTTATGCATAAAATTTTGTTTAAAATTTTGATAGGGCACAGCAGACTGCTGCATATACCAACTGCTGCATTTTCATAGTTTGAGAAAGCTACAGATAGCATTTGCAACCAATAGTCAATGCTTATCACAGTGGCTAATCTTAATTCTGTCAGTGCAAGAGAATGCCAAGAAATCTTGGCATTTGGTCTGTGGAACACTGATGGACAAAAAGCTTTGGACTGCATCCAATTTGGCAAAGAAGGAAAATGTCTAGTTGAAACATTAGGATATTACTAATGCAGAGACTTCAATTCACTCAGTTAGTCACGTCAACATGATATTGTTAACCATTTGTTCTAGAAATATTATTTAAAAAATGAATACATTAAGCATTTTAGTTTAACAAAAGTAGTTTTTTTAATGGGTCTCAGCCAAAAAGATTTGTAGGTTGTAAGCAAACTGTGCACATACCCCAGACATTATTTCTCTGATAAACTGGTGTTATTTGGCCTACATTTAATGTAGAGCAGAACATGAAGTCAAGCCAATGAGTAAAATTAGCTATCTTGGCAACCATAAACAAAAGTACCCATGCGATTATCAATTAAGTATATATAGATCACCTAACCTAATCCATTTATCCATTCTCCATGTTAAGTAAGGAAATGCTAGGTCATTTAAATTATTAAATTATTATATATCAAATGAAACATTTAACTAATTGGCTATAAACTGAGCATATTTAGGAACCGCAGTGTTAAACAGTTATGCTAAAATGAAGATTGTGGGATAAAGTGAAGTAATTTGAGTCAGTGTGTCATGGTGCCGTCTGCACCATACCTGGGATTTTGTTTTGGATTAGGGTGTGTTCCTTAGTTCTAGGCCTTTTAGTTAATTGTCTGCCAGCTTTAGTTGCTTAGTGCATGTTTATGTTAATTAACTTGTGCCTGTGTTCCTTATTTAAGCCTGTCTTAGATCTCTGTAGACCAGAGGTCATCAGTAATGTTTTGTCCCAGATACCTAAATTTTCATTCTTGGTTTCTTTGTGATTTTGATCAATTTAATAAAGTTACTGTGTTTTGATCTCTACCTGGTATTTTGTGTATGTCCTTACACTGCATTCACGGACCAAGCATTACAGTGTTTAAAATCAACCCCACAATTTTGAATAATATAAAATAAGCTTAAATAATGTGTGTTCTGTGACCATTAAAGAGACTAAATAATGACAACAATTTTAAAAAAATGTAACAATAAAATGAGTGATCGTCAATTTGAAGCACCAAATGCCACACTATACGATCATTGCCATGCCAAAAATAATCCACCATTCAAGTGTTATTCTCTCCAAGGATGTACAGACCATTAAATAACATGTTACAGTAGGAAAAATAGAAAATGTATTACAATCTGTATCTGCAGCACTGATTTGCAAATTAAGCTGATAACATTAAAGTGTATGAAAACAGTGAATTGGTGTTTTTGCTTTCATGAATAATCCCCCAGGAAGAACAGTTCTCCAAGAGGTCATCAAGTAAAACCATACACGTAACAAAAGCATGTATCGGTTCAAAACAAAAGTAAATTAGATCAAAACCTATATACCAATCAACTCAAATTTCATTTGTCACATGCTAAATAATACACAGAACATCTAGCAAAGAACTGCAACACCAATTTCACAACCCCAGTAATTTCTTTCTACCAGTCAAATAAACCATATGATCAAGGGAATCATTTAATTATGCTGTATAAACTATGGTATAAAAAGGAAAAGCAAACACATTGCTATTCTCATTAGGGGAGAAAAAGTGTGACTGCTACTAAAATAATCCACTAGAGGCCTACTTTTAAAGCACTAATAAAGAGGTTACTGCATCTCAGCAGTTATTGGTAAATTTAAAAATTATTTTATGATATTTCAAAGATATTATCAAGATGGTGAACCACTGTTTTCCAAATGTAAGTTATTTTTTTGAGTTCACACAGTGAGTGGGAAATGAGATGCACTAATGAGAAAAACTCACTGCAATGTATTATCTCATTCTGCTTATGAAGTGGAATAAAACCAATTCACTCAAGTGTTAACAACAGTGGATTTGGGTGTTTACACACCTATAGTTTGCATGCTCTGGTTTAAGCAAGTTAATGCAATCTAAACTTAAAAGTTAAAGTTAAACTTAAAGCATTTTTCCAATTGCTTTGGTTTCTTTTCACAAAGAGAAAATCCAAAAGCACCAAACATGTATTATAACAAACCACATTGAAATGCTCCTGCTGCTTATTGTTCAGACATGTCTGGGATGGGATCAGGAAAGTAAATACAAGCAAAAAAGTAGACAAGTACATATTTCTATTCAAGTTTACAATGGAAAGGTTCCGATTAGGATGTGCTTAAGGGCACCACACTGGCAAATAACTTTGCATGATATTTCACATATGGCCATATTGTTTTTTGAAACACAAAAAATTTACTTATGATGAAGTACATATGAGACCAAGTATTTTGTAATTTATGGATCCCCACTATGCTTTTTCCTGAATTAATTGTCTTTGTGTAGTTTTGTTTTTGTGTTTAAGTAATTTCATCATTTATCCAATGCTCATTATTAATGAGCTTCATGACAGGCTGAGTAAATCAATTTATTTTTGGTAAAAAAAAATAATGAATCGATTCACAGACAGGGATAGGGCGAGACACACCCAGGACAGGGCGCCAATCTATCGCTGGGGACACACTCACTCACACAAATACACACTTTATATGGGGCAATTTGGAGAACTCAATGACTTGATCCATGTTTTTAGACTGTGGGAGGAAACCGGAGAACCCGGAGGAAACCCACGCGGACACGGGGAGAACATGGAAACTCCATCCAGATGGGGATTCGAACCGGGAATCCGTAGTGCTGTAAGGCGAACGTGCTAACCACTAAGCCACCATTCATGGCAGCATATCTTTACAATTAGCACAGTCTTGCAGAAGCACGTTTAGTTGGCCTGGGTAGAAACAGTTCATTAAGGTGCTAACCCTGTCGTGAATGCATTTTACTGCCTTCCAAACTTCAACTGCTTTCCTAGAACCATCACTTAAAAGCTGGGTGTGTTTTGTCCCAGTTGATAGAAGAAGAAGGCCTACTGATACATTACCAGCCAATCATCCAAAAGAAATACAGCACCATAGAAAAGGACAGTTTGGCCACCAAGTGGGCAATGCTTACTCTTTAGTATTACCCACTGAGACACAAATTTTCACTCTGTTTGGCCTTTGATCTGGTTACAGTGGTTTCACCACATGTAAAATAATGTGAGGTCCACTTACTATTGGCATTTGTGTCAACAACTGCTAAATTTCATGTTGGTCCACAAATTAAGGGAACAGATGGCAGTCCCTTTTCCATCAATGGAAAGACATAACAACAGATGGACAGCTGCCCAGTCTGCATCAGGTGGTTAGGTTCTGTAGTAATATGTAGACTAGATGGATTAGATAAAGTGGGTAATGACTTTACTAGAATTTACTACAGGAGCTCTCTTTTCTTATATTCTGAAAACATGCTAGCAGATGAATTGGGACAACAAAATTACCTTAGGTGTGAAAGTGTGTGTATATGTTTGCCTATGTTTCTGTTCTGTAGACTGGTATTATATCTAAAATGGTACCCAACATTTGCATAAGAGATTAGTGTTGGGTTAGGTATTTTAAGCATGTACAAAAAATCATAAAAAATGAAATTCCTTTTTTTTTTTTAAATATTAGTCTTGTTCTGTCACCAACTTTCGTCTCTCCAAGAACCCAAATTGTTAGAATTTAAAGTAAATACCAATGGTCAATATGTTTTTTTGTTATTTAGAACACAAACAGAAACAGTTCACCCCGGGAACTAAACTGTGTTTTTTTATTAACCTAATGTAAATACTGCTTTTGGTGATAGATGTATTTCTAACATTGTAGTTAATGTTCCACGTTGTCTCATTATTGACTTTACTACTCTTTAGTGATAATTGTAAGCTGGCATGTTACCTCAGATAGAAGACTACACTTTAATTTTCATATCAATGAGTGATGGGCTTAGACCCCTGTGCAACTTGAGTGCCTAGGACAATGTTTTGAAAATCATTGTCCATGGACAAAAAAACTGACGTACGGCAAAGATGAACTGCACTGTTCAAAGCATTAAATATACACTTTATTAACACAATGTACTGGGAATTAATTTTTTTTACAGATTTTACAGTGTGTCTGTGTGTGATCTTTTAAGCACTTTTTGAAAGCCATTTGTTCTGTATTGTAATTGATTTGGTAGTTCATATGCAACTCATTATAGCCTAAAATAATAGGTTTAAAATAAATAAATTAGCATACCTAAATACCAAACTTCAAATTACACTTGCTTTCGAGGTAGCCAAAAGAATTTTATGTTTCTATGCATGCTGATAAAAATAAAAAATAAACAAACATGTGAATTAAATGTAAGTACCAAATGAAGTCAGTGCAGTGGCTGCAGAAAGTGGGCTGTTTGAAGAAGCGCGCAGTGAACTGATGGTCTTTTACTTCTACAATCCTCTTGTGCTTGAGTGCGCCCTTCCTCTGGAAGACTGGAAGCCTAGGGGGAGGTGAGAGTGGCGATGGCAGGGGAGAAGAGGAGGGCGAAGGGGAGGACAGAGCCATTGGGGACATGGATTGAGATGGAGAGACCGGGGTGGACATGCTGTTGAAGGACAAAGAGCAGAGGGGTTACAAAAAAGGTAAAGAAATGTGCAGACAGGTGAGGAAACAGGAATGATTAGAAGGAAGAATGAGATGCTGAACAAACTAAAGCCAGTTTGTCTTGCTGATAAAGAGATGAAAACCCTCAGAGGGGAAAGGTAAGAGACTGAAAAAGTAATAGAGGGAAAATGAAAATGGAAAGTAGAAGAAGCTTGTTAGTGAAGAGAAAAAAAGGTTAATACCCATACAATCACTGGACTCTGAAGCATAATTAGTGGTGCTCCATTCCTACTTCATAGAAAACACAAATCCCATCTTAACCTTATCCCTGTCACATGTTTCTCCGCCCTTTACCTTCAAAACATTTAAAAAAAAAAATTGTGACAATTCCCACATCTGATCTCTCTGTTGGGTCAGAATTAAAGTCAGATTGTTGTGCAAAAAACAGGATCACTTTTAATCAGGTCGATTTGAAAGAGGCTAATAGAGTGCACCTAGCGAGTGATAAACCAAAGAGCATCAATTCTAGCAGCTAGAAATGAAAGCGCCCAAAATAGTTTACCTCAGAACTGAGACAAATAAAGCTGAGAGGAATCAAACAAAACCACAGGAGAGAGCAGCATGTAAAGGAAACTAATCAATTACAAGAAGCACCCGCAGTATAATGTCATGAAAATCACAAAACGCAGGAGGGATATAAAAAGTACCTTGTTTAGTAATTTTGTTTTCTTGACAGACTTGCTAAATAGAAGTTTGCTTCTCTGTTCCAGTCTTATTCTTTTCCTTTGAATAGGATTTGGTGTCCTCAACTCTGACTTCTGATTCAAAAGTGCAAAAGGAAAACTGATGAAAATAGAAAAAAAAACAATGAACAGAAATGACGATGTGATAAAAACCCAAGTTTTTTGGAAAAGGAAAAATATGGAAGGCTTGACAGTTCTGTATTTCTTTATCCAAAAGAGACTAAACCAGGAAAGGGACACAACTGTTATTCTCACTTTCGAAGATTCTGTTTTCACCAACAGGAAGATGTAATGTGGTGAAGAGAGAGATGATAAGCTGGAGCGAGATAGAGAGAGTAGATGAGAGACTGGCATCAGTTCATTTTTAAAATCTAGGTTACCTTTCTCTGGAGAGTGAAACAGAGATGGATGGAGAGAGAAGAGAGAAAGAGGACAGAGAGAGAGAGAGAGAGAGAAAGAGAGAGACGTACTCTGCACAGGCTGGTCAGCTAAATGTCTTGAGTAGTTTAAACTGTGTCAAAACTGAAGAGCACAAAAAAATCTGACCCTATATAAAAATATAGTGACTGAGCAGGGGTGTAGAATGTTATTTTTCAATAAGCAATCATAAGTAAATAAGTAAGTAAATAAGTAGATAAGTAAATCATATAAGATATTAAACACTTTTAAAGTACACTGATTTTTTTTAAGATTGTACAGTAGATATGAAACTTTTTTATCATGGATTGGCAACCTGTTCAGGATGCTTTTTTGCTTACTGCTTTTGCTCTTTGACCTTCAAGGGGTTAGGCTACAAAAAATATTAAATAAATGGAAGAATGATTAAAGTGTTGATATCAAGGCTATATGTGAGTAAGCTGTGTTATTCTACACAAAACATACTCAACCATGTCTTTGTGGCATAAGCATGTTGAAACTAAAGGGTCCTTTTATAAACTATTTCCACAAAGTTAGAAGCATTAAATTATTAAAAGATTATGGCAATGTGCTTGTTTTTATACATCTGTTGCAATAGGACTGAATACCTGGATTCAGAAATAAAAAGGTGTGTCCCAATATTTATATCTATATAAATATCCCTTTGGTGATTTGGTTTCTGTGTGTGTGTGTGTGTGTGTGTGTGTGCACGCATATGTGTATGTAGAGGGCAAGAGATGAAAATCAAGCACCAGAAAGGGAGGGATGGTATTAGCACAAAGTGAGAGATAGAGGGAGTAAGAGGTTGAAGGTCTAATTATGTAAAATGTAGGTTATTAGTCTCCTGATGAGGACACTATACACAAGTTAATTAACAATTATAATTAGCAAGATTGTTAGAAAGCAAAATGGTGTCATTGGACCAGTGTTAACATGGGGCATCAGTGTGCACTTTCATTTGTGCATGTGAGGGTGATGAATCATTAGGATTAGATAATTTAACAGAAGTGTTGTAAAGGCCAAGTCAAGATCAAAGATCACACAGTCCAGTGAATACATCTATACTCATATCAACAATTATCAATATACATGAGTTTTAGTCATTTGTGGTGAAGGTCTTTGAGGTGAATATGTTTTAGTGCTCATGTATTTATTTTAAAACAGCATTAATTGTTTTAAGCATATGGCCATTAGGTATCCAGCTGGTATGCTATTTTTAACCTTTGGGAGATCCTGCTACAATACATTTAAGGATTTTCTTTGCATGTACTTACAAACAGACTCAATGATGTTGACATCATGTCTTAGTCAGGGCTAAATTATGTGTTAAAGATCAGTCATAATTGTCAATTCATTTAAACCAGTTCGGTGACTCTGATAGAACTGCACAATGAATAAAACTCTGCCTGATCTCATCAGTAATGGTACTCTACAAATATATACTTACAAACTTTCAAGAATTTGGCAACATAAATTTTTATATAATGCAATTATTATTCCATATAGGTGCTTCCAACCTTTCAGTATACATGCAAACAACCAATGAAAAAAAACACCCTTTCACCAAGGAAATCAAATCAAGCACTTTTTAACTGTAAGGTATCATCAGAAAGCAATTTGACTTCTGTCAGATGGAAACATCATCAATTTTGACTTATCAGTCTAGAGCACCTGTTGATAAATATTTGCACTTAGTCAAACCCAGCCTTTGTGGAAAAATTAAAAACCATTTTTTCTTCAAATTCCTAAAGGGCCACCATGTGTAATGCCAGAAATAGAGGCAGTTGTATATAAAAACATTCTGTATATACATATACATAGACCTAAATAGACAGCTATACATAAAGCAATTTTGGACATACTTTCAAAATTGTCTTATGAAAAGGTTGAGTTGGTATAAATTAAATAGCCCTATTTGAGTAATATTCTAATTCATATCATGACAAAAACTACCCAAGTAAAGAAAAAACACAGTCCACGGTCCATGTGCAGAAGTTATAACTTTAAAATGAACAATCAGTCAATCCAAAAAAACTCAAGAACTTTAAGTGCACAAATAATACCTGTGGTGCTAGTATTGTGGTCCTGACCATTAAAGAACAGAGTAAAGGAGACACAGGGGGGGGGGGGGGGGGGGGGGGGGGGGGGGGGGGGGGGGGGGGGGGGGGGGGGGGGGGGGGGGGGGGGGGGGGGGGGGGGGGGGGGGGGGGGGGGGGGGGGATAAGGATCCAACCACTTTCAACTTTATCTTATTCAAACCCTAAAATCACTTGATCAACAATATACAAAATAAAAGTACATAAATAAAAATGACAAATATCATAAAATAAATATTCCATTGATACAAGTTTTCTGATTTCTTATTATTAAAAATTCTATTTTAGTTTAAATCTTTATATAACAAAAAAGCACAGAGAACTAAATAATAATATAATTAATAATATTTTGTCTTCTATATGGACAAAAAACATTTAATTAATTTAATTTCAAAGATTATTTAAGTCTTATTTAGTCCATAATACATTAACAACATAACTGTTGTTTTGCACAACAGTGTAGTTTTAAAAAATATATTTTTGACATACCTAAAATATATTTTTATTTAGAATTTGTTGTCCAATACCCACACCCTCCCCAAATCACTTTTTTTTAACTGTTGTGTATGAGCATCAATCATCTAAAAGCTCATAATGAAACTCTGCCACCCCAGCTGAGTCCAAGCCCTGGCTAACTAATTGCTCTAATTAAGAAAACTGGTCTCTTATCCAATCAGATGAAATGAACCCCAGTACACTACAGCTCTCAAAATAAATATGGTTAGAAAGGAAGAGCTATGAGGAAAAGTATAACATTATGTAGCTTAAAAGGTAAGAAAGACATATGCACATCAACATTTGGGCATGTTGCATTTTAACTGAAAATTTATGTACAAAACACTAAAATCAACATAAATTCTCTTTATTACATAGCTTGTAATCATGTAATTGTACTTAAAAAATAATGTAATAATATATTTTGTAATCATGAAAAAAAACTGTAAAATTGTAAAAAAAAAAATAAAAATAATAATAAAAATAAACGGCTGTGATTTCAATGCATTTAACATTTGGGTGAAATATTTATTTAAGACAATCACATGTACCAGAAGGGGAGTCAAAAAAACATTATTATTACATATTCCAAACTTTATCAAAATATCTGTGTACGCGAACAAAATATGTGGCATATAGAAGAAATACCTTTGATCCTGTGTAAATGTCAGGCCAACACATGTTTCTCTAATCACTCACAAATGCTTCTGTTTTTCTTCTTACACATTTTACAACGTGAGGTGAAATGTGAAAAAATCCTGTGAGACAAATTGAAACAAATGTGAAGGTCAATAATGAGAGAAAAGAGCATCAAGCCATGCAAACTAGAGGATATCCCTGTGGATTCTGATTAATTTGTTATCGGTATCCATTGTAATGATGAATAATGAAACAAGCACAGATTGCAAAAAAAGACAACAGGCAAAGCTAATAGAAATGTAAGTGAGAGTAAATAAAATATGAAAAAGCTACACACTTTTGCTTTCCTATTTAAGTTTTGTTTCGATATGTGCATACAGAGCACAGGACTTAAAAGAACAGTATGGTGTATAATTTTGTGTGTCTGGAAGCTATTATAATAATAATAATTATTATTATTATTATGTTAATAATAACAACAAACAACATCAATAATAATAATAATAATAATAATAATAATAATAATAATAATAATAGGCGGCACGGTGGCTTAGTGGTTAGCACGTTCGCCTCTCAGCACTAGGGATTCCTGGTTCGAATCCCCATCTGGGTGGAGTTTCCATTTTCTCCCCATGTCCGCAGGGGTTCCTCCGGGTTCTCCGGTTTCCTTCCACAGTCCAAAAACATGGATCAAGTCAATTGATTTCTCCAAATCGCCCCATATAGAGTGCATGAGAGTGTGCCCAGCGATACATTGGCGCCCTGTCCTGGATGTATCTGCCTAGCGCCTGAAACGTTCTTCCCTGGATGGGCATGGGGAACCCCCCCGCGACCCTAATATAGGATAAAGCGGAAGATAATGAATGAATGAATAAATAATATTAATAATAATAATAATTCATTCATTCATTCATTCATTATCTCCAGCTTATCCTCTATTAGGTTCGCGGTGGGGTTCCCCATGCCCATCCAGGGGAGAGCGTCTCAGATGCTGGGCAGATAGACCCAGGACAGGGCGCCAATCCATCGCTGGGCACACATTCACTCACACAGACACACTCTATATGGGGCAATTTGGAGAACTCAATTGACTTGATCCATGTTTTTTAGACTGTGGGAGGAAACCGGAGAATCCGGAGGAAACCCACGCAGACACGGGAAGAACATGGAAACTCCAACCAGATAGGGATTCGAACCGCGAATCCCTAGCGCTGACAGGCGAACGTGCTAACCACTAAGCCACCGTGCCGCCAATAATAATAATAATAATAATAATAATAATAATAATAATAATAATAATAATAAACACAATCCAAACACATGGTAGTAGATGAATTAAAGATATTAAATTGCTTTTAGTTCTGAATGTGTGTAAATATGCTTGTGTCTTTGCCTTGTGATAGACTGCTGTCTTTTCTGTTTTTTTGCTTTATGGATGCTGGGATAACCTCCAGCACCACACATGAACCTTATCAGGATGACTTGGTGATTTGCTCTTTTAATTTCCAAATAAGGTCACCCCAGCAGGAAAAACCTCAAATTTAATTTGAATGATTTATACAAAATGCCCTTCAGAATGCAACCCTCATTTTTGCCTAGGCGTAGAGCCAGAACTGCAAGTACAATAACACATACAATTACAATGGCTAGGATAACTAAGTATCTTCAGTGTTCACATCATCATGTCTTTGGAATGAGAAAGTAAATTAATGACCTAAAAAAACATGGGGAGATCATGCAAACACCACAAAGAATGAAACTTTGTAAACGAAAATACCATTTTAATAGCTTTTTTCCAATAATTTGCATTGTTTAATAGTTGATATACTGTACTCCTTTTTGCTTTACTTATTCTTTATTAGTTTTACTTACTGTAATGATTTGTTCTACGATTACGAAATGTAGCCATGTTTGTGGACTATAGTACATACAGTGTTAGACCCTTTCAGTCTGTTCTCTAATGGCCTGGACCCGAATAAGAGGACCACAAAGCAGGTATTATTTGACTGGTAAATTATTCTCATTTCATTAGTGTCATTAGAGGTGTTTAAATGAAACTACAGCAGCACTACTGCACTGTAATCCCCTCACTGCAACACTGTCACTGCAGAACTGACAATAAACAATATACCATGTGAATAAAATTGAAATAAACATAAGAAATTACAATAAAAATATTTAGAAATAAAATAACATAGAACATTTTTAAACAATAAGATATTTCCACTTTTATATTTCTTCCATAAACGATTATACTATAATAATCTAAGCATCACATTTTTAAGCAGGGACCTAGATAATCCTGTGCAGAAGTTACTTTGTCATCTTTTGCCATCACATCATGCACCATTACTAGCTCTAGTGTTACTGTCTTTTTAGACAATAAACATTGTTTAAACTGTTAGTATAACATGGTAAAAATTACATAAACACATACTCATTTATTTGCATTATACAGCTTTTACTTGCATTTATGGCTTGGATGACTGACTGTGTTCATAGACACTTATCTCTGGAAGTGTTCTTGAGCCCATGAAGTAATTTCCAATAAAAAAATAATGCTAGTTTTTCATGCTGTGCCACCTAAGGGCTTGAAGATCTTGATTAACCCATGTGTGCAGAGATTTGTCCTGATTCTCTGTATCTTCAATTGATATTACAGGCTGTATATGATGAGATCTTTAAAGTATGATGAGATCTTTTGCACTTTTATGTTGAGAAAGACTTTTTATGATTCTTATTTTTGATTTCTGTCACTGTACCATTTTCAACCTGTTGCTGACATCTAATTCAAAATGAGGTAATGTTTTCTATAATTTTGTAAAATGTCTTAGTTTTAACATTGGAGATGCTGTTTGTTATATTGTGAATAAAAACATGAGTTCATGAGATCTCTGTTTTTACGCACATTTAAAACAGCGTTCAACATTTTTGAAATTGGGGTTGTACCATATTACTTACTTACATTACTTACTTACATCGTTATAAAGATGAAAAGATGTTTTTTCTTACTGATGGCAAAAGAGCGTTATACTTGATGCTGCTGTTGACTGCTGTTATTCAAACACAAAAATATACACACTCTAAAATCTTATTTGCAGTTGTCTTTAGTCATTTCACAAAATAGTTCTTTTTCCCTTTAATATCTCAATACATTGAGGAATAACTCCTCTATGGCCAATTGTAAAGACTTATTCTCAATGTTTTGCTTTACTAAGCAGTTGTTTGCAAAGTGACATAATGGCATGAGGTGTGGCTTGACATTTTTAAGTTAAAATAAAATTTGAACTGCACTTCTACATCCATCTAAATGTACATACTCCCTTAAAAGGTTTGTCTGTGGAGATGTGTTTTACTTTTATGGGTTTAAGCCCAGTCGGAACAAACATTCTTAGCCTGCTGATGAAAACACAGTATTCATTCATTCATTATTTTCCGCTTTATCCTATATTAGGGTCGCGGGGGGGTTCCCCATGCCCATCCAGGGGAGAACGTTTCGGGCGCTGGGCAGGTACACCCAGGACAGGGCGCCAATCCATCGCTGGGCACACACTCACACACACAGACACACTCTATATGGGGCAATTTGGAGAACTCAATTGACTTGATCCATGTTTTTTGGACTGTGGGAGGAAACCGGAGAACCCGGAGAAAACCCACGCAGACACGGGGAGAACATGGAAACTCCATCCAGATGGGGATTCGAATCGGGAATCCCTAGCGCTGAGAGGAGAACGTGCTAACCACTAAGCCACCGTTCCGCCTAAAACACAGTATATAACTTATTTTTTCCAAAGAAACATTTTTTTATCTATGACAGTAATCTCAGAGAAGATTCTGCAATAAATCAATACAGACATGTTGACCTGGGATAAACACTCCATGGCCACTTTATTAGATACACTGGTCATTTTACGATTGTAGTATCTTGGATGTATCTCTGGAGTGCTGCAAAAAATCAAGTACAAGTTTAGATTAGTTCAAGTTCATGTCTTTATATTAGAACAAAAATCAATATGAGAAATTAGATAGTTATAGGTGTTGAACTACCAGAGAAGAGATGGAGAATGGTGTGTCAGAGGAAAACCATGCAGAAATTAAGGATCCAGTGGTTTTAAACAATTATCCAACAAAAGGGTTTAGATGAACTAAATTGTATTTATGAACAGATGCTGCACAGTCAGGTAAATTGTTTTATTTAGCACAAACAGTATTCTTCATGTGGCGGCACGGTGGCTTAGTGGTTAGCACGTTCGCCTCTCAGCGCTAAGGATTTCCGGTTCGAATCCCCATCTGGGTGGAGTTTCCATGTTCTCCCCGTGTCTGCGTGGGTTTCCTCCGGGTTCTCCGGTTTCCTCCCACAGTCCAAAAAACATGGATCAAGTTAATTGAATTCTCAAAATTGCCCCATATAGAGTGTGTCTGTGTGAGTGTGTGCCCAGCGATGGATTGGCGCCCTGTCCTGGGTCTATCTGCCCAGCGCCTGAGAATTTCTCCCCTGGATGGGCATGGGGAACCCCACCGCGACCCTAATAGAGGATAAGCGGGAGATAATGAATGAATGAATGAGTATTCTTCATTCTTAAATAGGCTGGTATGTCAATAAAGTTGTTCCTGGTCCTTACTTAATTACAGTAAAATATTAATTGCAAAGCCTCTAGGTCTTACTATAAAAGAAACTGTCAGTGGAATTTACTCTATATGGAGAGAAGAATTGAATAACATTACACCACCACCATGTCTATTTCACTGTAATGCTGTGTATTTTCCACCCCAGCAGAATGAAGTTTTGTCACACCAAAACAACTTTTTACGTATTTGTCTTTTTTTTTTTTTTACCTCAAACTGAATGTGTTTATTGATTGAGAGGAGACTTTAAGACAAACCACCTCACTATGTTAAAGTGTTGAATTACAATCACCCAAGCGGGCTGACCTGCTTTCCTGTATAAAGACCATCAACAGATCAATTTTGTGCTGAGAGAGACAATCAGGAACCTTGATGCCAGAATCAGTGTTAAAAGACACTAAATGTAAAAGTACATAAAGCTAGTACTAGTTGAGAAAAAGATGTCCAGATTGATAAAGATATCAGATTCTAGAATAGGTTTGTGTATGTATGTTTGCTATTAACAAATATTGTGGTTGAAACAATTAAATAACATAAAACTAATGCCAACATCAATTGTATTAATGAAAAATTAAGCAAACACATAATGAGAAATAGGCTGGATAATTTACTGCAATTAGTGTAAAATATTTAAATACCTTTCCAAGAGCATAGCTCAAAGGTTTTTGTTAAAACTCATGCATTCAGTTGAACCATCCAGCATGCTTGGTGCTTTTACCTTTAATCAAAAAATGTCCTTGATTCACTTTTTAGGTTTTACCAAAATCCGAACCATGTGCCCAGGTAAAAAAAAACTTGTTTAATCCATTTAACCCTTAGGTGCCAAATGTATCAAACATCTATATTTATTTATTTATAATTAGGCATTTTTGTCCTCTATCCCTATATTCTTTTTTGTACACAATATCAATATGAACAATGGGGACCCTTTAATATTTAAGTTCAGGTGTTTCACTTTGTTTTTACATTTGTACAGTACAATACATTTAGTTATTTAGTAGATTTTTTTATCCAAAGCAACTAACAAATAAGAGAACAACACAATTCAGCAGTTAAGGAAAAACTGCACAGGTAAAATTAAGTCTATAAGTCTATAAAATAAGTCTCTATAAGTCTCCTTCACAAGTCTATAAAATCATGCACATACCCATGCATTTTGGACAACCTTATGCTTCCAACTTAAAAAGATCTTTTCTAATTCCAGCATGACTGTGTACCCAAGTAATAGCAAAGTCCAATATACATTTTAGTGCGTTGGATGTGAAAGAGCTTGACTAGCTTGCACAGAGCCCTGACTTCAACTACATTTAATACCTGTGTGATGATTTAAATGCTCTTTCAGAGGCTATTATCGTTGCAAATGGGCCCAACATAAAATAGATTCATCTTATTTTTTTCATTAAGGTCCTCTGGGGCATTTCTGTTGCTGTTTCAAAACAAAAGTCATTTATACAAAGTATTATTTTAATTACATTTTATATAATTTGTCAGAAAGTCAAATAAACATTTCAGTTTCAAATAGAATATTGTTGCAATTATTTGATGGTTCAAGCTTTACAAGGCTAAATGTTTCATATGAAAAAAATTCAGATGAAAAGCAATAATACAATTAGAAAAATCATATTCTTAACTTATTCCATTAGCAATGACTTTATAGGACATTCAAAACCTTTGAATTTTACAATTTTTTTATTTGCTTCCTTATTTTTACCATGTATAGCACACACACACACACACACACACACACACACACACGCACACACACACATTAAACTACAGTTGCTCTGTCAAGATGATTTGTATTTCTATTACCCTGTAGTACATACCATACAAGACACCTTATTATCAGGTACAGTGTAGCCCAGACTCTTGCTTAATGGTCATCACATGCATTCTTTCAGTCACATTATCTATTTATTAATGCATTACATTTTGATTTGAATCAAACTGATCATCATCTTTAATAATCAATCAACAGGAGCAAGAACACAGTAGCTACTGGTCTCTGTTTTTTGCTAAGTGAGAGAACTGACGCAGAGGCAAAAGAAGTGTAGAAAACATATGATGTCAAAAAACAAAACATGTATAGTACATGTACTAACTTTAGCAGAATACACACATACATGAGTGTAATAAATTATTTTAAAAGATACCAGTATAGAGAAGTAAAACATCATCAGAGTTAACAGTAAAAATAAATGATTAAAATAATCACTGGTTATTGGATGAATCAATGAACACTACAGATCATAAAAATAACAAAAGACATAAATATTTAAGCATAAATAATAATTCATTATTTTTCCAAACCGTTTCTTGCACAAACAAAATAAACAGTAAATGAAGTATGCTTTAATGGATGAAGAACGTAGACTTGATTCTTAATTCACAGGCACTAATGTTTTCACAGTCATATAGGAGGAATAAAAGTCAAAAATGTCTCTGGTGTCTAGAATTGCTACAAAGCTAAACATTTAAAACTATTTCCTATTTCTTCAACATTTCTTTCAAGAATACAGTTTTTTTTCTTAGTGTACATATATAAATATATGTTTATATAATATGTATATATTATATGTATTTATGCTATACATATATTTTAGAGATAAATTAAAATTTAAATAGTAAATTAATACAATGACCAATTAAATGTATAGGTTATTTAACAGCATTACATCATACATTCAAAGGAGAGATAAAAACATGTTTAAATGTATATATCTTTTTCAGCAAAATTAAGCTACATGGGAAAATTCAGTTCTGTACATGCAGTCACAGAGTACCATGTTAGTGCCTTCTAAGGGTAAATAAAAGATTAAGTAAACACTCACAGGACTGCACATATCCATCTGTTTCTTTAGCATCATGGCACAACTACCTCCTTCAAAAATAATAATAATAATTGTAATAACAATACTAATAATAACATTGCCTTGTTACACCTACTGCACCTTTATTACCTGAGCATATTCATCTCGTATATATGCAACTGTGTGTACCCTCTTTTAAAATGGAAAAACTGACTTAACCATGTCTTGATTATAAAAACAGAAAAACTTCTTAAAAAAGAAATTACAGATATCATTCCACTATTTTCGGTAAAGGGTATGTCTGCCTGTGACATGTGCAAGTACTTTGTGACTTTCAATGATTGCGGCTTTTAAAATGCTACTAGTCTAAAGGTATTTCTAAGTTTGCTACTTTAAGTCAAAGCTTCAAAGCTGCATTCAAAACTACGACAAGGGCATATGAGCTGTGCCTGATGTCAAATATGTTTGGGTAAAATGTCAAGAAGTGGGCAAAGATCTAAAGCCCTTATATGTGCTCACTTTATGTGTTTAAGTGTCTGTCATACTCATTTCATATAAAAACAAAACTTTGCCCTCTTGGAGTATTAAATGGTGTCTTTCCTGACAAAATCCTAAAGAATTGTGCTTTCAAAATACAACCTTCTAACACTTTTCAAACCAAATAACTTACAAACGTGCTAATAAAGATGAAAAACTGCCCAATACTTTATAGCTTCAAAATGAAACTAATAAAGTGTGTAATTGACCACTTGAAATATAAACTTTTATAACATAACGTAGCCATCTAGTGCCAATTGTGGATATTGCAACCCTCATTTTGGTTAAGATAATTAATATTGCTTGTACAGTAAGTCACAATACTCGAAACATTATCATGATCACCAAGAGTAATCAAGTAGTCGGGTATACTCGTGTGTTTGAATCCTTTGTGTCATTTGGCATCCAAGATTACAGCTTTACTATTTAACTTCAGACACAGCTAGCTTACTTACTACTTACTATACTTTTAAAATACTAACACAGTGAGCGCAATAGATTAAATACAAAACAAGGGGTTGAGAAACCTGGAGTAAGAAAAAAAAGTAGTACTGAAAAACTGCTACATATCTTTTGTGTCAGTCCTCAGTTATTGTTCTCTGTAAAAGTTCGTCATAGATCATAGTAACATCCCTGTTTAACAGCACAGCATCGGAGGTTGGATAAGAAAAGCTCCAATGAGATGGATAGGATTTATCCTGGTGGGATTTATCTATGCCTTTGCAATAAAAAAACAAAACAAAACATATCCGTATTAGAGAGTCTTATCGCATTATCGTATTGAGGTCAAAGTTCAAATGTTTCTTTCTGTGGGTTGGACACAACCACCAAGTATGTAGCTTTATTGTTTCACTACTATTCACAAAACAAGAAGCAGGACCATGTGCCATCCAATGTCCATAGTAAGATATCATAAAAAAGCAAAACAATAATAACAAAAATAATAAATAAATAAAATGCAGCCTAAAGCACTTTCTTGATAAATCCATTTTCTATTGATGGTGGACCTCTTATCCTTGAATGACCAAGTGTGTGTAAACATGACATCATTACTCACTGATTCCTGATCCAGTGTTTTGAGAGGACAGTACTACGGATGACATCGTAATGCTCAGTTGTGAGCAGAGGTGGAGCACAGATGGGGTTTCTGTGGACAAGAAAACAGTCTCTGTAAACTCATCTCCTTTTGTGACATCACCAGTACTCCCGCGACCTTGGGCACCATCATGACTGTCAATACTGCCTCGAGTCCAGTGCAGCGCATGCGTATGTGTCGCACTCCAGCTGCATTTTACCATGGATTTCACACACACACGCAGCAGCGAAGCCCCGTGTCATACCTCACTCTCCAGGCTGGAGAAATGAGCTGAGCCACGTCGTGAGCACAGGCTCTTGGCTTTAAGAGGCAGGTGGGGTGAGTAGAAGCGCCGAGGCTGTGGCACTGAGCGGAGTCTCTGATACTGAAGCTTTGCACTAGCACTCATTGACTGAGAGGTGCTTTTGGTAGGACCAGGTGAGAGTACTGGTGGGGGAGACATGGACACAGAAGATGCAGTTGGTGGGATAGGTAAAGAAAGAGAGGAGGGTGTGGAGGTGGCCGGAAGAGTGGGGTGTAAGGACTGTGTAGGGGAGGGGGATGTCTCAGGATGCTGGACTTGCTGACTGCTGAGGTTTGACTGACTTCCAGATTTGGCAGCGTCTGGTTTAGGGGGAAGTTTGGGACGAGAATCCCCACTGAGACTATGGTAATGAGGAAGTAGCTCCTCCTGACTATGCGAGGTAGCAGCACCACGCTTAGGGCGGCAGGAAGCTCTGCTGTGGCTAGCCTGTGTGTAGGAGCATGCTTCTGTGTGCTGATACTTGTCTCGAACCCTCTGACCTTTGCCTTTCGATCTGCTGTGGCCACGTTTTTCACCCTTCACTGGCAACTTATCAACTGACCAATAACGTCGAGGTGGTGGTAGTGAAGCGGGTAGAGGTGGCCACTGAGGTCCAAGCCCACCACTCCCTCCTCCAGATCCCCAACCAACTCCAGTTCCTGAAGCCCAAAAATCACTCCACCCTTCTGTTCTGCCTAGTATGGAATCATCTCGGCTATTGATGCTCCCTCCTTTTTCACGAGCAGGATATGTTCCAAAAAACCATCCACCACCACCAATCCCACTGGTTCCCCCAGTACTACTACCCTCCCAGTATCTCTCAAACTGACCAAATTCCCCTGATGACCTGTCATCAGAACAACTTTCCTCTTCATGAACCCGATCTCTTTCAGACTCAGAAACAGCTCCCCTTCCACCTGCCCCTCTTATTCTTTCTCCTACTCTTCTTCTCTCTTGTTCTCTTTCCTGGTCTTCCTCTTCTTCATCATCATCCTCCTCATCTTCTGAATCCCACTCATGGAAAGACAATCCTTCTCTGGTATGTGCACGACCTCTCTCATAGTGCATTAACAATGGTCGCCGTTCACCTCCTCTTCCTTCTGCTTCTCTATCTGCTCCACTACTTCGTAGCCGCTTGGAAGTTGGAAGAAGGGTATGAAGTGAAGGAGGAGAGCCTCCAGATACCTCTGTACCTCCACTTATCCAGAATTTGACAGACGAGGGAAGTTTGTTAAGATTGGGATAACGTTTGGATGGCCTGTGTCTTTTATGATTGCCTTTTGACCGTCTTTGTCTACGTCGGCCTCCACCACTTTCCATTTCTGGTTCATCTCTCATTCCCTCCCCTCCATCTCTTCTTACTCTATCCCTTTCCTCATCCCATGCCAGAAGACTTCCTTTTTCTCCAAATGTGCTGCGATACTGAGTGGAAAATGAGGAATATTCTCCCTCTCTCTCTCCATCACCTTCTCCGTCCCTCTCCATCTCTACATCACCCTCTTCTGGTTCTGAACGCTTACCCATAGATACTTTTTTCTTCTTCTTTGTCTTCATTGATTTCTTCTTTTTTTTCTTTACCTTCCGACGCTTTCGTTCCCTTTCCCTCTCACGCTCCTCTCTCTTTTTCCTTTTCTTGTTTTTCTTCTTCTTTTTCTTTTCCTTATCCCTGTCCTTCTGGCGCCTCTTTTCTCTTTTTCGTTCAGTGTCACCAGATCCTGCCCCACTCTGCTCCCTCTCTCTCTCTCCCCATCCTGCCCACCACTCCTGGAGTTGGGCAAGCTGACTGTTGCCCCTCTCTCTTTGCCTGCCACTCTCCCTTTCCTGTTCACGTTCTCCACAAGAACCACGTGGCTTGCGTGGCGGCACTGGTGGTGGTGCTGGATTATGTGAGAGAGATCTGGGGGAGAGAACTGACCGTTCTCGGTTGTGTCCCTGCAGAAGACTTGACTCCTCTGTTAACTCATCCAGGTCCTCTTCCTCTTCTTCTGCTTCCCTATCTCTAGTGCTGTGTGAAGTGGTACTGGAGGTGGTTGAAGGAGAGGTGGATCGAGAAGACGTGGCAGAGGATGTTGTTGAAGTACTAGTGCTCGAGGACGAGGTGGAGGTTGAAGTGTAGGGTCGGGATACAGATGGGGATGGTGGTGTGTAAGTTGGAGAGACTGGTACAGGTACTGGAATTGGAAGTGGTGGAGATGGTCTGGGTCGATGACCTGTATCCCTGCCCCCTCCCCTCCTTCCCAAAGGTAAAATATTTTCATATAGTGGACCACTGGAATCTTTAGATTTCTTAGGCCTTCTTTTCCGCCAAAGGGATGAGGGAAGATGGGGAGAGGAGTGCTGCAGTGTGGGGTTAGGTGGAAGTGGGCTTGAAGTCTGAATTTTAGGAGGTAACCTAGGAGTACCCAAAGACTTTGCCCCCTTCCCCTGACCCCCCCCACCAGTACACACTCCCACCTTCTTCCCCACCCCTTGGTCCCTGCATTTCTCCTGATAAAATGGCATGTTAGATTGTGGGGTCTGTTGATGGTTCCTTGGTGCCAATTTGGGAGTCTGAGAACTTGTTTGTTGGTCCATGCAAGATCCTAGACCTTCGGGATCAATGGGGCCATAGTAGCGCTTATATCCATCCAGACCACTGCCAGTAACTCCACTTCCTGCCCATGAAGATGCTACCTTTTGTTGGTAGGGTGCAAGTTCTGTAAGTCCCGCCCTGGCATTTATAGGTGTGGTGGTACTGGATTGTTTTGGAAGCCTCCAGCGGTCCACAACAGCCAGCCTGCGGTCTGAGCGGGGCAAAAATGTAGAGCATGGGAGAGGTGCCCCCATGAGTGGTGTGGTGGTAGTTCCCAACGATACACCTGAATGTACCACAGCTGGCGGCGATCCTGGAAGTGAGGTTTTGTAGGATTGTGGAATTTGCTGCGGATGATGTTGCTGCTGCTGTTGTGATACCATGGAAATGGCTTGATTGGGACCAGATGTGGTGACTACATGTGATGAAGGAGGTGCTGATACCACAGATGGGTGGTGGTGGGAGGCAACAGTGACTTTGGCTCCACTTTGTGCAGTTTCATCTTCAAAACTGCAGCAACTGTACATTCCCTAAACAAACACACATACAATTAAAATACATTTGATAGTACACATATTTTGTTTAGAAATTATTGTTAATTTCACCTAGTCTGTTTTTGTATTCTCACCCTGCTGAATGCCAACAAGAAGTCCAGTTTTCCAGCTTGACCCATGCTACTCATGCAGTGCCTGAGTCTCCAGTACACAAGATGCTCCCAGGCAAACACCAGCAAACTTAGGCCCATGGCCACTAGGAGCATGTAAAAGACTCCAGCCATGTTGTCAATGTCCAATTTTGAGCTCATTACCTCAATCTTATCATTGTGACAGATCCCTGACAACCACAGGCGCTCCAGCATTTCAATCTCATCTGAAAAGAGAATCATAAAGTATCACCTATTAAGATGACCTTAAAGTGAAAACATACAATTTTGTATGAATCACATTCTCAATTCTATACTAAAATTTAAGATTGCAATCTAATTTAAGATACAGTATAAGATTAAAAGGCATACTGTACATGTGGTAAAAAAAAAAAAACTGAGTATAAAAATGTTTAGTTAAGAAAAAGCAGACAAACATGCAAACCAAGTAAAAGAGAATTGTTTGTAATTTGAATACTGCATTTTGCTAGGAGAGAATTGTGCAGAAGATATATATGCACACATTATACAGACATAAGTGTTTGCCAATTTGGAAAAGTAAAGAGAAACAAAATAAATACAATTAGAAAAATGGACAATAATTGTAATACAATAAGATGGATTGTAACATTATAACAGTCATATGAAAGACTGATATGAAAGATTTTAATAATTTAATTTCAATAAAAAAAAAAAAAAATTGGAACAAAACTAAAATAGAAGGCCATTGGTCAATAATAAATATTTGATTTATACTAAATTTCAGCAGAATTAAATAAATATTTGGACAGGATTGTATCACTACATTGGCAGTATTAACATATACAGAATAATAACTAGTATTCAATTGCAGTTGTTTTCAAACATTTTTTAAATACCAATAGCTGTTTTTAAACAACACTTGGTATCTAATTGGTTGAGAAGTGATGTTATTTTATACACATCAAAATTATTGCTAAGTTATTGCCTTTTACCACATCACAATTCTGGTGTTGGAGTCAGAGCTAAGTGCTATTTCCTGTTTGACTGCTCTGCCCTGTTATAATTCAAGATAAATGACAGATTTAAATATTGCTAAAACCTGATGTAATTACTGACCATTATCAATTTAGCATTTTGTAATGTTGCGACGGGTGGCACGGTGGCTTAGTGGTTAGCACGTTCGCCTCTCAGCGCTAGGGATTCCCGGTTCGAATCCCCATCTGGGTGGAGTTTCCATGTCCTGTTGCCGTGTTGTGGGATTTCTGAAGGGATTGGATCAGTTCGTCTATTGTAAAGGGTTGGTTGTATAGATTGTTGTTGTCTGTCTTAAAATCTATTTTGTTTCGCTCCCTTTGTATTCGAATTTCTTAGAATTCCGGGGTGTAGTTCTTGTTGGAGGATATGTTCTCGAAGGTTTTTGCCAGTAGTTCTGCAATTTCAGTTTCTTTGCTGATTGTGTTATCTTGGTTTTTGAGCTATTGGATTCTTGGTTGGGTGTTCCTGTTCTCCATTTTCTGGATGAGGTTCCATATGTTTTTTGTGGCTGTACTTGTATTGACGTTTGTTGTGAATGAGTTCCAGCTCTGTCTTTTTGCCATGTTTATTGTTCTTCTGGCTTTTGCACTTGCGTTCCTTAGATTGTTCAGGTTTATTGTTGTGGGGTGTGTATTGAAGATCCTTTCTGCCCTTTTTCGTGTCTTGATTACTTTTCTGCATTCGTCATTAAACCAGGGATTTCTTTTCTTTTTGGGTTTTTGGGATGTCTTTGGGATGGTGCTTTGCGCAACGCCAGATAGGGTCTCTGTAAACCATATTATGGGATCTTGGTTTCTTGTTGGTATTGCATTCAATTTCTGTTCACAAAGGTTTTGGAATGTTGGCAAGTTGGCTTTGTTGAACTTCCATCTTTGTGGGGTGGGTGTTGGCTGGGGTTTATCAGGACTTATGAGAATGGGAAAGTGGTCACTGCCACAGATGTCATCCCATATTTTCCAGGAAAAGTCTATGTAGACTTCTGGTCTGTAAATTGTTAAGTCAATTGTGGTGTATGTCCCATGTCCTGGGTGCAGATATGTGTGCTCAGGGGTGTTCATTATACAGAGGTTGTTTGCGTTTATAAATTCTTCCACTGTTTTCCCTTTGTTTGTGGTATTTTGGCTGCCCCACATTGTGTTGTGGTTATTGAAGTCTCCCAGTAGGATATAGGCTATTGGGAGTTGTTCGGTTAGGTTATTCAGATCTGTTAGTTTTAGGGAACTGTTTGGAGGGATGTAGATGGAGCATATGGTGATATTCTTATGGATGACATTTGATGTTCTGATAGCGGTAGCTTGTAACTTGGTGTTGAGGGGAATGTGGCAGTGGGGGATGCTACTCTTTATGTAGATTGCTGTGCCTCCACTTGCCCTGCCAATATTTGGTCCTGGGTTATGGTATGCTGTGAAATCAGTTAGTAGTATATTGTTGTTTGGTAGTGTTTGAGGTTCTTGGAGGCAGATAACAGCTGGGTTAATGAGTAGTGTGCGTCGTTGTAGCTCATTGTAATTAGATCTGAGGCCTCTGCAGTTCCATTGTATTATGGCATTTGTCATTTGGGTTTTGGTATGTTTGAGCGGGGTTTATTTCTGGTTTTGGGGGAAATACTACGATGTCTAGTATGTCCCTCTTCTTTCATCTCTACATCTTTGGTTTTCTCTGTTTTCTGTGTGTTGTGATCTGAGGCTTTTAGCAGTTGAGGGCAGTCATTTTTATTCGTTTTGTCATTTTTGTTGTCCATTTCTTCTTGGGGTTTGCTGGTGCTAGAGGCCAGTTGTGATGTTGTAGAGCTTTGTGTGCATATGTTTTTTGATTTTGGGAGTGCTGGCTCTTTGATAGGGTTTATTATTTGGGGTTTGTCTTTGTTAAGCCAGGTGTAATCAGTTTGGCAACTGCTTGTTTTTGTTGTATTCACCACTTCCGCAAAGGTTTTTGTAAATACGGAACTTTATGTTTCGGGGATTTGCTTCCTTGCTTCAGCATAGCTGATTTTTTTGGTATGTTTAATACTCTGAATTTCTTTCTCCTTTAGCCAAATCGGACAGTTTTTGTTTGATGCTGCATGGGCTCCTCCACAATTTCTGCATTTCGGGGCCTTGGTGCATGGCAGTTCATGCTCCTCCTCCGCACAGTTACAGCAAATTGTTCTGCTTATACATCCAGCTGATCTGTGTCCAAATTTTTGCCATTTATAGCATCTGGTAGGGTTTGAGATATAGACGTTTACATCCACCCTTTGGTAACCTATTGAGAGTTTGGTTGGAGGGGTTATGGTTGAAGGTTATTATGTATGTGTATGTTTTTATGACTCGGTCTTGTCTCTTGATTATGACTCTTTTGACGTTGTTTACTTCTTGAGGCGCAAGTTCTTTTGTTATGTCTTCCTCGTCCATGTCTTCTGCCAAGTCTCGGCAGCGGATTACTTCCTTGCTGCTGTTTAGGGTTTGATGCGGGAAAGTCTTTACACTGATGTTGACGAATATTTTGGTATTTAGCGGGTTGTCACTCTGTGATTTCTTGAGGCATTCGATTACATGATTGAGAAGGTTTTGATTCATTATCCTTATTTCCCACCCACCTTGGAGCCCCAAATGGGGATAAGCAGAGCCGCGGATCTCCAGCGGTTGCGTACCAGGGCTATAAGGATAATATATTCGACACCACGTGTTCTTAGTGTACGATTGACCCTGAGCCAGTGCCTTCTAGGGATCTCCTAGGAGAATACAACCTAGGGCATGTCCTGACCAGCCGATTGATTGGAGCGGGCCACTTCAAAGTGTTGTGTTGGGAAAAGTGGCAGCCGCAGGCACCACTCCCCTCAAACACCAGGAACCCTTTTCTCCGCAGACACGGGTCGCACCTTACGGCAAACAAGGCGCCTCATTTACTCACCTTTTACGAGAAGCCAGAGGGGGCTGAGGACCTATTCTACCCCGGGTCCCCACAGAGGAAAATGCTATGTTAAAACAATGCAGTAAATCAGTTATTTACACAGGTCTGTGCTGTGGTCTCTGTGTTATATGCAGAAGGGTGTGTAATCTTAGTTGCTGCACCATTTGCAACATGGTTAGCAAAATATGCTTCTTGTTACATGCCATATGACTTTCAGCAAAAATTCACCAATGGTTTATAAAACTTAAAGCTGTTACAAATCCAAAGCTTTGCACTGTGATGGCCCCTAGTGGATTTCATTTGTTTCAGGGTTTAATGTGAAGACAACATCATTGATTATTCCATGACAGGAATGATCAAACTATACTTTAATGGATCAATTTTTAATTATCATCAAATAAACTATCAGGGCGGCACGGTGGCTTAGTGGTTAGCAGGTTTGCCTCTCAGCGCTAGGGATTCCTGGTTCGAATCCCCATCTGGGTGGAGTTTCCATGTTCTCCCTGTGTCCCCATGGGTTTCCACCGGGTTCTCCGGCTTCCTCCCACAGTCCAAAAACATGGATCAAGTCAATTGAGTTCGCCAAATTGCCCCATATAGAGTGTATATGTGTGAGTGAGTGTGTGCCCAGCGATAGATTGGCGCCCTCTCCTGGGTGTATCTGCACAGTGCCCGAAACATTCTCCCCTGGATGGGCATGGGGAACCCCCCGCGACCCTAATATAGGATAAAGTGGAAGATAATGGATGGAAATAAACTATCTGCATGTTTTTAAAATTGAAGAAAGCTAGATTAGCATGACCAAACTTATTCAGGCACAGGGAGGACATGCAGACTCCACACAGAAAGGACCTGTGTTCCACCCATTTAGAAAGTAAATCCACAGTACTAAATATACTAGTACTGTATTAGTACACAGTACTAAATATAACGTACTAAATGTACTTTATGTACCACAATCCTTACACAGACTGTTTTCTGGTTTGGATTATATTATATTTTCTGAATTACTATGCCTGGATCTAACATTAATCATTTAGAGTGAACTTATATTTGTAGAAATGCTTATTTTACTTCATACAAATGCACATGCACAAACAAACAAATAATCTCTGTCCAAAATCTATTTAGTATATAATAATTGCTACAATAAGTTTAACCAGATGTCAACTTTAAGGCTGGGTTCTTACCATCGCCCACCAGCTGCAGAAGTGCCAGATCCAATGGTCGCTTCCAGCGAGAGTTCTTGATAAGAGCAATGCCATAGCCTGTAGTGGCAAAGACTTTCCCTGAGCCGATTGTCATCACTTTGCAACCCTCATCCTTTCGGGCCATATAGTTTAGCACTGCGGCATCATAGATAAATGCATCCAGCTTTCTGAAATAGGAGGGAGAGGCAGAGCTTAGAGAAGCTGCATTGAAAGAAGGCATTAAAAGGACATCTGCTCTTCACTCATGCTTATTAACACTTTTGATCAACAAGTACCTAAATGCACCTTCTGTAGAAACACTAAACATAAGTTAAGCCTGGAAAGTCACTATGGGGAATGGATAACATATTTTATAAGCATGATGATAATGTTAACAAAAATAAATAAATAAAATAATAATACTCATTCATACATTCATTCATTATCTTCCGCTTTATCCTATATTAGGGTTGCGGGGGTTTCCCAATGCCCATCCAGGGGAGAACATTTTGGGCGCTAGGCAGATAGACCCAGGACAGGGCGCCAATCTATCGCTGGGCACTCACTCACTCACACAAACACACTCTACAATGGGGCAATTTGGAGAACTCAATTGACTTGATCCATGTTTTTGGACTGTGGGAGGAAACCGGAGAAACCGGAGGAAACCCACGCGGACACGGGGAGAACATGGAAACTCCACCCAGATGGGGATTCGAACCGGGAATCCCTAGTGCTGAGAGGCAAACGTGCTAACCACTAAGCGACCGTGCCGCCCAAAATAATAATACTAAAAAACAAAATGCCTTATTATGTAGATAGGTACAATAATTATTTCTTATAGATTGGAACCCAATAAGCTTAATTTTTAATGAATTAATTAATTTGCTGTTGTATAACAACAGTAATTTTTTATTTTTGGATAAATTTTAGGGCGGCACGGTGGCTTAGTGGTTAGCACATTCGCCTTTAAGCACTAGGGATCCCCATCTGGGTGGAATTTCCATGTTCTCCCCGTGTCCGCGTGGGTTTCCTCCGGGTTCTCCGGTTTCCTCCCACAGTCCAAAAACATGGATCAAGTCAATTGAATTCTCCAAATTGCCCCGTATAAAGTGTGTCTGTGTGAGTGAGTGTGTGCCCAGCGAGAGATTGGTGCCCTGTCCTGGGTGTATCTGCCCACCGCCCGAGACGTTGTATTAATTATTGTATTAATACAATAGTATTAATAATAATAATAATAATCATGCCTACACTTTTACTTACAGGACAGGCAGAATTATACTCTAAGTTAGTTAGTAGTTAGTAGTTAGTAATTTCAGTAATTCTGAAATTAAAAAGGGCCTTTCCCAAACTGCTTTAATTAAGTAAAAAAGATTGCTTAATCTTAATCAAATTGCTTAACGGTGCTTAATTTTAATACACTCATGGCAATATGATTAAATAAAACACCCAAATGTATTAATTGATTAATGTATATACACACACTACCTCATCAGGGATATTATAAACTCGTAATCCTTAGTTACATTCTTGTCTTGTAATAAAATTGTCAATGTCAATTTTGATACAAATAATTAGCTACGCATTTGCTTCTCTTTAATATTATACTTTTTACTCATGCTTATCAAGGATGTTAAAATTTTAGAGAGGTTTATAAATCTAAAGAAATACATAAAAAACATGCAGAACATGCAGGAATTTTGCAGTGACAGGTTTTATTAATTAAATAAAATCCATAAACCATATATGCAGAAATCACTCACTGTCTTTTTTCGGGAAACTGCATACATGAGTAAATTTAATTATAGACAGTGTCTTTATGATGGAATGAACTGCTTATGCCATTAGGCATTTAGCTGCTTGGTATTTGGTCTCATGACAAAGTAGAGCCAACAACATGCATACTAGGCTGCAGTCCAGTACTCTAAAGTGTATGTCCTTCTGCATGCAGTCTCTAATTGCCAAGCACATAAAATAAATTCTTATAAGGTAACTCATTCTGCGATGTTACTGAATTAACTTGAGAGGAGTGAGCCAGAAGTTCTCTTTTAAGTGATGCTACAGATCTTTTTTCTACAGAGGGTAATTTATATTAAGATTTGCTTGACTGTCTCCTGCTTTATATTACAGGAAAAATAATTGTGCTAGTATGTGACTGAGGAAGGAAAAATGGAACTAGAACAACGGTGTACAACGGTGAATTATTAAGAGGGGGTACTTCCATCCATCCATTATCTTCCGCTTGTCCGGGGTTCGGGTCGCGGGGCAGCAAACCAAGTAGGGAGACCCAGACCTCCCTCACCCCAGCCATCTCCACCAGTTCAACTGGGGGAACCCAGAGGTGTTCCCAGACCAGCTGCGAGATATAATTTCTCCAGCATGTCCTCTCCTCCCAGCTGGACTTGCCTGAAACACCTCCCTAGGGAGGCGCCCAGGAGGCATCCTTACCAGATGCCCGAACCACCTCAACTGGCTCCTTTTGACGCGGAGGAGTAGTGGCTCTACTCCAAGTCTCTCCCGGGTGACCAAGATCTCTAAGAGAGAGCCCAGCCACCCTGCGGAGAAAACCCCTTTTCGACTGTTTGTATTCGTGATCTTGTTCTTTCGGTCATTACCCAAAGCTCATGACCATAGGTGAGGGTAGAAACATAGATCAACTGGTAAATCGAGAGCCTTGCCTTATGGCTTAGCTCCTTTTTCACCACAACAGACCAGTATAGGGTCTGCATCACTGCTGACCCCGCGCCGATCTGTCTGTCAATATCATGCCTTAGCTTACGATCACTCGAGAACAAGACCCAGATATACTTAAACTCCTCCACTTGAGGCAATATCTCATTCCTGAGGACTCTACCCTTTTCCTACTTAGAACCATGGCCTCAGATTTGGAGGTGCTGATTCTCATCCTGGCTGTTTCACACTCGGCTGCAAACCAATCCAGTAAGAGCTGAAGTTCGCAGCCTGATGATGCAAACAGCAGCCACGTGATCCTTAGATCACCAAACCGGACACCCTCCATCCCTTGGCTGCGCCTAGAAATTCTGTCCATATAAATTATGAACAGAATAGGTGACAAAGGACACCACTGGCAGAGTCCATCCCTCACTGGAAACAAGTCAGACTTATTGCTTGCCATGTGAACCAAGCTCCTGCTTCGCACATACAGGGACTGAATGACTTGTAGTAAGGAGCCATGTACCCCATATTCGCGAAGCACCTCCTACAAAATACCCCGAGGAACACAGTCAAAAGCTTTCTCCAGATCCACAAAACACATGTAGACTGGTTGGGCAAACTCCCATGGACCCTGGGGTAAAGACCCGCACTGCTCCTCCTGAATTTGAGGCTCGAATACCAGTCAGACTCTCTTCTCCAGTACCCCTGCGTAGACTTTGCCAGGGAGGATGAGGAGTGTAATTCCTCTGTAAGTGGAACACACCCACCTGTCCCCTTTTTTAAAAAGAGACACCACCAACCCCGTCTGGCCGTCCAGAGGCACTGCCCCTGATGACTATGCAATGTTGACAAGGCATGTCAGCCAAGACCGCCCCACAACATCCAGAGCTTTAAGGAACTCCGGATGGATCTCATCCACCCCTGAAGCCCTGCCACCAACTACCTTAGCAACTTCAGCCCCAGTGATGGATAACTCTCATTCCAGGTCCTCTGACTCTGCCTTCTCTCGGGAGGGCATATTAGTGGGATTGAGAAGGTCCTTAAAATATTCCTTCTACCGCCTCATGACGTCCCCAGTCGAAGTCAAAAGTGCACCACCTCCACTATACACTGTGTCAGTAGCACACTGCTTTCCCCTCTTGAGTCGCCTGACAGTTTGCCAGAATCTTCTTGGAGCCAACCGAAAGTCACTTTCCAAGGCCACAAATCGCCTGGCATGTCGGTACCAGTCAGCTGCTTCTGGAGTCCCACAGGCCAACCATGCCAGATATGACTCCTTCTGCTTGACGGCATTAACTACCTTGCGACCACAGCTTCTGTCTGCCACCTCAACAATAGAGGAATGGAACATGGCCCATTCAGACTCAATGTCCCCTATCCCAGAATGTGGTTGAAGCTCTGACGGAGGTGAGAGTTGAACATTACACGTTTATACGTTTTGGTCTGCCTGGTCTGACCTGTATCTTCCCTCGCCACCTGATTCAACTCACCACCAGGTGGATCAGTTGACAGCTCAGCTCCTCTCTTTACCTGAGTGTCCAAGACACATGGCAGCAAGTCCAATGACACAACTACAAAGTCGATCATTGTACTGCGGCCTAGGGCATCCTGGCGCCATGTGCACTTATGGACACCCTTGTGCTCAAACATGGTTTTCGTGATTCGTGATAAACCATGATTTGCACAGAAGTCCAACAACTAAACACCGCTTGGGTTTAATTGGAGAGGCCGTTCCTCCCAAGCACACCTCTCCAGGTCTCACTATCATTGCCCACGTTAGCGTTGAAGTCTCCCAGTAGGACAAAAGTTTCCAGTGGGACCACTTTCCCATACCGCCCTCACAGACTCTAAGAAGGCTGAGTACTCAGAACTGCCATTGGGCGCATAAGCACACACAATAGTCAAAAACCATTCCCCAACCCAAAGGCCTAGGGAAGCTACCCTCTTGTCCATCGGAGAAAACCCCAACATACACGCATCAAGCCGGGGGCCACGAGAAAGCCCACATCTGCCCAACGCCTATTGCCATGGGCAACTCCTGAAAAGAACAGAAAGTTTTCTAGAAAAGTCCAGGATCGCGATGCCCAGGCCCCTGCCTCCAGCCACCGCCTGAGCCACAACGCACCAAACCCATATTACTGCCCGTCCTACAGGTGGCGAGCCCATTCCAGGGGGGCACTCCTTCGGGCTGCGCCCGGTCGGGCACCATGAGAAAGTTCCCAATGACCAGACGCTCGCTGACAAACACTATCCCTGGGCCTGGCTCCAGGGTGGAGCCCCCGATAACCCTAACTCGGGCAGGGTACACGTGTTCCTGAATTTTATATTCCTAACGGTTTCTTTGGACCACTCTTTGTCTGACCTATTACCTAGGACCAATTTGCCTTGGGAAACCCTACAAGGGGCTTTTGCCCTGGTAACATAGCTCCTAGTAGCATTCAAGCACGCAAACCCCTCCACCACGATAAGAAGGAGAGGGGTACTTTCTACAAGAATTAACTTTGAAATTGGCTCCCCATAGTATACCTAAAGCTTTTTTACAGTATTTTTTTTAATCAGACCCATCATAAACTTTTATGCTATGACATAAAGATTAAGATCACGATAATGGGGCAACTGTATGTGCAAATACGAAACTGTACAAAACGGTGCAAAACATATGGAGTTTAAATGCATGAGATGGAAAGAAAGATGGTGCCAGCAAGTAGGGAAAAAGGTGCCAAAGATCAGCGATCAATCAGGGTTGAGAGAGGTGATATCAACTAGTGTCTGGCTGAGGGGCAGATAAGAAAACAGAGGTGAGATGAAATAAAAATAAATAAACAAATGGCAAAAGTCAGCAAGAGAGCAAAAGTACAAACCCCGTTTTAAGATTAGTGATGGCTTCCTCCACTCCTTTCTGGTTATATTTGACCATGTAGTGATGCATGTCAGGGTAATTACTGCGGATATTCTTCTCTGTGCTACCATTTGGGACTGTTCCGAATTTAAGTGGTGGATACTGCTCTGTCGGATGCTGAAACTGTGAAAATAGAGAATTACAAAGTTATATACAGTATATACACAGTATATATATTGATAACAATGTATGAACACTTAATTTTTTCAGAAATAATGTAATCTACACTGATCAACATTTGAAGTATTTTTGTAAGGAGTACCCCATTTCAATAGAATAGTGTTTTACAAAATAAACAAAGTATTTCAAAATAAAACCTTTTTATTTTAAAAAGTGTGATGACCATAATTAGTGAACACCAATAACTGTAGCACAGAGGACCCTGCTGTCAGAGGGTTTCAGTCATTTTGGAAAAGCTCACCATTTTGCAAAGTCAGTGAAAACTGAAAAGTGAGGGTGCCAGTTAAGTAGAGGTTTGTCAAATAAATAAAGAAATTAAATAAAAAATTAGCACCAGGTGCCAGATTAACACCAGTATCTTGCAGATCTGAAAGTGTTCTCTAATTTAAATCAACGTTCAACGTTCTTATCTCATTTATGCTGAGCTTAATAATATATACAATTTATGAAATAAGCGTAAAATACTGCTATTATACTCCTATTATGATAAATTCACATAGGTCCACAGAGTGACCTTGACATTTAGAAAATTGTGTTCTCTAATCTCCAATGTATATACAATATAAATATGATATAGATGTTCCTTTACTTTTGAAACACTGTCTGTCTTTCCATCCATCCATCCATTCAGCTATAATTCTATAGAGCTGTAGTAATTTTTCTTTCTAAAAATATTTGCTCTTACTATCGCTGTGAAATCAGTAAAATTTACCCTCATCAGTCCTCACCCAATCGCTCAAAAGTTTTTGTTAGTTCACAAATTTTTTAATTCAAATAATTTTAACATTTTTCTCCTTCAGTAGTCTTTTTAGAATTCTAGTAGTCCGAATTCTGTATGCAACAAAAAATATAGCACATTAAGAGGTTGAACACACAATGGAAAAAATATAAGAGAATTAAAAATCATCAGTAGTCTTTTGTTGTTTAATCTGTCCATAGTTGACATTTGACAGGAACTTAAGACAGGAACTTTATATTAAAATTAAGAGCTTTCTAATTTTTAAAAATTTTTTGCATGCATTTGTTTAAAATAATTGTTACACTCGCCTACCTTGGGGTTAAAGCGGCTGCGCATAGGAAGCGCAGAGCCGTTGCGCTCTAACGCGCTGAAGGGAGCCAGGCACGCAGGTAGCAGGGAAATGGAATTTTATTTAAAGGTGTATTAACACCACAAAACAAAGGTACCGGCCGAGTGAACATAATCTTAACCCACGAAGTGCACCGAGGACAGAGAAAGAAGGAAATAAATAGAAATGAAAATCAATCACGTGCACAACACAACCAATCAACAGAAAGAGATAATTAAACAAACTAAATAACGTAATTGAAAGTAAATTAACAAACATAGAACCCCCGTAAGGGCGGGGGTACTGTAACAGGTGCCTAGGGCACCTGTTACAGTACCCCCGCCCTTACGGTTGCGCAACGGGAGGACGCGACCAAGAAAAAAAAAATCAAATAAAAATCCCGGGGGGGAAGGGGGGGTCCTCCGCCCTCCTCGAGCCCACTGGCTATGCAGTTTGGTGGGCGCCCTCTGTGTAAGAGGCGTGGGATGTGCCCTGTGGCTTTATGTCGAGGTGGACGCCCTCGGCGGATCAGGAGGGAACCACGCCCTCTGGCTGCGTGGTCCGGCGGGCGCCCTCGGCGGGTGTGGAGTTGGCCACGCCCTCTGGCTGTGTGGTCCGGTGGGTGCCCTCGGCTGATCAGGAGGGAACCACGCCCTCTGGCTGCGTGGTCTGACGGGCGCCCTTGGCGGTTGTGGAGTGGGCCACGCCCTCTGGCTGCGTGGTCCGGCGGACGCCCTTGGCGGGTGCGGAGTGGGCGACGCCCTCTGGCTGCGTGACGAGGTGTGTGCCACTGGTGCACTGACTGGGCGGCGTGCGGCCCCTGGGCCTCGGGCTGGGCGGCGTGCGGCCCCCCCGACCTCGGCCTGGGCGGCGTGCGGCCCCCGGACCTCGGCCTGGGCGGCGTGCGGCCCGCGGACCTCGGCCTGGGCGGCGTGCGGCCCCCGGACGGGGGGGGGGGGGGGGGGGGGGGGGGGGGGGGGGGGGGGGGGGGGGGGGGGGGGGGGGGGGGGGGGGGGGGGGGGGGGGGGGGGGGGGGGGGGGGGGGGGGTGGCGTGCGGCCCCTGGACCTCGAGCTGGGCGGCGAGCGGCCCCTGGACCTCGGGCTGGGCGGCGAGCGGCCCCTGGACCTCGGGCTGGGCGGCGAGTGGCCCCTGGACAACGGACTGGGCGGCGAGCGGCCCCTGGACAACGGACTGTGCGGCGAGAGGCCCCTGGACAACGGACTGGGCGGCGAGCGCTGGGTGGACCTCGGCGGGCACGCACGCTGGGTGGACCTCCACCTCGGGATCGCCATCCTGCACACAGTAGAGGTACACCCCCACCGCTACACCAAAGAACACGGCAATCTCTGTCTCGGACTGTCCCGGATTCACCCCATTGCCGGCACACTCCTCCATATTAACGGACACAAGCGGTAACTCCGGTACCGCCCCCTCGTAGCGCGACCCAGACACAGCGCGATCCGGTGCCGCGTCACGTGACTGCCCCGCAGCGCACCGCGTCTGGATCTCACGACGGGGGGCTTTACAAACTGGACTGGGCTATCAGTCCAGAACTCCTCAGAGTTCAGGAGGGTCCGTATGGGCAAAATATGCCCATACAGGTATGACTCGCCCGCCTTATCATCGGACACCTCTACCAGATCGAGGCCATCCTCAGCACGGAGCGCTTCATACTTGTACCTCCACATAAACTCATCATCAGAGTCGTACCACTCCAAAATATCACTACGTCGGAGCTGTCCTTACGGCTCCGGGATGGCGTGCTGCGCATAGCGGCGCACTCATGGTCACAACGGAGGGCGACGCGAGTACGAAGCTATACGCTATACGGCCCCCGCAAAGAAAAATTTTTAAATTGGCTTACCTGGGCTCTGGACTCCCCAAAGTGACTGGCACTTCGTGATGTTACACTCGCCTACCTAGGGGTTAAAGCCCCTAGGCTGCGCATAGGAAGCGCAGAGCCGTCGCGCTCTAACGCGCTGAAGGGAGCCAGGCACGCAGGTAGCAGGGAAATGGAATTTTATTTAAAGGTGTATTAACACCACAAAACAAAGGTACCGGCCGAGTGAACATAATCTTAACCCACGAAGTGCACCGAGGACAGAGAAAGAAGGATATAAATACAAATGAAAACCAATCACGTGCACAACACAACCAATCAACAGAAAGAGATAATTAAACAAACTAAATAACGTAATTGAAAGTAAATTAACAAACATAGAACAGGTGCCCTAGGCGCCCTAGGCACCTGTTAAAATAATAGTAATTTTTACAGTATTTTTACTGCGTGTAAAAATCTTACACATTTGTTAACCACAGTGTGGGTTACTGCATAGCATAGTAGAACACATTAATGTCATTTCTCACACTAGAGAGGGTAAAAAAACAGGACTCATGCTGTGATCTATTGCTCTATCTTGCCTCTCCAGCACTATGTGGGAAAGTGTAGAAATCTGGTTTAATACACTATATGGACAAATGTTTTATTATATGGCTCTCAAACATTTAATGTTGATATTTCATTTAGTCCCATTAAAATAGGTGTAAAAATAAAGCAAACAGCCATGCATAAACTTTGTGTCTTTGAACTAATGCATTTGGTCTATACAGTGTAACTCAGTACACAGGAATAAAAACTATTTACAAACTATTTGAAAAGCCACTTCATTACAGACACTTTTTCTTGACTGACTAGCTTCCCCATATAAACATTTAAAGGTTATTCTGGACTGTGGCATAAGAAACAAGTAAGCAAGTGTTCATTAAATCAATTTTAGAGTAAATGCACATAAAAATTAGACAATCAAATAATGCTAGTGAAGGCATATGGTTATTGGTTGGTTATTGGTGCCAGAATAACTAGGGTTAATATCCTAATATTACTTAGGATATTAACCCTAGTTATTCAGGCACCAATAACTTATGGATTTGTAATAAGTTTACATGTCCTCTGTGTGCCACTCTGGGGAGACCGGTTTCCTCCCACATTGAAAAGAAAAACCAAAAAGTAAACTGGATATTCACAATTATCCACTGATCATATCACTTTTAAGAGTTTCAGTAAAATAGCCAATAATGCTGTCTAGAATGCTAAACTTACAAACAAACTTTATATATTTAACATTGTTAACATTAAAACACAGATCAAATTCAAACTGAATCTTCATAACACACAGGCCTTCTTTCTCCCTCTCAACTTTCTGTTGCATAACTTTTGGACTTTTATATTTGTTCTGAGACTTTTATCTAATGAAACCTACAAGTGCGAGAACAACACAAGTCCGTAGTTTAAGACAAATCAGCTGAACTGAAATCATTTGCTGATCTGGTTTCAATGCCATCTAATGCAATTCCCTTCTCACCCTTTTTAAAACAAATGACATAATAAAGAGATGTCTTACCATTACGGACAGAGTCAGGAAGATCGTTCTGTAATTTAGCTGAGGTAAAGACTATGGAGTGAGAATTGGCTCTGAGATGAGGTTGAAAAACCAAGCGGCATATCTGGATGCTGTGGCTGATCAGCTTCATTCCTCTATAATCACTGCAACTTTGCCCATCACCCTAATTAACTTTATGTAATAATTTAAAGTTGCTCTCACTTCCTTCTTCCTATTCTGAGTCACCATCTGATTTACTGTCTCTACATCATCCAACCTTTTCCCATCTATGTTCTACATAGATTACCTTCTCAAAGTACTCTTTGTACATTTTCAGCATATCCTCACTTAGTAACACATTATCGTTTGGATTCTTTGTCATGAAAATCATGAAAATATTCCTCTTTCAGCTCTGTTCCTTTGGCCAATCGATACAAGTCTTTTTCATCCTTCTTTGTGTCCAACCTCTCATAATTTTTGCATCTTTTTGCTTTGTCTTAGAACTAATCTACCTGTACCCCTGTCTATACTTCTTATCTCCTGTTTCCTTTTTACCAACATCTCTCTTTTTAAGCATGTTTCTGTGCCAGATTTCACACGAAGACATTCCCTGACCACATTTGCTACTTTTTCACTGTCTCATCTCTTTTCTTGGTTCTTACCTCAAGTTTCCTTACAACTAAAGGCATCCTACAACCCGCCATCCAATGTTGTTTGTTCTTTCATTAGCCACCAATTTACAATTTTGTTTAGGATTTGTCTATTACTATTTCTCTTGAAATATTTATGTAGTTTTGTAATCATCCTTTCAGCAAAAATCTACCACCCTTTGACCTGTCCCAATATTCAAATTCTACATTGCACCAACACCTTTTCATCACCTATTTCCTTTACCACTATGCCCATGAAAGACAGCCTATCACAACTCCTAATTACACCTAATCACACAATCACCACTTTGTGTATTATCACCAAAAAATATTTCTACTTACTCTAAAAATCTTTATTTTTCTCTATCTCAAGATTTTTTGTTCACCCTTGTATATCATGCTCTGTGCTTGCAAAGACAGATTAAAAGAGACACAGCTGCACATGCCTGGGGATCCCAGTGATGGCAAATGCAGAAGTGAGTGCACAGGTGCGGGTGCAAACAGAAACAAAGGTAGTGTGGCAGTGTAAAAACCTGCAACTTCACTTTCTATTAAGACAAGGTGACTGTTTTATCGCTTTGTTCCAGACTGTTACTTCTAGGTCATAATGTAAGTGTGCTAGAGCACATGGTGTATAGAGCACATGGTGAAAATTATGAAATAAGATTTAAATTTAAATCAAATAAAAAACAGCACTAACACCTAAACAATAGAAACTATGCTTACAGAAGGATAAACGCAAGCAAAATTGGTTGGAAAATTGGTTTCAAAAGACAGGACAGCCTGTTGTAGTAACCGACACATCTACATCTGCACTTCTATAATGGCCAGGGAGATAAGTAAAGCTCATTGCCCTGTTCCTTAGGTATCAGAATCATTGATATTTAATAGAAAGTATTCACTTCCTGCCTCTCGCACCACATTTTAACCCAAACATTTCAAAAACTATAATTTAACAGTAAAATAATTATTTAAATAAAGAAAACAGCTGACAATCTTTTGAAAATGGGTGTTCCAGGAAATTCCTCTCCAGTACATGGAGAACAAACAGCAATCCACTTTTTAACAATGTTTTTTTTCTATTGGACTGCAAATTAGACCGTGTCTTAAAACTAAAAGGAAACCCATATTAAATTAAACCAATTTAACAAGATGTTAAACCTAATTTTGTACTAAAATATGAAAGTAGAAGGAAACGTGTCACAGGTGCCTGGGGCACCTGTCCCTCATTTGATTGGACTTATTGTCACCGTTGGGTGATTGGTTTATTTTGTTTGCAAGTGATTGTGTATTTAGTTTCCGTATTCCCTCTCCCCCATGCACGTCATTGTTTGTGGTATTACCCAGGTGTTAGTCTTGTTCGTTTGTTCCCCCTTTCTGTTGGTGTCCCGACACCATTTTTAATAATAAACCCTGTTTTGTTTTTATGCCCGGTGTCTCTGAAATCTCCTTCCGCGCTTCAACCACGGTGCGGCGCTGAGCATTACTCCCAAACAGGTTATATCCGTGGGAGCGTTTCATCCAGCGGACCGGTGTACACATTTTTCCCCGCGTAGCCAATTCCCGTGAAACGCTCACAAGGCGCAAGCGGCGTACACATTTCCTCCCGTGTAGCCGATCTCCCGGGGAAGAACGAGCAGTTGCTAACAGAAAGACGTGCCTACCATCTGAAGAGTTCCGAGCACCAGGGGTCGCCCTTCGTCGAGCCGGTGTACCAGGGGCCACCCGCTGCCTAGTCTGAGCACCAGGGACCGCCCACTGCTGAGTTCCGAGCACCAGGGACCGCCCGCTGCTGAGTCCGAGCACCAGGGACTGCCCGCTGCATAGCCCGGGCACCGGGGGCCGCCCGTCTCCGTTCCCTAGCGTCAGAGGCCGTCTGCCACCGATCCCGAGCACCAGGGGCGATCTCCCCACCTCGCAGCTAGAGGGCGCCGATCCGCACCCCGCAGCGAGATGGCGTGCTCCACGCTGCCTCAGCAGGGGGCATCCATCACGTCTCATCGCCAGATGGACCCCCCCCCCTTTCTCCGCAAGAACATTATTATTATTATTTATTTATTTATTTTTTCTCCTCTTTTTATCCTTCATTGTCGCTTCCCCCTTTTGCTCGACCGTTGGGGTGGGGGTATGTCACAGGTGCCTGGGGCACCTGTCCCTTATTTCTTTGGACTCATTGTCCATTGTCCCGTTGGGTGATTGGTTTATTTTGTGCACGTGATTGGGTGTTTTTGTATTTAGTTTTTGTATTCCCTCTCCCCCGTGCATGTCTATGTTTCGGTATCATCCCGATGTTAGTTTGTTTGTTTCGTTACCCCCTTTTCTGTTGGTGTCCCTACACCATTTTTAGTAATAAATCCGTTTTGTTTTTATCCCGGCGTCTTAAACTCTCCTCCCGCGCTCAACCACGGTACAACGCGGCGCAATATCCCGCAGGGTTTATTTGTTGGAGTGTTTTGTACGACGGACCGTCGTACGCATTTCTCCCCGCGTAGCCGATTCACAGGAAACGCTCACTAGGCGCTAGCGGCGTACGCATTTCTCCCGCGTAGCCGATCTCCCAGGGAAGAACGAGGTTGCTAACAAAATGTGTCTGCCATCTTAGATTCAACTTTAGTTTTTTGGAATATTCAATTACACTCTGTTTTCCAAAGAAACATCCCTGACTTATTCACTGTGCTCTACTGATGAATGTCACCTAGTCCTTCAACCTTACCATGATGCCAATTCCCACTCCATATCCTTCACTGCTGCTTAATAATCTTTTTAACACTATCCGCAGTGCTTAGACTTCCAGTGTTTCCAATAAATAACTCTTTTGGAAGCACTTCCTATGATAATATATTCTACTCTTGTACTCTCACTTGTAAGTGGCTTCTGTCAAATGCATGTGCTAAATGATTAAATGTAAGATGTGTGTGACATATAAAACTGGTTAAAAAAATCATCATTAAAACAGTAATGTAAATTTATTGATTTTAATTTAATAAGTTATTCTTGTGAAAATGGAAAATGGTCTCAGAATGACAAAAAATGACAATTCATAATATTATAAAGGTTGTAAAATCATGGATTATTCCCAGGAACATAGCAGTGAGTTATCTTTAAGTCCCCATAACTTAATCCTTCAAAGCTTTTCTCTGAAACAAGGTATAACGGGTTGTTTAGTGCAGCCACCTAATTTGTAGCAACTTTACCTGTCTGTATGGACAAACACTCCAGCAAAACTAGTGGAAGCTATGCCTCTAAAAACTGCTGTTCTGAAGTGTAAAGAGGGCCAGTGTGCTACTAGAAACGTATCACTATGATAGGTTCTCTAATACAGTAATTATTTGGTGTACATTACAAGGCAAAATATACTATCATACTTTTACAGTGGTACTAGTTTTAGTATTTTTGATCCATTGGCACATTTTGGACCTGTTATTTTAAGATGGGATTCCAGTGTTAGAATCTGGTATTCAAAATTAAACCTTGCAAAATACATAATTAGAAGCAAATGACAATCATGCATTTATAAGCCTGCAGATTTTCTCATTTCAAATTTATAGGAATGTTACATCTACAATAGACATTCCTCAAAATGATGGATGATATCTGCAGAGCTACTATGTGCGTGTTGCAGTTATTCCAAAGAGGAATGGAAAAACCATGCTAGAACAAGAACTTGCCTTCCCTAAGGTGTAGCCACAATACTGACAGCATGAGTATGTAACATGAATATCACCTTTTAACTATGGAAACTATGAGGTTTAGCTTATTCTGAGAAAAACTGAAGTGAAGTCTATAACATTCACTGCTGAAAAAAGGAAAATACCAAACACAAAACTGGAAAATTACTGGTGAAAAAATGAGCAAGAGGTAAGAAAATACATGCCTGAGACCTGACTCACTATTTGTTTATTGCTTATTAATGCATTAATAATACTGTAACAGTTGAGTTTACACACTTGTTCCTCTTATATACAAAGATCCAATCATGAATTGACATTAATGTTTCAAATTCTCCATTGACTAGTGCAAATCAAAAGCCACTTAAACAGCACTTTATTCATTATTATCTTCATCCTTACACTTCACACGTATTGAATAATTTAAACATTAATGCATCACATTATGATCGTACAAATATGGCCATAAAAAAGCATGGCACAGGCATCAGCCTACAAACAAGTTCAGCCACAGTCAAGAGTGTGATTTATACACACGGATCTAACCTTTTTACTTGATATTACAATTTAATTTTTAATCATACGTGCAATTTTTTAAATACTTTTATTGCTGTGCAATCTGTTTTTTATATAGTCTTCACTCTGTTTTATATGCAATGTACATAATTGGGTATTTTTTTATTCAATTTTATTTTATACGAGGCGGCACGGTGGCGTAGTGGTTAGCACGTTCGCCTCTCAGCGCTAGGAATTCCCGGTTAGTATCCCCATCTGGGTGGAGTTTCCATGTTCTCCCCGTGTCTGCGTGGGTTTCCTCCGGGTTCTCCAGTTTCCTCCCACAGTCCAAAAACATGGATCAAGTCAATTGAATTCTCAAAATTGCCCCATATAGAGTGTGTCTGTGTGAGTGAGTGTGTGCCCAGCGATGGATTGGCGCCCTGGCCTGGGTCTATATGCCCAGCGCCCGAGACTTTCTCCCCTGGATGGGCATGGGGAACCCCACCGCGACCCTAATAGAGGATAAAGTGGGAGATAATAAATGAATGAATAAATTAATTTTATTTTATTTTCATTTTGTATATACTGATATCTATTTCTATTACATATTTTTTTCATTTTTAAAGTACTTTTTGTAATAGATACATCAGATTTATCTATAACTTTCCCAATTACTGCTGTTGAGAAATGTGAATTTCCCTACTGTGGGACCAGTAAAGGATTATCTTATCTTATTAAACACTACAGTCAACTGTAATAATATCAAAACAGGACAAGCTCATGGATCAAGTCAATTGAGTTCTCCAAATTGCCCCATGTAGAGTGTGTTTGTGTGCGTGTCTGTGTGTGTGAATGTGTGCCCAGCGATAGATTGGCGCCCTGTCCTGGGTGTATCTGCCCAGCGCCCGAAACGTTCTCCCCTGAATGGGCATGGGGAACCCCCTCTGCGACCCTAATATAGAATAAAGCGGAGGATAATGAATGAATGAATGAATACTCTCAGCCCTTTACATGTCACTGTTGGTATTGCCGTCACTACCTGACGGTACATCAGCGCCCCCCTATTGGACAATGTTGTCATTTGTGAATGACCCTGTGTTTAATGTTGGATAATGTTTTGTGTTTCGTGACTTTGCTCCATGTTTTTGGGCACACCTTGTTCTTCCACAGCTCAAGAGGCTCTCACGTTTCCGCATCGGATGGACATTGTCAATTTTTTTTGGAGGGAGTACTGTCACATCACCCTCTACTGGTAACTGGTGTTACTGACGGTACTACCAGACTGTACGTCAGTATTGGACCCTGCTGGCATTTGTGAAGATTTGGTGTAGTTGTGTTTCATCATGTGACCTACCCTTACATGTTTAAAAGCCCATCCTTCATTGTGTTTAGTGTTGGAACATTGTTTTATGTTATGTCGTGTTGTGTTAAGTCTGTATTCATCCGGTGTCTTCTTCATTAAAAACTACTTCACCATCTACGGCTTTGGACAGCATCCTTTTGGCTGTGGCATCAGCATTTCTTGTTACACACACAAGGAATTTGGTTCTGACTTTTGGTGTCACTATTCTGAGCCAATTTGTTTGTTTTAGTATTGCTGCTGTCTAGAAAACAGTTTAAAATGATTTCCTAAGGCACTACTGTGTGAAAAGTTCTTTCCACAAAAAAGTACTGGACTGAGACAGTGCTAATAAGCTAAACAAGACTAACACAATCTGAAAGAGCATCGCTATGTGCTGGTACAAATAGAACATTTTAGCAGTCAAAGAAAAACTGAAATATAATAATACTTAACAGTATTCACTAAAATATCCAGCATTGCTTTAAAATAAATGTGTACTTTTATTGTTGTTCAAACAGGCTGCACATTCCCTGTTCAGTCCTCTAGGTGTTATCATTTCTCTATCCTGCCTTAGTGCCCTCTTTCTGTCTCTATGGGCATAAATGTAATAGATTCCATATTCTACATCCATGCACTACCTAAATAATGAAAACAGCATATACTTTCTCGCACACACTTGGCTAAAATTGCAATTATTTATTTATTTATTTTTTACACGTGATGCATACCTTCTTGTCGCTAAGACCCGACACAGTGTCGATGTATTCTTCTTGAATCATGAAAGCAGCCAGGTTAGCAGTATAGCTAGCCAGGAAGATGACAGCAAAGAAAGCCCAGACCAGCACCATGATCTTACTTGTGGTTCCTTTAGGGTTTTCCACAGGCACGGAGTTATTGAAGACCAGAGCCCAAAGCAGCCAGATGGACTTCCCTATGGTGAACTTGGAACCTCCTGCTTCTACATAAGGTGAAAAAATTGGTTATGAAACATTTTGGTGTAATTTATTAATTTTACTATTATGTTTGCAAGTGGTGCAAAAGCCTATCCCTTTATTTGAGGTGTACATTTATAATAGGTCGCAGAGCAGACCCAAACACATTCACATCTTGGGAGATTTCAGTATCACGTTTATCTTCTAGGTTCTTTTGGGATTGTGGTAGGAAATCCACACATAGAAAGGGAAAAATGCAAACATACACAGATACAAAGAAATGAGGTAAAAGTTCTAACCACTGTGCTGACTCATTTAAAAGTATAGGAATTTAATTTATTTTCACACACAAACCTTAGAAAAAAGTCCTGGTATGATTCCTAGACAGGACTGACAAGGTTCAGTATGGATGGATGTTTTTCCCCCGCAGTAAAAAACTATGCAAGAAGCTAAACTTTAAATACTAAAATGCCATTGTGAATAAACGCATGAATGCGTTTATCTGTCATGGACTTGAAGGCCCTGATCTGTCCAGTTCTGTGCCGGGATAGCGTCTGATACTACCAACAACACTAAATAGTATAATTAGTTAAATGCATTCATTTAACTTAAATCTTAAACTGTTAATCCGCAGGGAACATGCTGACAGCAGGAACAGTGCTACAAGAGAAACTTGAAATGAAATAAATGAAAGAAACAGTAAAGAATTCAGAAGCACAAAATGTATTTGTTTACACGTGCCTCTTTATTTTATATAAATGTAATGGAAGTGTTTAAAGTCAGCAGTACTAAAGAACATTCCATTTTAATCTTAAAGAAATTTAAAGTAAGTGTGAAAGAGAGATTTATCTTCTTTTGGTAGTCAAGGAGGTTTATACCCCATTACAATCTATAAACAGCATGATATGTGAAATGTGGCAGCTGTTAAAGTGTAATATTGAGGTTCAGGAGATGGTATACAAGGTGAAATGACTTACTCTTGCCATTTTGCAGGCTGCGGTTATATCCCACTGGACTAAAGAACTCAAAGATGAAGACAGTCACAGCCACCACAGTCAGGCACATAACGAACATCATCACCCATACAGCTGGGCTGTATGGCTCTGAGAGCAATCAAGAGTTATATAGAGAGAGGCAGAAATACATTTAGAGAGTGAGGACATGGGTCATTTGATACAGAGAAAAAAAAATAATAAAGTGACTGAGCTCTTAAAAAAAAAAATCCACTTCATTAAAGAAAGAAAAGATGATAGCCCTAATATCCAATACTTTTAAGTTTTCTCTTAACTTCATCAACTTATTTTTGCAACTAACTTTAGTTGGATAAGGTTATCTGTGTATTTATCTAAGTCCATCTGTTTGTATATTGTGTTACTTCATTTTACTATGTACGCTATTGAGCAGTACTACAACAGAGAATGTACTATTAGTTGATGTGTGATTCTCAGCACTGCAAGGACACAGATTTTGTGGTGGTGTGTCATGCTGATACATGTGGATCAGACACAACTGTGCTGCTAGACTTTTTAAACACTATACTAAATACGCACCGTGACATTATAAGACACGTCTACTGAACTGCTTCACCTATTAAACCTATGTGCGTGCGTGCGTGCATGTGTATGTGTGTGTGTGTGTGTGTGTGGGTAGGTGTTCCCTACACCAATCTTCGATAACCATGACATTTGACATACTTACACTTTGGGACCCTGCAAAGGTTTCTTGTCAGTGGTGGCTAAGAGTGGTTAGCTTAATTGTTAGCAGAGGAAACTTATATGAAGGTGACATGGAGATTGTTTTGTTTGGTGTTTTCTTAACCACTAAGAGCAACCAACTTCAATCACAAGCACAGGCATTAATATATTATGCTCAATATAAATTAATTGTAGCATTTAATTGCTGATTTAATAAGCAAAGGTTAATCTTAATTAAAGCATAATCTTAAGTGGATAGTACAGGTGATGGAATTCCCTTTGTAATGGTGTTCAGAACATTGTGCTCTTCAAATTACAGTTTAGTGCAAAATTCATGAATACTTTCATGTTTATAAACAAACCTTGAAGAAATATTTTTTAAAACATATATTTTGTTGGCGGCATGGTGGCTTAGTGCTTAGCATGTTCGCCTCTCAGTGCTAGGGATTCCCGGTTCGAATCCCCATCTGGGTGGAGTTTCCATGTTCTCCCGGATTCCTCCGGATTCTCCAGTTTCCTCCCACAGTCCAAAAACATGGATCATGTTTATTGAATTCTCCAAATTGCCCCATATAGAGAGTCTGTGTGAGTGAGTGTGTGCCCAGTGATGGATTGGCGCCCTGTCCTGGGTCTGCCCAGCGCCCGAGACGTTCTCCCCTGGATGGGCATGGGGAACTCCACCGCGACCCTACTAGAGGATAAAGTGGGAGATAATGGAGGATATATTTTGTTAGTACAAACACAAACTACCATCAATACAAAAAAAGGCATTTGAATTTCCTTTTTGAAGTAAGGCATTCATGAAAAAGTACTGGTTAATCACTATATCACCCATCCATCTAAATTTAAACTTCTGACTTATGTTGTTCTCTTATTTGTAAGTCCCCTTGAATAAGAGCATCTGCTAAATGACTGAATCTATATGTATTATCCTTCACTTAATCCTCTTCTAAAGTCGGGGGTGGGGGATGTACACCCAGTACATGGCGCATATCTATCACTGGACACTTACTCATTCACACACACACAGACACACTAAATATAGTGGAAGTTCAGAGCAGTCAATCATTGTTTTTCGATTGTGGGGAAACCAGAGAACCCAAAGGAAGCCCACGCGAACACAGAGAGAATATGGAAACTACACCCAGATTGGGATGCAGATACAGAAATGAAAAGAAAATACAAAATGAGCAACTCAAAGAATAAAAAGTGGACAGTGAGTGCCATGTATTTAATAAGAAGTGGACATTTTTTTATTTTTTATGGAAGTCTGATTAATGTCTGTATGATAAGGAACTGTTATGGTTTTCAAAGCATCAACTACGGTGGCAAGCAGTCAATGCAAAAAGGGACAGCTACTGCACAGAGGTTAATGGACAATTTACAGACTCAGCAAAAATAAAAATAGCAACAAACTTTAATTTAAATGTTAATTACCAAGGTAAGTTTTATGCTTCCATTCAAATTAGCAAAGCCTTGCCTTTCGCTGAAGGAGAGCATTTAAAAGAACACCAATGCCAAATTACAGTTTCGTTAACGCCGTGTTTTCTGTTTTGTTTTGGATCTGCTGGAGAAACTATGTCATACTACAGCACCTGATATTACAGATTCCTTTAGCTACATGTTTGCTGATGCTGTTACTTACAGACCTCCTTCCAAAAACCTATTTTTTCTTTCCATCAATTATCTTCCACTTTATTTTATATTAGGGTTGCAGGGGGGTTCCCCATGCCCACCCAGGGGAGAATGTTTCGGGCGGTGGGCAGATACACCCAGGACAGGGCACACACTCACTCACTCACACAAACACACTCTTTATGGGGCAATTTGGAGAACTCAATTGACTTGATCCATGTTTTTGGACTGTTGAAGGAAACCAGAGAACCCCACCCCAGAGAACCAGAGAACCCCAGAGGAAACCCACGCGGACACGGGGAGAACATGGAAACTCCACCCAGATGGGGATTCGAACCGGGTGCTGAGAGGCAAACGTGCTAACCACTAAGCCACCGTGCCGCCCTATGTATTTTTTAATTAATGTAAATAAATATGTCTACAATGAGCCTATTATTTAAATCACATGCTGTAAAACACGAATCTTTTTTCTTTTTCTTTTTAATGTGTATTAAAATGTTTACGTAAATTGAATTATTTATTTTTTTTACATCTGTTTTGAATTTTATTATATTTGGAAGGGCAATTTTATAATAACTTTTTTATGGTTCAAGGTTCAATGCAGTCCATGATGCATTTTACTTAAAGTGTTAAAGTAAATAATCTGCCATAAAAAAAATGGTTCCTTTGCCAGGTATTTTAAAAGAACTGCACTGCAACTTCGTTGGTCAATCAAAAATCTGTTGTGATTATGAAATAAAGGTGGAGTCCTTTAAGTAATATTTACTGGCACTATAAATACTGGACATAAAAAAGTATCTGGAAAAATATTTGCATAATAAACCTTATTATATAGTAAGTAAGTAAGTAAGTAAACTTTATTTATATGGCACTTTTCTTAGGCACAGGCCACAAAGTGCTTTACAAAAAGATAAAACAAAATATAAAAGAGAAGAAACACATTAAAAGGATACAGCATAATTTACACAACATAAAACATAAAAACACAAACAACCAAGACTACTGGCTAGCCCATTTGCCCAAATGCCTGTTTAAACAGATAAGTCTTTAAATGTTTTTTAAAAGTGTCCACGGAGTCCGCCAATCTTAAAAAAGGGGGCAAAGAGTTCCACAGTTTGGGAGCAACAACCTCGAATGCTCGATCTCCCCGAGTCTTTAACCGAGTGCGAGGAACAGATAGTAAGTTCAAATTGTTAGACCGGAGCGAACGAGCTGGTAAGTGTTGATGGAGCAGACCAGACACATACATAGGAGCCTGATTGTGTAATGCTCTGTATGTAAGAGTTAAAATTTTAAAATGATTCCAGTATTCAACAGGAAGCCAGTGCAGGGATAGTAAAAGTGTGGTTATGTGAGAACGTTTGTTTGCTTTTGTCAGCAGTCTAGCAGCAGCATTTTGAATTAACTGCAACCGGCTATGAGCAGACATGCTGAGAGAGGAAAACAGGACATTACAGTAGTCTATATGAGATGAGATAAACGCATATACACTGCAGATATAACATATTACGTTAAATACAATCATACAAAGGGGACATGCCTATCCAAGTTGTCTGGCATTGTAAAAACTGACTGTATTGGAACACAAGCAGGAAACTCAACTTATATTTGTGTTACTTGGCCTTAGAAATCACCTCTCTGAGCCAGTGGCATGAATAACCAGCTATGAATTTAAGAACGTACACAACCTGCAGGTCAGCCACCTGATGGTTGATTATTTCACATGCCCTTATGATAAATTACACTCTGTGCCATCTTAGGTTAAGTCAGCAAGAGATCCAATGTGATGCAGGAGGTTTATTCCTGCAGGTCAAGTAGGAACATCAGTCTGTGATCCTTAATAAACAATAAGGCACATGCATTATTGTGAATAAATCACAGGAAAGATGAAAGATGCATTGCGTTGTGCCATTACACATCTGTCCCATGATTTATTCATAATAATGCACAACTTTGAGTGCCTTATTGCTTTTATAAAACTGTTAAACATAATATAATTAAGAACAATATTCAATTAATATTAAATATCTCAGTCGGAAAAGGGTAGAGAGTCCTCTCTGGGTCAGGGATCAGATCTTGCCTCAAGTGGAGGAGTTTAAGTATCTCGGGGTCTTGTTCACAAGTGATTGTAAGATGAAGCGTGAGATTGACAGACGGATCAATGTGGGGTCAGCAGTGATGCGGACCCTATACTGGTCTGTTGTGGTAAAGAAGGAGCTTAGCCACAAGGCAGTCAATCTACTTTCCTTTGATTTACCAGTCAATCTACTTTTCGACCCTCACCTATGGTCATAAGCCTTGGGCAATGACCGAAAGAACAAGATTGCGAATACAAGCGGCTGAAATGGGTTTTCTCCGCAGGGTGTATAATAGGGTGAGAAGAAGATAGGGTGAGAGACCCTCCGCATCGAAAGGAGCCAGTTGAGGTGGTTCGGGCATCTGGTAAGGATGCCAACTAGGGAGGTGTTCCAGGCAAGTCCAGCTGGAAGGAGACCCCGGGGAAGACCCAGGACACGCAGGAGGGATTAAATCTCTCAGATGGTCTAGGAACGCCTCGGGGTTCCCCCAGTCAAGCTGGTGGAGGTGGCTGGGGCGAGGAGTCGAGAGAAGCCATCTGTGTTGGCATAAGCTGATGACTGTCCATACTTAATGTCATAGTTGGGAGCACCAAAAATAAGTGCCCATCGCTGCAGTCTGTTTGCTGCAAGTGTTGGTAACCCATTACGTGGGCCAAAAATTACTATAAGAAGACGATGGTCTTTCAATAATGTAAATTTGCGCCCAAAAAAAAATGTGTAAAATTTATTTACCCCAAAAATGATGCCCAGTGTCTCTTTTTTAATCTGTGGATAGTTTTATTTACAGTTCTAGATGCAAAGGCACTAGCTCCATTGACAATGCTATATAGTGTACACTAGCTCCATTGACAATGCTATATCAATGGGTTTCTTTAGAGTTAAATCAGCTTTGGTGAGTAACTGTGTCTGTATGGCCTCACACCTTAACTCACACACCAGCCTATCACAGAGGGCATCGTACAAATTATCTTTGAAATCATAATTTAAAGTAAGCCTTTTTAATACCGTAACATATTGTGCTATAGTTTCTCCATCTTCTTGGTTCCGTTTATGAAACCGTTTATGCAATTTGTAATGGTTTGGGAGAATAGTGCGAATCCAGAGCTGTCACAATGTCTGTGAATGGCATATTACCTGGTTTTGGTTGGACAGTTTATGTTATGTTTATGTTATGTTTATCAAGCAATAAATGACTCAGTTCAAGCCACTGACCATTATTATTTACATTAATAATGATCCAATCGAACTCGGGAACCCTCCATTCATTTGTGCCACTCTTTCTGTGCCTCAAAATTTAAGTCCCCCATATAAAACATGTATGGGAACAAAAATCTAATTTAATCTCATACTGTATATATCTCATAAACATCTCGATTTTGTTGATTCCATATTGGATAATTTACATTAATTATTATTGATCCCTTGGCGTATGGTTGGATTTTACAAAATACATAACAAATTGTTATGTATTTTGAGCCCAACATCTGGTTGGATTATGTTTATTCTAGCATTAGTCAAAAGAAATACAAGCAAAATAACTAACATTTTGCATTCATTAACAAAGAGAAGAGTACAAATGTTTTATATAGAAAACCTCTGTTCCACACTCATTGTCAAGCAGTTCTTATTTTCCTCTAAGCCAGGTTGATATAAATTCAGTATAAGAAGTGACATGAACTCACCAAGAAAGGCGGAAGGTGAGACTGTCCCATTACTACGGGAAACCATGACGCTGATGCCAGTCTCCACAAATGGCACAGAGAAATCAATTACTTCTGATCTCTCCTCATTGATCGTGAGGGAGCCAATGGCCATGTCTGCCCGCTTATACACCACCTAAAGGACAGAAGTTGTTAGTAATGCAGAATATTAATTTAGTTTAAACAATGTAATCTTTACAATCCATTAATTTATCTACAGTTTTCATAGCTGGCAATAAAGCAACCAAAACAAAACCAGCTGACACAGGAGCATTTTATATTAAAAAATACAAAACATATTTGATCTGTCCATCCTCTTGTGCTTACTGGAAATTTTTTAGGAACTTTTTAGCCACTTGAATGGCTTAATAAATGGTTAATGCTATTATCTTCATTAGTTGTTATCATTATTAGAGTTTATATAGGGATTATTTCATGAATATAAAATACTGATAAATATATTAAACTGATAAACTAAATAATATTCAGAATGTCTCAGGCCCTTTATAGGCAGTCATATAATAGTAGAAGAAAACAGTTGCCAACAGAAGGGGAAAAAAGTAAAGAAAAAAAAAAAGAAAAAAAACTGAGCCTAAAGGAAATAGAAAATGAGGCAAACAGAGAAAAGAGCTCTGATTCCTTAGCAACCATCTTGAGCAGGTCTTCCTCGAGGGTGTTAGCGACACAGCAGGGTTTCTCTCTCAAAACAACAGCACTTTATATCTCCCTCGCACAAATGCAACAAGTGTGGGCATATCCAAAAAAGAGTATCCAAACTGGTAAAATATGAGTTGTGTACGAATTTGTATGTGATAGCCATCCTTCACACGTCTGGCTGTAGTGTTAAACGGGAGACACAGTTTTGGGGTGGTTTATAAAGCTAATTGGGTAAGACAATAAACACAACCTTTCACAACTCTGTCGTGTTAGTTCACAAAACACAAATATCACCACCCTCCCACACACAAACACACAGAGCATTCTCAAATATTCACAAATCAGCAGACCAATCAGTGGGACCTGATGAAGCAAAACCTATGATTAATCTTTCAGTTCCAAAAATACAAGCCAGATTATATATCTATAATCCAGTGATGTTTGATAATAGATGCTGTTTTGTAAATTGATCTCCATAAATCACAAGTGTAGCATATTTACAATTGCCTTGTGGCACAATGGTCATTGTACATCAAAAAGTGATAAATGTACACTTTTATGCAAAATTAGGAAAAATTTAAATCTTTCTGACAAATGAAAAAACTGCTAGCTAGAACTTGTCAACTTTATCCAGTACATTTAATTAATTGTATCTAGTTTTACCTATTATTTAGATGCAGTTTGTGGTTTTACAATTATGACCTGTACACTATTTGTTTTTCAATGTACTCTATAGTCCCATTTACTGTGTTCTCTAATAATAATTATTTTGGTAATAGATCATATATATACAGTGCATCCGGAAAGTATTCACAGTGTTTCACTTTTTCCACATTCTCTTACGTTACAGCCTTATTTAAAATTGTATTAAATTAATCTCTTTCCTCACAATTCTACACAAAATACCCCATTATGACCATGTGAAAAAAGTTTTCTTGAGAGTTTTGAAAATTTATTAAAATTACAAAAACAAAGAAATCATATTTACATAAGTATTTACAGCCTTTGCTTAATACTTTGTAGAACCACCTTTGGCAGCAACTACAGCTTATGTCTTTTTGAATATGATGCCACAAGCTTAGCACACCTATCTTTAGGCAGTTTTGCCCATTCTTCTTTGCAGTACCTTTGAAGCTCCATCAGTTTGGATGGGAGACGTCTGTGCACAGCCATTTTCAGATCTCTACAGAGATGTTAAATCGGATTCAAGTCTGGGCTCTGACTGGGCCACTCCAGAACATTCACAGAGTGGTCCTGAAGCCACTCCTTTGAGATCTTGGCTGTGTGCTTCGGGTCATGGTCCTGCTGAAAAATGAACCGTCGCCCCAGCCTGAGGTCAAGAGCGCTCTGGAGCAAGTTTTCAATGTCTCTGTACATTGCTGCATTCATCTTTCCCTCTATCCTGACAAGTCTGCCAGTTCCTGCTGCTGAAAAACATCCCCATAGCATGATGCTGCCACAACCATGCTTGACTGTAGGGATGGTATTGGCTTCGTGATGAGCAGTGCCTGGCTTCCTCCAAACATGACGCCTGGCATTCACACCAAATAGTTCAATCTTTGTCTCATCAGACCAGAGAATTTTGTTTCTCATGGTCTGAGAGTCCTTCAGGTGCCTTTTGGCAAATTCCAAACGGGCTGCCTTGTGCCGTTTACTAAGCAGTGGCTTTTGCCTGGCCACTCTGCCATACAGGCCTAACTGGTGGATTGCTGCAGAGATGGGTGTCCCTCTGCAAGGTTCTCCTCTCTCCACAGAGGAACGCCGGAGCTCTGACAGAGTAATCATCGGGTTCTTGGTCACCTCCCTGACCAAGGCCCTTCTCCCCCGATCGCTCAATTCAGATGGCCGGCCAGCTCTAGGAAGAGTCCTGGTGGTTCCAAACTTCTTCCATTTACGAATGATGGAGGCCACTGTGCTCATTGGGACCTTCAAAGCAGCAGAAATTTTTCTGTATCCTTCCCCAGATTTGTGCCTCGAGACAATTTTGTCTCGGAGGTCTACAGACAATTCCTTTGACTTCATGCTTCATGTTTGCCCTCTGACATGCAGTCAACTGTGGGACCTTATATAGACAGGTGTGTGCCTTTCAAAATCATGTCCAATCAACTGGATTTACCACAGGTGGACTCCATTTAAGCTGTACAAACATCTCAAGGATGATCAGTGGAAACAGGATGCACCTGAGCTCAATTTTGAGCTTCATGGCGAAGGCTGTGAAATTTTTAATACATTTTCAAAACTCTCAAGAAAACTTTTTTCACATGGTCATAATGGGGTAATTTGTGTAGAATTTTGAGGAAAGAGATTAATTTAATACAATTTGGAATAAGGCTGCAACGTAAGAAAATGTGGAAAACGTGAAGCGCTGTAAATACTTAGTGAAGTATTTACAAGTGAATCAGACACAGTATTGCTGCTGGAGGTTTTAAACACCTGAGAATAGTTTAGAGACACCAGCACAGCATGCGGTAAAATATATATATATAAAAAAAAATATATATATATATATATATATATATATATATATATATATATATATATATATATATATATATATATTAAAATCCTTATAATTTCATTTGTATTTTTTCATTTTGTATATTTCATTTCTTTTTCTACAGTCTTGTGGGAACTGCTCCTCTGATCATTTCAGTTACCCTTTCTACCACTGCACATTTTTGTGTCATTTGTTAGAACTTTTTGGAATTAAAAGTCAATTTGATAGTTTGCAAACTTTTGTCCTCTATTCTGTTTGCACTCAGTGCATGCGCTCTCTGGTTTAAAATAAGGCCTTACACTCAATTACAGTCCGAACTGAGGTGGCCAAGACAGCTGAGTGATATAAAGCATGTTATTAGGAACTGTCTAATCTAAAGGGTGAAAATGGGCGTTAGACATCTCATGTAAGTCAAAGACACAAGCAAAGGAAAGCGTGCTGAAAGCATCTGTGCACATTACCTCCCCCACCATTCCATTCCATATTCCATCAATCTTCTTTCCATGTTTCCCGTTGGTCACTAGGTAAAGGTCATAAGTAAAACCAACAATCCTGGACAGACGTTTGAGGATGTCAATGCAAAAGCCTTTGCAGCATTGTTTCACAGGAGCCACCCCTTCCTGAAGGGCCCTGAGTTCAGAGAAACACAGACAAATTAGCAAAAAATGGCAAGATATCACTATCATATCAGAAAATACATATATTGCATCCGAAGAAAGAGAGGGGAACATAGAGATTAAGAATAACATGCGTGGCAGATGTGAGTGGAAGGTGAATGAAGAGGTTCAATAATAAAACGAAAAAAGCATGAAATAGAGTGCACAGATGTATAATTCTGCCTTGGTGAACACCCATAACATTCAAATTAAATGGAGTTCTAGTGCATGCATTCACAAGGACATGAGCACAGGGACACACTAAGCTTCTGTTAGTGAGATACGAACAGTACCCGCACGAGACACATTAATATCTCAAGCACTCCAACAGATTGACAGGCTACATGATGAGCAGGGGTGTGTAGAGTGGCCATGAGGCAAACGCACAAAAATGAGGCTGAGAGCAAGAGAGCACGAGTGCAGGATCAATGGAAAAATGGTGGTGATGAATGCACTGAACCCTTACAGAGCAAGCCGCGCTTTTACCTGCCAACGGCCGTAAGAACAGTGGACGGAAAGGACAGGAAATGAAAGCAGGTGAGAAACATTGCCACAAAAAATCTTATTATAAGGTGCCAAGAATGAAAACAAGGTTTTAAAGATAAAGAACTGCATAAAGCCATTAGACATTTAGATTTCCAGCTTGGCTCTGTAGTTAAGCATCAGGGTGTTCTGTAGAATTCATTAGCGCAGCATCTCTTAAGTGCCATCGTGTAAAAAATCGAATTTATTAAATGACTCACTAGACCCTAAGCATCACATATCATTTTTTTCTTTTTGTGTTAGCAGTTACACTAAGTAGTGACTCAATGACAAAATACAGTAGAGGACAGTAATTTTTGACATTTAATCATGGATGGTGTTACATGATGAACATCTGCTCTGGCTGGCTTGCACATTTTCATTTACATATGGACACCTGCAATTTCACCTGCACCCATCATTTTCAAATATATTTTTTTAATATAAACTGAACCGGCGGCACAGTGGGGGGGGGGGGGGGGGGGGGGGGGGGGGGGGGGGGGGGGGGGGGGGGGGGGGGGGGGGGGGGGGGGGGGGGGGGGGGGGGGGGGGGGGGGGGGGGGGGGGGATGCAACAACTTATTTTATGTTACATCAGTATAGTTACTATCAAATGCATTGTCTATTAAATTAGATAAATTTGAACTGTTAGCACAATTAGAGATCTGAACAAAATAAATTTTTCATTTGTAGGGTCATATCCTGATGTTGACTGAGGAGGCCTGGCTCACAAGCTTCATTCTTATTAATTTTAAAGGTCTTGAATGGGGTTGAGGTTATGGCTGTGTGTTGGCCAGTCAAATTGCACTTGGGCACAGTCTTGCTGAAACAAACTGTGTACACCTGCCCACATTGCAGATGCTTGATTGTACACACATGTGGCAATGTGAATGATTCATTCATTCATTCATTATCTCCCGCTTTATCCTCTGTTAGGGTCGCGGTGGGGTTCCCCATGCCCATCCAGGGGAGAACATCTCGGGCGCTGGGCAGATAGACCCAGGACAGGGCGCCAATCCATCGCTGGGCACAATGTGAATAAATAAACCCTGAATTCATTGATTAAAAGTTGTGTCCCATCATCTTTGTTTACAAAGTGTACAAGATGAAACTAATGTCGCAAATTCTCTTACTCAACTCTAACTCAATGCTGCAAACGACTTATATGCAGGACCTACTTCTTGTAAAACCAGACCTATAGACCCTTCATCCGATTTCAAGTTTTAGTTTAAACCAAAAGTATTCCATCCATCAATCAATTATCTTCCGCTTTATTCTCTACTAGGGTCATGTAAGGGTTCCCCATGCATATCCACAGGAGAACGTTTTGGGCCCTGGGCAGATACACCCAGGACAGGGCGCTGATCTATATCTGGGCACACACTCACTCACACAGACACACACACAAACACACTCTATATGGGGCAATTTGGAGAATTCATTTGACCTTGATCCATGTTTTTGGACTGTTAAAAGAAACCGGAGAATCCGGAGGAAATCCATGCGGACAAGGAGAGAACATGGAAATTCCACCCAGATTGGGATTCGAACAGAGAATCCCTAGTGCTGAGAGGCAAACGTGCTAACCACCAAGCCACCGTGCCGCCCACCAAAAGTATAAATTTTTTAATATTATCCAAATTTGGTCACTATGAATGCTGGGACCTAGTCCTAGTCATTGTTTTAACAGAAATAAGTTAAATAAAATATTTAATATTTGATTTACAATAAACATATAAACTAAAGAAAATGTGTGTGTTCCTTTCTCGTCCTTTAGTAATCAAATGTGTTTCTTGATAGTGGACCAAATACTTAGATTTCATAATAAATAAGAGAAGTTATGGCCTATATGTATGTATGTATGTACTGACGTTGCGTTAAGAGGCCGTCGACATGGCACAGAATCTCTAATGCAGGTCCCTGAAGCCGGGTCAGCAAGCTCCACAATGACAAATGGCCTTTCTTCCAGGGTCACGACTCGCAGGTGCTGCGCATCATCAGGTGGCTGTAGGAACGGACCATACCGAGACCAGGCTGGATATCGCAAACGCAGTATGCCATTCTCCCACCATCCTACCTGAGACCACACACAGATAAAGAAAATTCAGCAATCACGTAATTATAATTCAAAAAAGAGAGTTAGACATTCCTTAATATTTGAAAGCAATAAAACATGTTACTGTAGTAAATTAATACAATTTTATAGTATGATTAACATTAAAATAATTATGTTACAGTTTACAAAACATAGTATACAATATCATTTAATATTTGTAGTATTCAGTAAAGGATAAAAATGAACTATAAAACATCAAATCATTTGTATTGCTTTTTTGACTATTTCTTATATGAAGCTATACAACAGTTAGTTTCCACATTACAATCTGCTTAGTGACTTTATTTGTTGTCTTTGTGATAACGTAATAACACTAATTTGCACACCAAAACTTTATCACACGACATGATTAATTTATAATTAAAAGTTCTTACAACATTGATGTATATTTGATGTACATATGCAGTTTGTTTTATAACAGATGTTTTTATGCAACTATGCTGTTGAAACTTAGTTCATCTGTTGAAATCTAAACTCCTTGGTGATCATTATCTATTTCTGATTATAATAGTCATCATAGTGATGCCTTAACCAGTACAGTCATGACACAGAGCCTTGTAAACACCTTACTGAAAATTTCATCTGGTGTGTGTATAATATATATATTATATATATTAAGCACTGTGGCTTAGTGGTTAGCACGTTCGCCTCTCAGTGCTAGGGATTCCCGGTTCGAATCCCCATCTGGGTGGAGTTTCGATGTTCTCCCCGTGTCTGCGTGGGTTTCCTCCGGGTTCTCCGGTTTCCTCCCACAGTCCAAAAACATGGATCAAGTCAATTGAATTCTCAAAATTGCCCCATATAGAGTGTGTTTGTGTGAGTGAGTGTGTGCCCAGTGATGGATTGGCGCCCTGTCCTGGGTCTATCTGCCCAGCGCCCAAAACGTTCTCCCCTGGATGGGCATGGGGAACCCCACCGCGACCCTAAGAGAGGATAAAGCGGGAGATAATGAATGAATGAATATATATATATATATATATATATATATATATATATATATATATATGTGTGTGTGTGTGTGTGTGTGTGTGTGTGTGTGTGTGTGTGTGTGGTTGGACAATAAAATGTATCAACAGGAAACAATTTTCACTTGCAGAACCAAATGAATGATTAAAAAACTAAACTTACTGCTAAATAAATGACTTATTGAATTGTAGTACTTCCTGAAAATAAACAATAATGCCCCCACTCTCTGTCTTATGTGATCATCTGCATAACAAATGGAAAAGTAAAATCAGAGACTGGCGATGTTCAAATAATTAGAAATAAACCTACAATAGTAATTAGCCAGCCCATGTTCTCACCATTTTTTGGTCTTTGGACATGGACAGGTCTATATGACAAGATGAATCCCAGATACAATACGTAGCCAACTAGCAATTTTTATGTTTGACTCTCAAACTAAGTATTTGAGCCCTATCTATCACAGTAATTTTTGGACTACAATCAGAAGCCTTATGTTCCATAGTTAGTTATTACTATATTTCTGGGGCTTAGCCTTAGGTGTCATAGGGGGACTGCAAACATCCCATAAACAAATTTAGCATCAAGTAAAAATAAGATATTATGAATCATTGATAAATACTATGTAATGTAAAGCATAACCTTGAGTTAATCCTGTTCAGGTTGGTGAAATGTGCAGTTTCCTTTCGGTGACTCAGGTCTATCCAAACACAACAAATTATCTTTGTAACTTTGCTGGACTTTGGAAAGCAAGTGGTGGACATCACATGGGAAAATGCAGCACTGCTTCAAGAAAACATGTAGTCCACCAGGACTGAAGGAGAGCTGTAGCCTGGTGCTGTATGTTCTAATGGCCCGACAAGGTTCATTCCAATGCTCTCAAACAAGAACTTGAAGAACTATAATGAAAGTGGGCTATCACTGTGACATGGAGCTAACACAATCTGGGAACCACATCATCATCTAGTACAGCACATTTTTTTTACCTTATGTATAAATATTAATAACAAGGCTATAACCTATTTATACACAGAATTAGAAGATGGCTAGGGCAAAACTGACCACAGCCTTTACTTTATGCCCTCTAAATTGGATAATATTAGGAATATTATATTATAATATTATTGTGGGCAGACTGAGAAGTTACTTTGTGCCACAGAGATTCATGTTAAGTTGTATTACTATGCTCTTGTTATGTACCGGCCAATTATACTTTAAATTGAAAATGTGATCCTAATACCAGAGTAGCTGATGTCTGTGTTTTAATCATAATGGTTCTTGATTTCTTTACTCTTTCTGGAGTAAAAATATTTTTAATGCATAAAACTAAATAAAAGTTGATCAACTTTTAAAACATTTTTTTTTTTACATAATGTGTTATAATGTGTTAAACAACGGTTAACAACCCCATTAAATATGTTATTGTTTAGTATCATTTATTCGGTCTTTTTACTTATTATATAGTAACCGGATGTTTGGTGCATCCCTAGTGTCGATACCTAGTCCCCCCTCCCTATATTCATTATCATTCATTCATTATCTCCCGCTTTATCATCTATTAGGGTCGCGGTGGGGTTCCCAGGGGAGAACGTCTCGGGCGCTGGGCAGATAGACCCAGGACAGGGTGCCAATCCATCGCTGGGCACACTCTCTCACACACACTCTACATGTGGCAGTTTGGAGAATTCAATTGACTTAATCCATGTTTTTGGACTGTAGGAGGAAACCGGAGAACCCGGAGGAAACCCATGCAGACACGGGGAGAACATGGAAACTCCACCCAGATGGGGATTCGAACCGGGAATCCCTAGTGCTGAGAGGCGAACGTGCTAACCACTGAGCCACCGTGCCGCCCTTAAAATTTAGTACAAAATAAATTGGGTCAAGGAAAGTATTTTTAAACTACAATATAAACATTCATTCATTATCTTCCGCTTTATCCTCTGTTAGGGTCGCGGTGGGGTTCCCCATGCCCATCCAGGGGAGAACATTCTGGGCGCTGGGCAGATAGACCCAAGACAGGGCGCCAATCCATCGCTGGGCACACACAGACACACTATATGGGGCAATTTGGAGAATTCAATTGACTTGATCCATGTTTTTGGACTGCAGGAGGAAACCGGAGAACCCGGAAGAAACCCACGCGGACACGGGGAGAACATGGAAACTCCACCCAGATGGGGATTCGAACCAGGAACCCCTAGTCTATTTTTTTTTACTAATTTTAATTAAATAATATAGATGTGTTAAATGAAGTGCATTTACAACCTAGCCAATAAGTATGTACATATCAACGAACTAAAAATCCATATCCAGTAAAATGAATGGTGAGCTTACATATTTATAATGCATGCTCAATCACGTACATAGAAATGTATAGAGACACAATGATTTAAACATCTGTCTGTCTGACGTGTGCACTGTGTCTCATGGGACATCTGTTAAAGGGGAGATAAATTTTACATGTTCTCTGTTCAGCTGGTTTTTCATTTGATAATAATTAGCTTTTGCAATCTGTCCTGTAAACAACTACAGGTATTTTATAAGTTCTCTATACAGTGTGATAGGTTTATGAGATCTCTATGTAGAATTAATTAGCTGTATTTTAAATTATTTCATTCATTCCAAAAAAAAAAATCTTGGCCAATTTTTATCCGAAAAATATTAGTGCACATTCCAATCAGGGGAAATTAATGTACCAGAAAATGATTACTAGCATCGTATGACTGAAACATAGTACATGCTTAAAATTGAGTTAATGTAAAGCAATGAAACAAGCATTTTATAAAACCAAAGTCTTGCAAGACATTTGCCGTAAAATGTCAAGCTGGCCAATTAGACCTGAAAATTATTGCAAAGACAAGTGGGCTAACGAAATGCTCCTGTTAACACTAACAGGAGCATTGTGGTCATTCTTCAAGCTGTCAATCTGTGAATACCACTCTGTGCACCTCCACCACTGCAGCGGTCACACTGCTCAGTTCAGATGATGACATCACAGAGTCCAGTCTCATCAGTGACAGTGATGTGTGGTAACAACTAGTGGATTACCTTGCATCAGTGGGTGCAATATTTCAGCAAATCACAGTGACACAAAGCTAGTTCCTAAAACTTGTCAGGAGCAAGACTTAAGTTTAAACTCAAAGTAACTCATTGGTAAAAAAACAAACAAAAAAAAAAGAAATATAAAAAAGTATGCATACAAGAATTTAATGTCATGTCACAGTCAATCATATCTGAAAGACAAATACACAGAACACAGCTGTATTTTAGAGAGACCCGTCGCTCCAAAATAAATAAGTCAACCACACCCAGTGTCACAGGTGCCTGGGTGCTAACACCCAGTAAAGGTTTAACTCACGTTTAAAGTTTTTTTTTTTTCAAGTAAATGATGATAATTTAACCCCTAAATCATACAAATAGGCCTATAAGCCTCCACATTAATATAGTCAGTGGTTTACAAAACTGTCTGATTCTGTTTGTTATGATTCACCCTTTGTAAACCATTTTTTTTATTCCAAATTGTTTTAAAATACCCATAGAACTAGCCTGTTTTATGAGTTTTTTCTGGATCCAAAAATATGCCTTCTGTAAAAGGTGTTGTACAGAAGAAGTAAACAGTAGTAACAAGATGTCAAAGTACATTAATTACCTGCAAGCGATTTTGTGAATAAAAGTTGGTTAAATGAATAACAATTAAATGAATTGTGAATAAAACTGTTGGTTATAAAAATACAGTAGGTAAAAGACTCGATGTGAGGCAAATGTACAATAATCAACTATTTTCAGTTGCAAATAAAAACCTGAGAGTAAAGGAAGTGCTTAGCTTATTAAAAATGTGTGTGGCCTTCAAGCAGACTTACGTTTGGTCAGCAAATTCATGCCTTCTAAATGGATAGTCAAACATGTACTTCTGTCAGCGGACATTTTCAACTAATTAATACCTTTGTCAGAAATATTGTGTAATAAAAAAGAGTCGTGTAAGTTGCGTTGATCACTGAGCACACTCATTCAGCTGCATAGTTTCTCTTAGCTATGCTGATGACACTCAGCTTCATTTGACTTTTGGCCCTGATGACACCAAGATCTCAAATTGGATATCTGCCTGCCTCACCGACTTTTCTTTTTGGATGAAGGCCCATCATCTCAAATTAAATTTAGCAAAAACAGAGCTTTTCCTGATCCCAGCTAAACCCACAATCCATCACGACCTGACCTTCCAAATTGACGGCTCCACAATCTCTCCAACCAATTAGGTCACTCTGGCTCGTTCACTTCGCTCCAGTGATGATTGCTGCCTGGTGATTCCACCCACCGAGGAGCTAATTCTCACTGCCTGGGGTTCACCACTGCAAAATTGTGGAACGATCTTCCCAACTCTGTCCGTAAGGAAGAGTCACTCGGCATTTTTGAGAAACTACTCAAGATGCATCTTTTTAACAAATACCAGTTGTAGAAAAAAAGGGGGGTGCAGGATCATATAAATATCAGGTTTGATAATTCTACAGTATAGATGGTTTTCTTTATAACTACTGACTTGTGATGTTCTCATTTTTAAGTCGCTTTGGATAAAAGCGTCTGCTAAATGACTAAATGTAATATGTAATGTAATGTTGATTATCTCTAATCAAAATCCATTTCAGATGGCCCCGCTTTCTCCCCCAGTGTCGCTGCACTTCTGCCACAATGAATTTTTTTATCTGCGATGCAACGGCTTTTAATACTGCATTTCAGCATAATAATATGTTTTTATAGCCATAAAATTGTTACTGACAGGTGGATTAATTCAGGCGGAGCATTACAGAAAGCATAGGTGTGAAATGCACAGCCTGTCACTGGTTTACATTTACATAAAATTTCTCTTTCAACAATATGTTTCAATTCAACAATAGAATTGTCTTTCCCTGGTTCCCTGAATTATAACAGATATCACGTTTATTTGGACTTGAGGCAACATACTCAGTTACAGGTAAAATGATTAAATATGGTGTTGTTAGATTAAGATTTAGACAAGGTAATTTAGTCTTTCTAACCTGAACGTAAACAGGAGAGGAGATACGTTAAAATCACCACATACTGTGTATCAGCACCTGCTTCTAATTAATTTTATTTTATTGCTTGACTTTGACACAACTTTACGTATGGCATTGAATGTAGTGTGCTGAATGTAAATGTAAACTGATTCACATTTCCTCTGCTGATTTTTTATAAACCGCCATGAAGATTTCCACTGGTAATTTTATAGTTCTAAAACTAATCTGCAAAAAGTAATTTACCTGAAATACACATTGTTACAACTCTTTTGTCATGTGTGTGTGTGTGTGTGTGTGTGTGTGTGTGTGTGTGCGTATGTGTGTGTGTGTGTGTGTGTGTGTGTGTATGTGTGTGTGTAATTGGTGCATTAGTAGCAAGAGGCCTATAAGGTTTTAATATATAAGCGTGTGGGTTTGGAGCAGGACAGCTAATTGAAAGAGAAACCATAGTAGTCACCATGTAGGTGTAAGCACTGGCGGCCTGCTTGGCCCACTCGTTACCAGTATGTAGCTTTGGTCTAACATGCAATCCCATAGTTAATTGCCTCAGACATACATAACACTACAGAAAGACTCGCCATTTGAAGAAACTTACACCAAAAAACCTGCCTATTTACTACACATCTCTCTTCAGTCATTAAATTCTTTCTGTAAGCTTGTTGGTCAATCAACCTGGCCCTGGCCCTGGCCATTTAATGGTCCAATTCATTTCAGAGGTCATCTGTTGGATTACCACACAAAATGTCAAACCAAGTACTATAGGACCTACACAGAGGCCTTCTCTAAACTGTTTTTAAAGTTCTATATAGCTCTGGCTAAGCAAAATAGTCCAAACTCAAAACTACTGAACTATATGTTATCTTATTCATAATCCTTTAAAATTATCCTAGATAATTTTATAGACTTGTAAGAGCATATTTGCATATAGTAGTATATACTGACAAAAAAGAAAAAAGGAAAGAATAAATCCAGAGGGTATTTTGAAAAATGTTAAACACACAGATGTGTTTACTATGCATTATTTGATTTGATTTAATTGACTATGAATTTCACTATGAAAACTTTTTTTTGCTTCATCAATGTATTATTATTGTTGTTATTGTTATTAAAAAACAACGACAACAACAATAACAATAATTATAATAATATAAAACTAAATACTACTACTACTACTACTACTAATTATTATTATTATTATTGTTCAATTACATTATCAATAAGACTATTATTATTATTATTATTATTATTATTATTATTATTATTAATAATAATAATAATAATAATAATAATAATAATAATAATAATAATAATAATAATAATATATTCAGTATCAGTAGTAGTAACAGTAGTAGTATCATTATCATTATAATGGATAAAAATATTTTCATATTAAGATTATTATTTTTAAACATGGCGGCATGGTGGCTTAGTGGTTAGCACGTTCGCCTCTCAGCACTAGGGATTCCCGGTTCGAATCCCCATCCCCATCATGGAGTTTCCATGTTCTCCCCATGTCCGCGTAGGTTTCCTCCGGGTTCTCTGGTTTCCTCCCGCAGTCCAAAATCATGGATCAAGGTCAGTTGAATTCTCCAAAATTGCCCCATGTAGAGTTTGTGTGTCTGTGTAAGTGAGTATGTGCCCAGCGATAGATTGGCGCCCTGTCCTGGGTGTATCTGCCCAGCGCCCGAATACATTCTCCCCTGGATGGGCGTGGGGAACGCTCCCGCGACCCTAATATAGGATAAAGCGGAAGATAATGAATGAATGAATTAATTAATTTTTAAACATCCATACAATTAATGATTTAAATAATAATTTAAATAAAATCATTTTACCAGTTTCAGTAATAGACTGTAATTTGTTTCTCTAGGTCCCAGTCACTATATAATCAAATAATTAGGGGTTTATAGGACCAACACAGGTGCTATTTGGTAGGTGGATAAAATTTAAGGCATCACAGTTGAAAACTAATGTGGAGGTGTGTTAATTAGTGTTTCACTTGTATGAATAGATTAAACTGTAGTTTCTAAACAGACTGTAGTTTCTAAACTAGACTAGACTGTAGTTTCTTTTAGTACATGTTTGTTAGACACATCCTACTTCATCTTACAAGATGTGTCCTGTGAGTACGCTTATAAAAGCCACACGAATTAAGGACAGAAACAGATATACCACATTATGTGTAAATTAAACAGCATTATTATTTTATTCCCCTGGGTTGTATTCATTCCTAAATAGTAAAAAAGTTATTGAAATCAAACACGTATTGTTTCCAAATCCAATTACATAATGTTTTTGTACAATTTAATCTTTTTGACAATTTTTTTAATAAATTTAAAAAAGTTAACAGGACTGAAATCATCAGCTAGTATTGACACCATTTCCAGTTCATTCTCTGTGTCAGCAGTCGAATCACAACAAATTGGACAACTTAAACAACTGTTCTTTATTAATAGCTCTATGGCAAAACTCAGTGTAACCAGTCACTATTTGGTCAACACTTTCTGTATTCACTATTCCACAAAGAACAATTACAGACAGTAGTACATTTCTTTTTTTTTTTGTTAGTCCTCTGTACTCTTTTGGTCAGGAGCATCACAGCAGAGGTATAATTTGTGTGGGGTATTGTTTATTGTCAGTTCTGCAGTGAAACTCATGTGGTGAGGGGTTTTTAGTGCAGCAGTACTGCTGTAGTTTAATTTAAACACCTCAGTGACACTGTTGGGATAGGAATATCAAACAATACCTGCCCTGTGGTGCTTTTATTGGGGTCCTGACTATTAGAGAACAGACTAAAGGGGACTAGCACAGTATGTACTGTATAACACAAACAGATGAACTAAAGCCTGAAATTGTAGAAATACAAAATCCAATTTTAGGGTAAGTGGAAATGACCACTAATACATATCTGTATTCACTGCATCAGTAATTGTTACTATGGCACTTGTAAATAATTATGTAAATAATATTATATATTGCACATCTGGTTAGATGCTGACTACATTTCATTGTTCCTGTACTTGTACAATTACAATAATACTGAATCTAATCTAATCTAATCAAATCTAAACCTTTGACTGGTACTGTATACAAGTGTGTGTTGTTTATATGAAATCTAAAATTTCACACAGCACTGGAGAAGCAAGCCTCAAGGGTCTCTTTTACCTACCTAGGTGAAACTGAATTAAGCCTCAAAATGTTTTCAGTAAACACGAACCCTTTTTATAATGCTAATAAAAATAATTTTAAAAATATTTCTGTTGTGTTAACAAGGCCCAATAGTAAATAGCTTGAGCTCTAAACTAAAATCCAATTAAACACGTTATCATCATAAGCTTACAAAATTGCACCAACAATTAAACATGATAGAGTAAAGGCTCTACTTCTGATGTACATCAAACTCAAATAGCTGTGACGGCTGTGAAATCAAACAATTACCATTTAAAAATCTGGATATTTTACTGTACAAATCCCTGATAGAGGCTGAAATAGATTCCAAACATGCTGAGTGTTTGTCTCACTTACATTCCTTTAATCCCGCTCTTATCAATTAAAAAAGCAAAAAGGTGTCTACACGTTGTGTCATGATGCAGCACAGGCAAATTGGCAGCCCTGCAGGAATACCATGCTGTGCTGCGATGGAATCAAAGCTGGGTGAGACCGGCTCTGATCAAATGGGCTCACTCCAGGACACTGCGAACGCTTTCACAGAGTAAACTACACTATGTCTTTAACTCAGATCTCCAAAACACATCAAGAAAGATACTATAATATACAAGTTACTCTCTGAATAAACATGTCAGTTTCAAAAAAAATAAATATGCATGGATTAACTGATTAAACAATGGAATATGCATGGAATAACTGATTATATATATATATATATATATATATATATATATATATATATATATATATATATATATATATATATATATATATATATATATATATATATATGAATTGCTATAATGCATTCTGAAGAAGAATATGACATTCAGGTACATGATGTTATCCATTAATTTGATGAACAGTTTGGTTCCAAGATAAACATATACAAGTGAGTGAATCTAAATAAAATTTATTAATTTAGTTAATGCTCTATATTAAAGGAGTATAAAATAAAATAAAAAAGCCATTTGCAACTGAGCTAACACTGGCTGCACAAATCAACATTACATTACAGAGGATTAATATGGAAACATTGGCCAGACCCTGAATTTTACTGGAATACAGAAATGATCAAATGATGATGATGATAATAAAATGGGAATGGAAAATAAGAAGAAGCGGCATCACTAACCAACGTTACAGTATTCCTTTAAATGTTTAATAAGAATTACAAATGAAAACCAAAAGACCACTTACAGTCTGAACGCTTACAGAGGTGTCTGATCCAAGCTCCTGTTTAAGATTGGCACTTATACTGGATTAACAATCTTTATTGACATGACATATCTCAATCCTTTCTGACACTGTTTCGTTGTCTTTATACACAACATAGATGCATAAAATATATGTAGTTTTGGCTGTAGACACGTTCACCGCAAAAATGCAACACTGATTGTAACACCATCATGGTGTTCAGGCTCAGATACATCTGCAATTCACTATACCAGCATATGCATCTGAAGCCAATTATTGGTTCTAATGCTAAGCTTTTACACATTACATACATATTTTTCATTTTTTTAGAGGGGTGCCTTCACTTTTAATGTACCACTCTCATAAGTATTCTTCCATTTTCCATGTAATGTACTGGATGTCCTTCAGGCATCCTATTTTTTCTGATTGTGTCCCTCATGCTACTGCCACTCAGGTGTTCAATCAACTTTCATAACCATGCATTAGTCAAAATAATGAAAAGGAATGGAAATAATTTTCTGGGTGGCTTGTAAAAAAGGCCAATGGCTACAGGCTGGTATTAATGGTGAGACAGGAGAATTTATGAGACAAGGGAATCTAAAACGACAGGAGTACATGAGATAAGTCATCGATCAATATGCGGCTCCTGGCAGCCTGAGGCAAAGCAGAGCCACTGTGTTTCACAGGTCTTTGGTTTTGATCACCAGTAGACTACCTTTTGCTAGTTGTCACAGTTCTACAGTCGGCCATAGCTTCTAGCCCAATCTCCATTTTTAAGCAGCTGTTCTCATACACACTTCCTTTGCTGTGCAAATGTGACACGAACCTGCAAACCTGGATCGGGTACAAATTAGTCCATGATTTTTCATCAACGGGAGATGAGCCTTCCATCTCTTATCCCATAAATAGGTCCAAATGATTTTTTTAAATCGAATAATCAAATGGAAATGCATCTCCCCAACAGGAGACATTCAATATTCATGAACAAATGATTATTGCATTTTCCTGTTTTTGTAATCCTCTCGTTTTTAGAAGTGGATATTAAATGCATTATTGTGTACTGTGATACAGAATCAGCAAGGATTTCTTTACTTTTTCCCTTTTTCCGTTCCTCTGTCTGCCAGGCTGTCAGTTGCAATAAAACTTTATAATTCGGTTTTATGTCCTTGCAGTGAGTGACACTGCAATGCTTGCGACATTTTTTCTGAGCTATATTTAATATTACTGCTTTTTCTCATGTCAGTTGGAGCTCTGCAGGTGGAACCTGACATATCACAGGCTGCTATATTCAGCCCACCTAGGCTTAAGGCAAAAATGCCACAAGTCTTTAACATACATTGAAATATTAAACTGCTTTGAGTCAGTGAAAGGTGACTCAAAAGTGGTTTCTCTTCAACATTTTATTAATGTTCTTTTTGAAATTAACTATGTATATTAAATATGCTTTCAATGACCGTAGTTTGTGTCTTTTAATAATGAATGGTTATACTGTGCAAAAATAAACAATGAATAAAAATAAAATAAAATTAATTAATTAATTAAATAAAAATTTAAAACTAAACTGACGTCAGATAAATGAACTCAGAATGACTATGTCTACATCTGTCATATTTACATTGTCTTTTTTGCTAATCTGACTGCATTTGTGGCATGATGTTGTCAAATCTAAAATTCATATAACAGGAATATTAATAGCTATGTGGTAAATTCACCCATCAGCATTTAAAAGATAAATTCAAAATTGTTTAAGAGGAATTTAAAAACTGCTGAATTAAACAAAATCCTCACATGAAATATCTTGCCAATGAATAATGCAACTTAATATTTATAGAGTACCTGAACCTCTAACATATCCATTTAGCCAGTCTGGCCTTGTCCTGTAATTGTGCTTCTTATCAGAGAGCACCAGCTGTGTGGCACTGTATAAAAATTCAATAATTTATTAATGACAATTAGGTACTTCTTTATTACTACAGCCACTAAAGCCCAACAGTGCTAAATGTTTTAACCTAATTTGGTTGCTTCGTAAAAGGTTAATGTTAATATTTCATTTTACAAATGTTTGATTTGTAAGATGTTTGTACGGTTAACAAAGTAATACATGTTAACATGTTATTTTTGATGATGGAATATTTAAAGGTCTTGTTCAATTTAAATAAATTAAATGTACACTACATAAACTGAGTATTCATTTGGTTTCATTTAGCTACAGGTGTATATAATTAAGTACCTAGCTATACATATTGGACAATTCTTTGCATCTAACTTAGTGGAGTTTTCTATTCAAGCATGATTGTACAAAGAAAGGTCCATAGATTAATGGATGGATGAGTTTTGTGTGAAACTTGATTGGCCCACAGTCAAGGATGAACTATAGATTGTAAGGCTCATCCAAAATCACTGTCTAACCTCACAAATGCTTTTCCAGTTCACCTGGCAAAACATCAACAGACACAAATCTTGTAAGAGTTGTAAAAAGAGTTGTCAGAAGACTATTATAGCTGCAAGAGGGGAAAATCTTAAAATCTGATGACATAAAAACTCTTGGAGGTGTATGTGTAAGTAATCCAAAACGTTTGACCAGATATTGTACACACACAAGCAGATAGATTTTTTAAATGCCATAGATAAATCACAAATGTTTTATGAATCAGTTTATATGCATAAGGAATTCATGGACTAGTTATTTAAAGAACCTGGTGTTGCACTAGGAGCTTAGTTGTTTCATCATTGCTCAGGGTTTCAAAAGCTTGGTTTAGTATTAAATAATAGAATGATGTTGGATTGGGTATCGATTTTCAGGTCTTTGAGTGATTTACACCTTCAAAATCATGATGCGTATAATCCCTGTACGCTCATTACTGTTATAGTACCCTCAAGGTGATTAGTACCCACAGTATAAAGGTTATGAACAAAGGAGTAGAATTCAGTGTTATTATATCAAATATCTACTTGAACCAGGCTTCTCTGGTATGACACTTGAATGGTTGTGATCTTATCTAACAGGAAGGATATTCAAAGTTGTTTTGGAATGAGGAGATTTCTAAATCTCACTAAGTACTCATTGGAATTCCTCAAGGCTCTGTACTTGGTCTCCACCACTTTACACTGTACATGACATCACTGGCCACCGTCATTAAGGCACATGGTCTCTCTTACCACTACTATGTTAATGCTACTCAGCTTCATTTGTCTTTTGCTTCTGAAGACACCACAATATCAAACCTGATATCCGCCTCCAGACCAGACCTTCCAAACTGATGGCACCACAATCTCTCTAACTGACTCAGTCTGTAAACTTGGTGTCATAATTGACATCTTAAACTATCTGATCAGTTCATTAAAACTACCCGTTCCTGACGATTCCTTCTTTACAACATCAGGAAGATTAGACCTTTCTTGACTGAGCATGCTACTCAGCTACTCGCATTATTGTAATGCACTGCTTGCTGGTTTTCCAGCTTGCACAATCAAGCCTCTGATTCAAAACTGATTCAAAACTCTGCAGCCTGTCTTGTGTTCAACCAGCCCAAGTGATCTCATGTCATTCCACTACTTATCTCTCTCCATTGTTTCCCTGTAACTGCTGCATTCAGTACAAAGTACCAACTATGGCCTACAGGACAATTTGTGGATCTGCCCACTATTACGTTCACTCTATTTTTCCAAAATACACTCTCCTACTCATTCACTTCACTCTAGCAATGAATGTAAACTGGTGATTCGACCTCACTGTGGTAACGATAACTCCATAGCATTTATCAGTGCAAAATGGTAGAATGAACTTCCCAACTCTGTCTGAAAGTTGGAGTCACTTAAATCTTAAAGAAACAACTCAAAACACATCTCTTCCACAAACACCTGAAAAATTCATTCATTCATTCATTATCTCCCGCTTATCCTCTATCAGGGTCGCCATGCCCATCCAGGGGAGAACGTCTCGGGCGCTGGGCAGATAGACCCAGGACAGGGCGCCAATCCATCGCTGGGCACACACTCACTCACACAGACACACTCTATATGGGGCAATTTAGAGAATTCAATTAACTTGATCCATGTTTTTGGACTGTGGGAGGAAACCGGAGAACCCGGAGGAAACCCACGCAGACACGGGGAGAACATGGAAACTCCACCCAGATGGGGATTCGAACCGGGAATCCCTAGCGCTGAGAGGCGAACGTGCTAACCACTAAGCCACCGTGCCGCCTCACCTGAAAAATAAATAAGTAAAAGTATACATAATTCTCAGTAGATGCTAAAGTTTTTAAAACACTTAAGTGACCCTGCTGCACTGAAAAATCCACTAACTGAGAATGTCCAGCCATGAGTGTCAAGTGAGAACTAATGAAAGATTTGAGAATGAGTAACACACACCACAAACTGAAAAAAAGCCTTACGTTTCACATCTACAAGGCAGAACAAAAAGGTAGATGTAATTCTGCACAGTTAGTAAATACTAGGCCTGGGGTTGGCTGATGTAAATGACTGCCTCTTAACTTATTACTCAGGGGTGTATAAAAAGGGCAGATAGATAGAAGTTCAGACAGAAATTAATCCAATGTGTCCTCATCGATTCCCTCCTTAGCACATATATTCAAAACCATGTCTCCACATAAACTCATCATCCACCCTCCATGGCGCAGCCATGCTAAACAAAACAAAGAGAAATGAAAAGCGCCAACTATCTAGGAGCTAATCCTAGGGGAAAAAAAGAAGTTCAACCAAATCTCAGCGACCTACACTCCGGGATGGCTTGAGACATGCTGTTGAGCGGAACCAAGTGTCTCGGATACAAGTTTAACTGCAACAGCTTGCAAACACAATCGGCTGAAGCCGGAATAGGGACGCATGCCTCGGCAGTCGGAAACATGACATGCACCGGCAACTGTGGAAAAACGGCCGTGGCTCCTACACCTTAAAAGATACTCATATACTAATAACCGGTCACAACTAGTGCTGCAGATCCAGCGGGAGTGCATATAAAGCCCAGAGAGGAATCTGGAAGCAGGTTCAGCGTCGGGAAAGTTTAACAACATAATTTGCAGGACAGCAACATCGAACATGGGTAACAAACAGCAAGTACCAAAGGGTTACTTGACAACGTCATGCCTCAAAGATGGGTGTTGAATAAGAGAAACAAAACACATGATCAAGCATGAACCAATAGAAAGACACAACTGATATACTTAACGAGAATGGCCAATGACGCCATCGAGTAAACCAATGGAACCTGACACCTACCATTATTAAAAAAGTCAATCAAGACAGGTACAATGCTTTGATAAAGATACATAATAGCATCCATAAGCATACATAAGTGTAATTTCTGAGTAGGTTCTTTCCCTAAATCAACAACCCAGATCAATGTCCACTATTTTTTTATCATTAATTTCGGTGTTTTGTGTTTAATGTCACATTCATGGCACCTGTGTGGCAAAAAAAGCAGAGTCCGGGGATGAATGAGAAGGGTTTTTAATGCAGGAGACATTGTGTAAAAACAAAGACACATGCACAATCATACAGCATGTAAATTAATCAGTGATTGGACAGGTTTTATCAGGCAAGGCAGGTTCAAATAGGTACGAGGTAGATTCGTGTTGGAAACACACAGCTGAGGGACATCAAGCCACATGAGTGAATAAACATACAAAAAACATGCCCGGAGAATGGCGTGGCAATCCTTGGAGGAAGAGAATCCCTGACACAAAGGTGGAGAAGGTGAGGGTCGACAGAAACAGCACAAGGATGAAGGAGTGATATCATGGAGATGAATGATGAAGGCAGAAGCTTCGAAGCAGAACCAGATACTGATTGACGTCCAAAGTGCAAAGAAGGCTCAGCAAAATTCACTGGTGTAAAAGGAGCTCAGAAAGAGGAGAGAAGGAAAAGCAAGCAAATATTTAGCAGGAGCCCAAAAATCCCAGTGAACTTCGCCATGGTGGGACAATTGTGGAAAAAAATCCCATCCCGATAAAGTAAAAGAAAAAAAAAAGACGACGGTCTTCCTGCAAGTTTGATGTCCGATTGTTCTATTATGTTCATGCCGCCTGTGCGGCAAATAAACAGAATCCAGGGATGAATGAAAAGGCTTTCTCAATACAAAAGATACAGGAGATACCCAAGGAAAAACAAACACACACGCAGAAGCATACAACATGAATCAGCGATCGGACAGGTTCCAATAGGTAAGGCGGGTACAAATAGGTACAAAGGACGGTAATGGAGCTAAGGGAAATTACATGACACAAGCGCAAAAACAAGCAATGATTGAATAGTTAACCAAGACCAATTACACAGACATCGACCAGACGAGACGAGACCCACACCGAAGTCTGTGCAGAGATGCAATTCCTGCACCTCTTAACAGTTAAACACTGAAATTTCTTGATTGTTATGTATCTAATGAAGGTTTAAGTAAATTAAGATATTACAGATGTCCTTTATGTCCCAATATTTTTTGACGTTGGTGTGACAAACCCCTCCCAGCACTATGAAATTTACCTTTGTAATAAATTATTTCTTTTACTATGTAAATCAATAATGTAAAACTTTTGCAGCCATCAAATCAAGAAAAATTACTTATTGGGTTTTTAGTAAATAAAAAACTGAATCCCTTCTTGAAAAAAATAGCTTGTTAAACTTTAAACACTGCTTGGGGTTTAAAGGTTACCTTACAGCAGTGCTTCCTAAGATCCAACCACATCCAACTATTTTCTTGTTTTTTTACACACATTTTACACTAAAGTTTAGGACACATTAAGGATATCATCTCAGTGTCAATTCAGGTACATTTCAAATGTTTTACTCATTAGCAAAAAACAAACAGCTCAATCAACATTACTCAATAAGTGCTGCACAGCCACAGTTGAAACCAATCACAGATATTATAATGCACAATTTTACACTTACATCCTCCCAGCCACTTCCTGGAGTGTAAGAAATGACATCTAGAAAGGGATTGGCCAAGTAACCCTCATTATTAAAGGAGTAGTCCCTTCCACCCAGAGTAATGTTACTAAAATATCTGTAAATCAAAAGAGGAAGAAAGAAGTAATTAGTACTGTACCATTTTAGTTTAACCATCATCAGTGCATATAGAATTCTTTTTAAAATCTTTGAATTAGTCCCATTTTTGTATTATCTGAAATAAAAACTCACAAAAATCACAAAAAGGTATGAAGACTACTTTGGCTGCATATCAAACTCATATTGAGACATCTTGATTGACTGAATTTGGGTGTTTTATTTCTATTACAGTGTGTATCAAACACTCAGTTATGCATGCTCCCAAGTTAGAGGGAACAGTATTTTCCATCATAACCGTGCCTCAGTGTACAAAGCAAGTTTTATACAGGTATGATTGGATAAGCGTAGAGGTGGAAGAACTCAACTGGCCTACACAGAGCCCTGACCAACCCCTTTGGAATGAACTAACACTGATATTGTAAGGCACGTCCTTTTGGTGGTCAGTGTCTGACCTTAAAAATGAGATAAAATTCTCATAGACTTGTAATGTTCTCATTTGTAAGTTGCTTTGGATAAAAGCGTCTGCTAAATGACTAAATGTAAATGTAAATGAAAATCGAAGCAATTAGGGAGTTTCATATTTTTATGTTCTCCTCTTTAAACATTAGACCTGGCTTCTTGATTAATCCTGTGGCCATAATAGAGAGGACAGAGGACTTCTGGGGACCACGGACATTCAAGGTTTAATCTAATGCCGCATATAATCTTTTAATAACTGCAGCAAAACATGTACAACTGAAGGCTGTGAAATAACCAGCAGCACAATGAGATAATATTATAGTGCCCTTGTACAGAATAGTTTTTACCAGTGGTTGCATTATTTTGAATCTTGCAGTCAGTACTATATAGTCTCATTTAGCTATATTTGAAATAGATAATTTACCTAAATAAATCAAAAAACTGGCTGACAAATGCGATCACAGACATGCCAGCTCCTAATCATTGTTGGCCAACTTACTATTATTTGGCCGAAGTATAGCGGACACGTGCTTCTGTAGGCTCAAAGCTCGGATCTAATTAGGAAAACTTCCCAGATTGCATCCTTACTTCATTCTGCCTCGTATCCTCTGCGTCCTGTTGCCATCTGTCTGGCAGTTGGTGACGAAATGAGGCCCGCCGGTGGCGCCGTAGTCCTTGCGCAGAGCCACAGCTCCATGCGTGAGGACAGAGACGCCACGGGCGATGCGCCGGCGTGCCTCGTCTCTCCAGCCCTGAGGCCTCACAGCAAAAAGGCGGCTGGGCAGGCCACTCGCACCCAATTCAGATAGGGCCGGCCCCACAGCAAACCACATGTGAGATGCTCCGGCCTGTCCAGCCGCCCATGCTGCATGAAACACCTGCTCAGCCTCCTCCTGAGAGCAGTAGAGCAGGCGTACCTGAGAATGCAAAGAAACAGAGGTTGGGTAAGAAAAGAAAATTAGAGTTGAGTGTAAGAAAGTGGTAAGATAAAACTGTAAACTTGCAAACAGGATTATTTTTTATTGCATTTAATTTTATAAGGCACTTGCCCTGTGCTTTTCCCATAGATCGAATGAAGGAGATATATAATATTTACACTGTTCACTCTCAAATGTGCTTATCATTAAAGCATAGAATAGATAAAGAACTTAAAATCCATTTATTTATTATCTTCCATGGCAGCTTCGATCTAGATTCAATAATTTGTCATTTTGTTAGTTTTTAAGTTCTTAGGTGGCTTAGTGCTTAGCACTTTCACTGGGGATTCAGGTTCAAATCCCAATCAGGTTAAAGTTTTCCTGTTCTCCCAATGTCCATGTGTGTTTCCTCCCACAGTCCAAATATATGGGCCTAAATTGAACTACAGTATATAGTGTGTCTGTGTAAGTGAGGGCAATGAAATGAACTCAACACTGTTTTATGAATAGCATCTATCTATCTATCTATCTATCTATCTATCTATCTATCTATCTATCTATCTATCTATCTATCTATCTATCTATCTATTAATTCATTCATTCATTATCTTCCGCTTCATCCTATATTAAGATCGCGGGGGGGGGGGGGGTTCCCCATCCAGGGGAGAACGTTTCGGGCGCTGGGCAGATACACCCAGGACAGGGCGCAAATCCATCGCTGGGCACGCACTCACTCAAACAGACACACTCTATATGGGGCAATTTAGAGAACTCAACTTCTACGTTCACGGGGGTGTTTTCCATTCCGATCCCAATGTTTCGTGTACCGAGAAGACATACTCACAGTCACATGGTCTTACACACACACACACACACACTACAGTCATATGCAAAAGTTTGGGCACCCCTATTAATCTTAATCATTTTTAGTTCTAAATATTTGGGTGTTTGCAACAGCCATTTCAGTTTGATATATCTAATAACTGATGGACACAGTAATATTTCAGGATTGAAATGAGGTTTATTGTACCAACAGAAAATGTGCAATATGCATTCAAACAAAATTTGACAGGTGCAAAAGTATGGGTACCCTTATAATTTTATTGATTTGAATACTTCTAACTACTTTTTACTGACTTACTGAAGCACAAAACTGGTTTGGTAAGCTCATTGAGCTTTTAACTCCATATCCAGGTGTATCCAAACATGAGTAAAGGTATTTAAGGTGGCTAATTGCAAGTTGTTCTCTTATTTGAATCTCTTCTGAAGAGTGGCATCATGGGCTCCTCAAAACAACTCTCAAATGAAAACAAAGATTGTTCAACATAGTTGTTTAGGGGAAGGATACAAAAAGTTGTCTCAGAGATTTAACCTGTCAGTTTCCACTATAAGGAACATAGTAAGGAAATGGAAGACCACAGGGACAGTTCTTGTTAAGACCAGAAGTGGCAGGCCAAGAAAAATATCAGAAAGGCAGAGGAGAAGAATGGTGAGAACAGTCAAGGACAATCCACAGACCACCTCCAAAGAGCTGCAGCATCATCTTGGTGTCACTGTGCATCGGTCAATAATACAGCACACTTTGCACAAGGAGAAGCTGTATGGGAGAGTGATGTGGAAGAAGCCGTTTCTGCAAGCATGCCACAAACAGAGTCGCCTGAGGTATGCAAAAGCACATTTGGACAAGCCAGCTTCATTTTGGAAGAAGGTCCTGTGGACTGATGAAACAAAGATTGAGTTGTTTGGTCACACAAAAAGGCGTTATGCATGGCGTCAAAAAAAAACAGCATTTTAAGAAAAACACTTGCTACCCACTGTAAAATTTGGTGGCGTTTTCATTCCGCAGATTCTTGAGAATAATGTTCAAGAATCAGTGACGAAGTTGAAGTTACGCCGGGGATGGATATTTCAGCAAGACAATGATCCAAAACACCGCTCCTAATCCACTCAGGCATTCATGCAAAGGAACAATTAGAGTGTTCTGGAATGGCCATCCCAATCTCCAGACCTGAATATCATTAAACATATGTGGGATGATTTGAAGTGGGCTGTCCATGCTCGGCGACCATCAAACTTAACTGAACTGGAATTGTTTTGTAAAGAGGAATGGTCAAAAATACCTTTATCCAGGATCCAAGAACTGATTAAAAGCTACAGGAAGCGACTAGAGGCTGTTATTTTTGCAAAAGGAGAATCAACTAAATATTAATGTCACTTTTCTTAATGTCACTTTTTGGTTTAATGCATATTGCACATTTTCTGTTAATACAATAAACCTCATTTCAATCCTGAAATATTACTGTGTCCATCAGTTATTAGATATATCAAACTGAAATGGCTGTTGCAAACACCCAAATATTTATAATAGGGGTGCCCAAACCTTTGCATATGACTGTATATAGAAGCAATTTAAAGTAGCCAATTCACCCTGAATCCATGTTTTTGGACTGTGGGAGGAAACCGGAGAATTCAGAGAAAACCCATGCAGACACAGGGAGAATATGAAGACTCCACCCAGATCGGCCATGTTATGGTCTGTCACGGAGGGGTGGTGCTCCCTGGGTAGCTCCGCCCCTTATCCAGTTGGTCTACACGCCCCTGTCTGCTTTGTTTATGTCCTGGTTCTTGATCACGTGTGTTTGTATATCCCCGTCTTGCGTTTTGTTATGGTCACGTGTTCTGTGTAGTTACGGTTTATTTTGGTCACATGGTGTGGGTTTGTCTTGTGTTCACGCCCCTGTAATTATGCACACCTGGTTCCCCGATCACTGTCCCTATTTAGGTTGCTCACTCCCGTCACTCTGGGCTAGTTGGTCTTGGTTTGTGCACCTACCCTCCCTACGCCTCGGCCACTCTGGCCCACACCCCCTGTCTCTGGTTCTCGCCCTGTTTACGCCTCGTCCTGTTTTACGCCTCGTCCTGTTATCGCCTCGTCCTGTACACCTAGTCCTGTTTTTGCCTCGTCCTGCTTCGCCTCGTCCTGTTCGCCTCGTCTTGCTGGTCTGTGTTTTATGTTTTGTGTTACAGTTCACCGCCTACTCCCGTTGCCTGTGTAGCCACACTCCGCCCTGTGCGTACCGGCGGATTGGAACACGACCCCGCTGACGTCTGACGCCGACTACGCGGTGACGTCAGACCCCAGCTCCGCATCCCCGGTGTTCATCCGCGTCATTTAATGTTTGGTTCCAGTACTGTGAACCTTGTGTGTGGTTAAAATAAACTGTACTGTTGGCAACATATCCCCGCCCCCGACTACGTCGTTCCGAGTAGCGGATCCATCTACTCCGACCGGTTCCTGGCGGAACCGTAAAATTACCAACTAGCCAACATGGATCCCTCGGATCGACTCTTCTGTGGGGTGGAGCCGGCTACTTCTGCTTTCGCTGGACGGCCGGCCGACCCTCGCGTCGATCATCTCTTCCGCCTCCAGGAGGATTTGGCGGGCACTATTGGGAAGCTTTCCTCCCAACTCAGGACTGTGCTCGCTGCTCTGCCCGCTGCTCTGTGCTCGCCTACCGATCAAGGACCTGCGAGGGCGCCCACGCACTCCGTTTTCCAGGTACCGGATCTGTCTTCCTCATGGGCGATGTATTTCAACAGGGTGCCTGAGGAGCGGCGCGTGGGTCTTGTGGAGCGGCGCATGTCCTTTGTGGAGCGGTCTGTGGTTCCGGTGGAGCGGCCCGAGGTTCCGGTGGAGCGGCCCGTGGTTCCGGTGGAGCGGCCCGTGGTTCCGATGGAGCGGCCCGAGGCTCCGGTGGAGCGGCCCGAGGCTCCGGTGGAGCGGCCCGAGGCTACGGTGGAGCAACCCAAGGCTCCAGTGGAGCGGCCCGAGGTTCTGGTGGAGCGGCCCGATGTTTCGGTGGACTTGTTGCCCCCCGCGCCGTGTCAGTTGCCCCACCGCGCCGTGTCAGTTGCCCCCTGCGCCGTGTCAGTTGCCCCCTGCGCCGTGTCAGTTGCCCTCTGCGCCGTGTCAGTTGCCCCCTGCGCCGAGTCAATTGCCCCCTGCTGTCCCTTTAGCGCCAGAGCCTACTGCCGCCCTGAATTGGGTTCCTCGCCGTCCCCGCGCCCTGAAAAGACCCCTGCGTTGCCATCGCACCCAGGAACGACCCCATCTGCTCCTCCGTTGCGCCCGGAGACGGTCTCGCTGTCTCTGCGTCCTGATTGGGCCCCCGCTGTCTTCTGGGCTCCATGGGACCGTCAGCACGCACCTCGGCCCACCGTGTACCCCAGTGGTGCTGACCGTCCACCCACAGGGTCTTGGGCCCCCTAGTATCTTACCTGTTTAGTGGTTTTATGGTAGGTTCCTTTTTCAGCTTTTTAGGGTGCCAGGAGGCACCCATTGAGGGGGGGGTATATGTTATGGTCTGTCACGGAGGGTTGGTGCTCCCTAGTTAGCTCCGCCCCTTATCCAGTTGGTCTACACGCCCCTGTCTGCTTTGTTTATGTCCTGGTTCTTGATCACGTGTGTTTGTATATCCCTGTCTTGTATTTTGTTATGGTCACGTGTTCTGTGTAGTTACGGTTTGTTTTGGTCACATGGTGTGGGTTTGTCTTGTGTTCACGCCCCTGTAATTATGCATACCTGGTTCCCTGATCACTGTCCCTATTTAGGTTGCTCACTCCCGTCACTCTGGGCTAGTTTTTGCACCTACTCTCGCTTCGCCTCGGCCACTCTGTCCCACACCCCCTGTCCCGCCTCGTCCTGTTTACGCCTCGTCCTGTTGTCGCCTCGTCCTGTTTTACGCCTTGTCCTGTTATCGCCTCGTCCTGTACACCTAGTCCTGTTTTCGCCTCGTCCTGTCCGCCTCGTCTTGCTGGTCTGTGTTTTATGTTTTGTGTTACAGTTCACCGCCTACTCCCGTTGCCTGTGTAGCCACACTACGCCCTGTGCGTACCGGCGGATCGGAACACGACTCCGCTGACGTCTGATCCCAGCTCCGCATCCCCGGTGTTCATCCGCGTCATTTAATGTTTGGTTCCAGTACTGTGAACTCTGTGTGTGGTTAAAATAAACTGTACTGTTGGCAACATATCCCCGCCCCCGACTACCTCGTTCTTAGTAGCGGATCCATCTACTCCGACCGGTTCCTGGCGGAACCGTAACAGGCCATCCCAATCCATAATTTTCATTTTCTATTTGTCAGTTTTTCCACTTGTATCTCATTCAATGTCTATGCTATATATGTATTTTTGCTCATTATGCTGTATGTAGACACTTTTGTAACTATAAATAAAAGTAAAAATATATCTGCTTGTGTTATCCTCTGTCCTAGTTGATGTAGAATTAAACTTAAATATATTAAAATATATATTTTAATATATTTAGAAAAAAAACTAACAAAAAAAAGGAATTATGCATGCCATTTAAAAATATGTCAAAACAGAAAGAGAAGTTGCATAATAGTGGTAATGAAACGCTCTAGACACAATTGTAGCCCATGGAGAAAGATGGGGTTAAAAATCAGCATCAGGAGTGAAAACAAAATGGGCCCAAAGGGAAATAAGGGGAACCTAGTGTTACATTCCTGCTGCAAGCAGAGAGTACTATAATAAAATAAACATGAAACAATCCTAAAATCCACTTTCATCTTACATTTATTTGTTTTGGACATTGACATGTAGATGTCGAGCCTACAACAGTGAAGGAAAAAAATGTGTAAGTAAACTACTACTTAGGAATCAAATTGGACAAAATAAATAATAACATGAGCAAATTAACCAAAAACAAAAAGTAAACAGAATTTGGAAGTGTGTGGGGAAATGTGTATGCGTTCATTGAGAAATGCATTTGTGAGGCCATATACTGATGTTAAACTCCAATCGCTCACAGTCTTCATTGTAGTTTATATTACTTTGCCATAGTGGAGAAGCTTGAGTGTTCATATCAGCAAATCCTCCAAGCAGGGTCACTCTCACATTGCTTACATTGTTCATTGAAAGAAGGTGGAGAGAAGCACAAGCTAAACATCAGAGTATGTGTCAAGATTTGACAGCGCAATGTTAGGGGTCTGAATTCACTTGGCAAGATATCAATACTTGGTAGTGAACATCAGGATTTTTATATTGTCTGAGGCATGCAGAGTGAGCCAGTGAAGTTAAGTCAAGAATGATTATGGTATGATGGTAATGGATAAATTGACAAAGATATGGAAAAACAAGTCAATTAGCACAATCAAGTAACGATTGAGGAAGGCCTTGGTGTGACCAGTAGCGATTTATGGATTTATGGAAGCCAGGACACTAAATACAGAGGAAGAAAGATGTATTTTCAATCTTATACAATTGGAAGCAGCTAAATATCTCACACATTGAAGATGATCAAAAAGTAAGTTTACTTGAAGTGCAAAACAGTAGTTTACTGAACCACATTAATTCATGCCAGGTATGGTTCTTTGGTCATGTGATGAGGCATCCAGATAAGAACATTAAAGGAAAAGTTTTTACAGGACTTGTGGATGTAGTTAGAAGACATAGAAAACTGAATAAGACGTAGAACCAACCTGGATGGACAACATAATGATGTAGACTGGTTTGTCAGATTATCCATGCATCCATTTGACAACAGTGTACGACATGATACAAACTTGTGACGTCTGTAAAACTGGCCACTCAAGGACTATGGGTATCTCATTAAGCTTTAGACCTGGCTCTTTTTTTTTTTTCAATAATCAGGGATTTAGGCTTCGGAAATTTTAAAGCTGATTTGGGACAATGCACTTCTGTAAAATAATACCTTTACATAAGTGAACTGAACTTGAATTTAAAATTTTAAAATACATTTTTCTTTTAAGACTCAAATGCAAAGCCGGGATTGTACAGGCACCAGAGTACATACGCAGTATGTGTGTGTAGTTGTGCATTGGGTAGCATGGGAAACTTGTTGGTAATTGAGCAGGATCACACTCTGCTTCTGTCTTTCAAAGGGGCAGACAGGTCTGCTGCTGAGGCTAATGCACCAGGAACTGGGCCGCAAAGCCATGTGCTCAGAGGTTTATTAACACTGACACTAGGGTAAAGGGATCTACAAGGTACAATAACAACCACTAGATGATGCCGTATTTGCTCTCGTTCTCTTTTACTCTCTCTCACTCACACACACACACCTTGCTACCCATAACATCATTATGGCTGTTCTGATACAACCACACTATTCATTAAGGCTTGGGATCAGAACTATTGATACATTGATATGTACATCATCAGTGGCTAGGACAATCTCCAATTTACCAATCAGCATGTCTTTGAAAGGATCCCAAAAACCACAAAGGAAGCCCACACAGGAATGGAGTAGACATGCAAACTACACAAAAAAGGACCTGTGTTTCTCCCACTTATGAAATTAACCCAAGACATTATTGCTATTAGGTGGAACTGCGTGTCACCACCTTGCTGCCCAGCTCCTTCTGTCCAATATCTCACCAAAAATCCAATTACAACAGAAAAATAAATGTAAATCAGAACTTTAATTTGTTCATTTTCTCTTTTAATTAATCACCTAATGACATGAATCCCATTACATCACACTCAGCATATATACAAAGCCAAATGAGATGAACCATGCAAGTGGACAGGTTTTATTGAAAAAAAGTTTTATTGATCTGGTTACCTGATGTTGAAAACATACTTAATCAGGCTAGACTTACTCAAATATTATGTCCAAATTTGAATGTTGTATGTATGCATGCTGAATGGGTTGTGTCAAAAGAGTTATGGAACAGCATGTTTTTTCACATAGGATGTGAATTAGCTGCCAGGTTATTAGATAACAACATGCCAATCATTCATTTTTACCTGGGCCTCGTTTTCCTTCAGTAGTCTGCGAGTGCGAGCTCCACCTGGGTCATCAGTTAAATTCAGCATCACCACACTCTTTTTCTCCCAGCCAATGAAAGAGCCATCTGTCAAACCCTCGACAACTGACAGAAAGTCCTGGTAGCCATGGTGACGTGTGGAAACAACTGAGAAGGCGGTCCAGTCATACTCCTCCAGCACCTCGAATATCACTTCCAGCTGAAGAGCAGTAGAGGTGCTGAACTGAAGAAATATAGAGCCACTCTCCTGCACAGTGATCAAAAAGGGAAAATAACTGCAGTTCACTCTCTCAATCACACGCTGTTTTTTTTTTCTCTGCAAGACATCAGAAGAACTGAATTTCTTATCGATACATTTTATATGATAACAGCTACAATTAACTTTACAGTGATAGAGCCTCTGGCAAGGAGATTATAAAGGAAAACTACATTTCCCATGACTACTGTCTCTTCATTTTCAATTTCTATCATCATGGAAATTGAATTTCTTATGAAGTGTTTCTAAAATATGCCGGCACTGCAGCAACCAGAGGCAGGCAGTGACAAGGAGAATGTAACTGTGAATGGGTTTCAGATGGCTGCTTGCATGAATCATGTATAGATTTAAATATATTCGGGTAGATGCACGTGGTCTGTGCAGAAAACCTGCCATTTTGAGGCAACAGCTATCTCTCTAGATAATTGATTTTTTTTAAACATGAGTAAGCATTGATTTTGTCTCATGTTAAAAAATTATAAGGTATTTCTTTAGTATATTTGAGGTCTCAGAAAGAAATGATTTAAAGTATATCAATCAATTATAGTATAAAGTATAAATCAATTTATATAATTCTTTACAATATGGTGTAACTTATTTTACTTAGAAGCTTGTTAGAATTAATCGATTCAATTCAATAACCAAAGACTGCCTAAATTGGATACAGTGAGACCAAAAAGTATTTAGTCAGCTTAAGTCTTCACTAGGTTTGCACACACTGTAGCTGGTACTTTGGCCCATTCCTCCATTGGGATTTTCACTGGGCAACACAAACTTTTAACTTTCTCCACAATTGTTTTATGGGATAGAGGTCTAAAGATTGGCTAGGCCACTACAGGACCTTGAAATGGAGCCACTTCTTCATCTTGGGATCATTATTATGCTGGAAGACCTAGCTTGGATCCATCTTCAATGCTTTCACTGATGGAATGAGGTTTTGGCTTAAAATCACCCATTCACTCTTCCCTTAACATGAATCAGTCGTCCTTTAACTTTTAATGAAAAACAGACCCAAAGCATGATGTTTCCACCCTCCTGCTTCACATTAGGTATGGTGTTCTTAGGTTGCAACTCTTTCTTCAATTTATCTTCCCCCAAACAAGACTGTAATGAGGGGTGGGCACTGGAGACTGGAGGATTTCTCTTGACAGAAAGGGGTTTTATTACAGATTGCATTTAAAATCACATTTAAACTACAACTGTGTGGGCATGGTGTCGCTTACAGAAAGTTCAGCATCTGTGGTTAATGAAATTTTCTCTCTCCATGGCATATGATGACACAGATTATAAAGCTGCACATGTCATCAGACGGATCAGGTGTGTTAATCATTGTCCTTGATTAGCTCCATCTCTCCTCCCCCCACTCAGCACTGCTGCGCTTCCACACTACTCTACAAGCAGTCATGTTTGGGGTTGCACGTGTGCATGAGCTGCCGGAGAGAGGGGGAGAAAGACGATTATCTTCCTGCCTCCGTGCACACTGCAGCGATTCAGTCTGATCGCAAGCTCCTGACGTCATCTCTGTAGTGATGGAATACATGTGCCATCATGGGGATGGTAACCTTTGTTGCTTTCGTCCCAGTTGTCTGCAGGTCATTTTGCTCACTGTCCTTAGGATCATTTTGGCCCCATGGGATGAGATCTTGTGTGTGGTCCCAAATCGAGATAGATTATCAATGGTCTTGTATGTCTTCAATTCACTTCTCCATGTTCATACAATTGCTCACATAGTAGAGTTATTCACACCAATCTGTTTGCTTATTGTTGATTCACTCTTCCCAGCCTGGAGCAGGTCTACAATTTCCTTCCTTCCTGTCCTTCGACAGCTCTTTGGTCTTGGCCATGTTTTGACCATGGTCAGTTTGGAGTCTGACAGTTTGAGGTCAAGTGGAGGACAGAAGAGCAACAGAAGCAACAGGTCTGTGAGAGCCAAATATCTTGCTTGTTATTCTTGCCACCATAATTTACAAATAAATTCTTATGTTAGGGCAGCACGGTGGCTTAGTGGTTAGCACGTTCGCCTCTCAGCACTAGGGATTCCTGGTTCGAATCCCCATCTGGGTGGAGTTTCCATGTTCTCCCTGTGTCTGCGTGGGTTTCCTCTGGGTTCTCCGGTTTCCTCCCACAGTCCAAAAACATGGATCAAGTCAATTCAGTTCTCGAAATTGCCCCATAGAGTGTGTTTGTGTGAGTGAGTGTGTGCCCAGCGATAGATTGGCACCCTGTCCTGGGTGTGTCTGCCCAGCGCTCGAGACGTTCTCCCCTGGATGGGCATGGGGAACCCCACCGCGATCCTAATAGAGGATAAAGCGGAAGATAATGGATGGATGTCTATCATAGTTGAAGTGTACCTATAATGAAAATGAAAAATCTTCATCAATCTTCCTAAGCAGGAGAACTTGACTAACTAAATAATTTAAAATGACCCCATGGTAAAAAAAAAGTAGCTATATAAAATTATAGGTTACAGATTTAGTGTTTTGTTTTGATGCTTTTAAAAGCAAATCAAACGATATAAAATATAGAGCTGTCTTTTTATATTGCTTAATAACCACTAATGTACATAGTGTATTTATTTTACAGGTGGGGTGGGGCACCAAGGAATTTTTTTAAACCAAAATAATTCAGTTAGCTGGTCTGTTACATTTGTAATATGTAGCTATGAAGCCAAATTTATTTAAGGTAATGCTATTTGTGAGAAGACTTCAGTGCACCATGACCTCAATTATGCTTCTGGTTTATGAGATACTTAGTTCCTCAGATTCTAAATGGAATTCAGTGAACTAACTCCTCTCATGTCCATTTACTCTTTTTACATGTTACTATTAGCTTAGCAATATTCATTTCTACCTGTGGCACTCGTCCCAATCCTGCACCCCCTCCCACAGCCACAATGGGAAGGCCAGTCTGCGCGGAGACAAATTCTAGCATGGGAGCCAGTGGGCCTGATGCCAGTGGGAGGGGTCTCTCATCCTCATACACCAGTCCCTGCAGGGGCCTGGATGCCAGCAGGTCACAGAGCTGAGAAAGCAGGCTCCTGGGACTGCTGTCATTCACCTGCAAGCAGTCCATGGTTTATAGTTATATTGTGTGAACAAAGTATTAATTAATGTACAAGCTAATTGTAAAAACAACATCATGTGACAATCTCTTTTAAATACCTAAATTAATTATTAATATTTGTAATTGTAGTGGTTCATTAGCTAAAAATATTTTAACATTGCAAGCTTCTGATTTTAGGCAGTAGTCTGGAAATTTTCATTTTCTTCTTTCAATTGCACAAGGAAATGATTTAATGATTAATTTAAACTTTACATCAAATGTGACTTGTTAGACATTACCAGTTGCTGATGTTTTTTCAACTTTACAAGAAGGAATTTGCCCTGAGACTAAGCCTTATAAGGGCTTATTCTTTAAGGTGAGAGCACAAACCACTGAATGACAGTTATGCTTTAAATTCAGTAATGAAAAATAATGTATGCACCACATTTTGCTTCTAAGGTCAGTGAACAATCTATCAGTTGATAAATACAGTACGGATCAAAAGTTTGGACACACCTTCTCATTTATAGTTTTCTTTATTTTCATGACTATGTAAATTGTACATTGACACTGAAAGGCATCAAAACTGTGAATTAACACATGTGGACCCAACCCAGGAAAGGAAGACCAAGAGTCACCTCTGCTGCGACAATAAGTTCATCAGCACAGATTAGAGAACAGGTCAATGCCACACAGAGTTCTAGCAGCAGACACGTCTCTAGAACAACTCTTAAGAGGAGACTGTATGAATCAGGCCCTTCATGGTAAAATAGCTGCTAGGAAACCACTGCTAAGGACAGACAAGAAGCAGAAGACATTTGTTTGGGCTAAAGAACACAAGGAATGGACATTAGACCAGTGGAAATCTGTGCTTTGGTTCCAACCACCGTGTCTTTGTGTGACGCAGAAAAGGTAAACGGATGGACTCTACAGGCCTGGTTCCTATCGTGAAGCATGGAGGAGGTGTGGGGGTGCTTTGTTGGTGACACTGTTGGGGATTTACTCAAAATGTAGGCATACTGAACCAGCATAGCTACCACAGCATCTTGCAGCGGCATGCTATTCCATCTGGTTTGCATACAGTTGGACCATCATCAGGACAATGACCCCCAAACACACCTCCAGACTCAGTAAGGGCTATTCGAACAAGAAGGAGAGTGATGGGGTGCTGGCCCCAGATGACCTGGCCTCCTTCAAGACTGTTGGAAGACCATTTCAGGTGACTACCTCTTGAAGCTTATCAAGAGAATGCCAAAAGTGAGCAAAGCAGTAATTAAAGCAAAACGTGGCTACTTTGAAAAACCTAGAATATAAGACATATTTGCAGTTGGTTCATACTTTCCAAATGTGTTAATTCATACACAGTGTTCCAAATTATCATGCAAATAATTTTTTCTCAGATTTTCCAAAATTACCTATATGAATTGTTGTCATTGTAATTTTTCAGTCATCAACTATAGTTGATGACTGGTTCTCGTGTTCGAAAGGACGAGACAAATTCAATGGACGAGAGAGTTCAGAAGCTCCTTTCGAACAAGGGATCCTATGTGCGAATGTAAAATCACCTAGAATAAGGTTTTGACTTGAAAACTGTTTGATTTCAGTTTGTTATAACCTGCTAATGCTTATAACTTCATAAATGACCTTTTTTTTTGTTCTTTATAAAAATGAAAAGGTTGAAAACTCTGTTGTGCATAAGAATTTGGACCATGCATTTTGAGTGTTTTATTATTTTAAAAATATACTATCATTGGTAGTTTATTCAAAAACTTTTCAATTGTCCTCTAATAGTTAATGACTAGAAAATTACAATGACTGCAATTCATATAGGTAATTTTGGAAAATCTGAGAAAATATTATTTGCATAATAATTTGGAACACAGTGTAGTTTTGATGCCTCCAGTGTGAATGTACAATTTTCATAGTCATGAAAGTAAAGAAAATGAGAAGGTGTGTCCAAACTTTTGGGCTGTACTGTATATATATATATATATATTTATATATATATATATATATATATATATATATATATATATATATATATGGCAGCTTTTGTCATAAAAAGACATGAGTTAGCACAAACTGTTAATTGTGCATAGTCAAAAGGTCATATGTCAACTGACCTGTTCATTATTAAACAAGTCAACTTATTAAACCTTAGCCCTGACTTACATTAGGGCCAAAGACAAGATTTAATTCACTTTTTAAAATAAAGAAAATATCAGATTATGAAATTATGACTATTGTTTAAACAATCTTATAATAATATAATAATGAATAATACAACAACAACAACAACTACAGTGCTACTACTACTATGGAAGAATCATTAGACTAAATTTTACACATTTTCACATTTGGACTGAGGTCTGAAATTTGAAGTCATGAGTTCATTTGCATGTTTGAACATCCAAAAAAGTGAAATAAATTGCAGTGGGCCTCATCAGTGCAAAATGGACCTGAACAAGATTTAAAAAAATTTTTGACTATGTGTTTTTTAGTTACTGTTCACTTTAGCATTAGGCAGTAATGAGCAACTTATGACTTAGATCTCAAATGGTTGCTTTTTTAATTGTTACTTATTTCTTTTTCTAATTATTTGTTAAAACCTTAAAATTTAGCACTTTCAACCATTTATTTTGCCCAGCAGTGTGCATGGTCCTAGCCTCGCTCAGCACAGCATCCAAATCTTTGTTAAAATACTACCTGCAATAGGACCAATAACCTTGCATCTCAATTTTTAAATGCTAGTTTCTGTCCACATACTTTCATATTATTTTAAAAAGTATTATAAAAGTAATATTATGTTTTGCTTGCATATTTGACAGTATACTTCTCATTCTACCTGAAGCCAGATGACATTGGCAGAGCCCCACTGGGTAACAACACTCTCCCCAAAGCTGCTGTGGACTCGGCCAAATCCGGGGTACAACACCCGGCCCCCAGCTGCTGCCACACCGGCATCTTCTTGAGCCACGGAGCCTGCGTGGATCACTGCAATGTTGAAGTGCATCGATGCCACTGGATCTCTTTCTCTCTCTCGAGGTCGTAGCAAGAGGTGAGGGGAGGACGATACAGGCCCCACCCATTCCACCAGCGCCAACAGGAGAGAGAGGACAGGTACTGTAACCATGGCAACAAGGGAGGCCAAAGGAGGTAGAGTAACAGGGGCGCAAACAGCAAATGCCTAGGAATCAAAGTGAGAAAGACAGTGCAAAATGAGAAAAGTGCCAATTACAAGAAAATCTTGCCACAGAGTGATGTGAGTGATCGTTGGCCAGAGGTTGATAAAAGAGAAAAAAGAGAAAGACTAATTGCACTGTGGGAAAAGGCCAAGAGAAGTGAAATTAAATAAATAGGAAGATTTGGGAATAGAAATAGGAAGAAATAAGAACTACGAAAACACACCAAAATAGGATTAATTTAGGTTTTTGATTGAGATAAAAATAGTAACTGAAAAAAAGATATGATGGTAAAAGAGACTGTCTTAAAAGAAACTAAAAGCTCAAAAGTTACTGTAAACAAGTGGATGTATAGAATACAGTAATAATAATAAACATATACACAGCAGCCATTAATCCACATACCTCTGTGAAATCATTTTTTTTTCTTACAAAATTTATTTTAAAATAAATAATTTCTTTTAGAATTAGAGAGTTGTAAAACTAACCAGTTTCCTTGTTTTAGCTTTCTACACAACATTTTGCTTTAATTCCAGCATCAATTTGTTTGGGGTTGGCTTTACAGCTATACACACCAAGAATATATTTAATACAAAAGATGCGACATGATTTGTATATTTAAAACCATTTAGCTTTTTGTCCTTAATTAAACCAGTTTGTTTTTTTTGCTTCCTGCGAATCCAGAAGACATGCTTCCTGAGAAGACATGTTATTAATACATTTTTAATTGTTATCTCATGATAAAAACTTTTTTATTTTTAATTTTCATAACTTATTTCATAATTACAACTGCTAGGGTGGACAAGAGGTTCCTTGTGTTTAAGCCTGATGAAATTGGTCAAAAGTCAAAAGGGTGTGCAAATTCTCAGAGGTTAACATCTGTACATTAGCACCGGAATGAGAGAGCTTCCTAGAGTCTAGATGCCATGCATGGTATGCAGGATGTGCATGTATCTTAAGGCATTTTATATTGCTTTTATTATATTTGTTTTAAATTATTACTATTAAAACACTAAAAATTTTGTATTTTGTGGTTTTCTGTTTAATGTGATTGGGTCCAGTAATGCACTAATGTAACATTATGTGTTATGTTTAGAGAAAGAAAAAAAAATGCATTCCAGAATAAAAACCTTATTCTTGTTGGGGCTCATTTGGGCTCATTTCAGTCAAGTCCATTAAAGCTGATTTTGTCATTATATTAGCACTGAGACATTGTATCATCATGCATGTCAGCAATGTACATCCTATCAACAGACACTCTGCAACTGTCTACAACTAGGACCACCCACAGCTACATGCAGAGGCCGCAGCAAATACACACTGGCATGCATGATGGAACAATGAGAACTAGGTTCAATAATAAATTCAACCCTTTTGTGCTCGTCATTGGATTTTCGTTAATTGGCATCAGGTGCACTTGATCTGCATTGAACCTCGGCTATTCTACATTTATCAGGGCAGTGTTTATTTTACAGCATTCCTTTTGTTTATTGTTTTCCTGTTTCAATTTAAATGTATGCCTTAGGTTATTGCTTGCTTGCTATAAAAGCATTGCAAAATTAATATCTTTCAGGGTCGGAGAACAGCTTCATTCACTTTACATGATTTCTAATGTGAAGGATATATCCAGACATTTCAAAAGACCTGCTGATACCAATTAAATATGAAGCAGCAGGCACAACTGAAAAACTTTCTTAAATAAAAAGCTGTTTAAGGTTGATTATTTAATTTTATCAGTTTTTTTTTTCAGTGAACACTGAGCAATGTATGTTAAAAAACAATTGTACTGTTTTATATGCACATGTGCTTTATTTCTAGTTGCAAGTGAAATACTCTCACTGTTAAGTTTTGTAAAATTCATAAGTCATGAGAGCTAAACTGTAAAAGATCAGCTGTGGTCTGTTATAACACTAGTAATTAAATGATAAACCTGCTTGGTTCTGAGTACAGCTCACAAATAGCAGTTAGTTGGCAAGTGCTCACACATGAAACAGTAGTAAAGCAGTGGATTTGTGTTGAACAGTGGCAAAATCAGAGAAAAAAAATATAAACATTCAAAAAATATTTTTTTATTGATGGAGCTGATGTGTCCTCCGGGTCAGTAATCCTAAACTGCCCACTCAACTGCATCTGTAGCCACATCTCTAAATTTGGTCCTCACAGCAAAATATATATAAGGCAACGCATAACACAATGTATGTGCAGTTATATATTTTATTTTTCAGTCCCTCATTTCTTCTTAACTTCAGACATTTTCGCTTTCATCTTTTAATCCAATTGCATGGAGTCACAGAGCGAGGGGGACTAATATTTCATCTTTTTTTCCATGCACAATAGTTCAGATTTTTAGTCATTTACTATTTTAAATAGGGAAGCGAATGAAAAACAGATGGAGTTGAAGTTATTGCTGTTGGAATAGTGACTGTGATCTTTTTAAAATTATTCAATTGTAAGCATTACCATACATCTTTTATTTGACTCTCATGTGTTTTGTTTCATTCTTTTCAGTCACATATTGTAATACTAATTTGTACCAACATACCTTAAAACCATATAACATAAAATATATCTAAGTATGTAAACACTCTGTTAGTTAAGTTATAATAATAGTTATTATAACAGCATATAAATGTTATACTGTGTTGTTGTGTTATCATGAGACATGTATTCAAACACATTATATAGACATTGTGCCAACCTACGTGTAAATAGTAATTACTAGTAAATTTAACATAAAATAGACAGCTCCACCTGCAAAATATATTATAATCCAATATTCAAAAAACAGCATTCCCTTCACAACCTTTTCCACTGTTATACAACAACCAAAGTAGATTTCATGTGTTTTTCCTCTCACTAGCATTTCAACATTTCACAAACCCTCTGTGCTCAGTGAGGACATTTCTGACACTAATCCATCCGACTGAGTCACTTGTGGTCTCGTGAATGCCATGCCAAAAAAAAGAGCTTAATTACACTGACAAATTGCAATATGCTGTATGATGATTTGTGCTCAGTTTTAAATCGGTTGTGATTGTAAATCTTCCTTTAAAACTTTAGCTTAGTTTTAGTGGTTCTAATAGATGACAGACTCGATGTAAATTAAGGATGATGGAATTAATTTAATTAGATTTAAACTTACTACTTTATTACTGTACTTTTTAGATCATGTTTTAAATAATCTTTAAATCATGGGTTATTGTGTACTAGATTAAACAATCAAATAGCCTTTCCTAAACAGTTGGCAGAATGTTTAAAGTGTATATTTATCTTAATGTGTGGTTTCTATTGCATCCAGTAATTCGGGTAAATGGATTCATTCACATTTTGGGAATTTGCTTTTTAAATTCTACAAATTGGGCGGCATGGTGGCTTAGTGGTTACGAAACGTTCTCCCCTGGATGGACATGGGGAACCCCCCGTGACCCCAATATAGGATAAAGCGCAAGGTAATGGATGGATGGATGAATTCTACAAATTGTGAGGTTTACATTTGGTAGGACTTAATAGAATATAAACTCTGGTGGTCATTAAAAAAGTGGGTCACAGGTCATTTCCAAATCAAATCTGGTGCAACTCAAATAACAATTCATCAGATTAATGTGTAAAATGCAAATATCTTCTGTGTTCATATACATACATATATATATAGCATGTTCGCCTCTCAGCACTAGGGATTCCCGGTTCGAATCCCCATCTGGGGGGAGTTTCCATGTTCTCCTCGTGTCTGTGTGGGTTTCCTCCGGGTTCTCCGGTTTCCTCCAAAACATGTCCAAAAACATGGATCAAGTCAATTGAGTTCTCCAAATTGCCCCATATAGAGCGTGTATGCGTGCGTGTCTGTGTGAGTGAGTGTGTGCCCAGTGATAGATTGGCACCCTGTCCTGGGTGTATTTGCCTAGCGCCCAGTGTTTCTGCCCCTACATGAACAACACAGGCCTGATTTCATCTTCATGGACGACAATGCTCCAGCTCATCAAGGTCACATTATCAGGGAACGGCTGTTGAGGACTGGTGTACCTCAAATGGAATGGCCTACACTTTCTCCAAACATGAATCCCATTGAAAACCTGTGGGATCAACTGAGTTGCTTTGTAGAGGCTTGAAACTCTGCAACCCAGACCTCAATGACCCGAGGGGTTGCCCTTCAAGAAGAGCGGGATGCCATGCCTCAGCAGACAATCAGTCAACTTGTTGAAGCTCAAGGGCATGAGTTATTGAGACAATGATTTTTTTTTGTGGTGTACCCATCAGTGTTAACTTTTGTTTCAACAAATTGTTTGCGATGAGGAAATCACCAGTGCATCGTTCTACTTAAACGTCCTACTTTCATATCACATCACTGTAGCGTGATCTTTTTCCATGAATTTCAACTGAAAGCCAAATATCTGTAACTTTTTGTAAGTAGTGTATATACTGTATGTAATATATGCTGTAGTGGAGGACTTTGGTTTCAAGTATTTAATAAAAGTGCTGATGGTCCAGAAACACAAAGAACTATACTGCATATATGTGGTTACTTCATGATCATGAATATCTTGCATGATAAACATAAAAGAGAAAAAGTCAACATATGGCCCTTTCTTTGATGTACCCAAATGCGGCCAGAGGCCACAGAAGAGCAGGATTTCTCCTGCTTCAATAATTGCTTAAAAAAATAAATAAATAAAAACACACATACGCATGATTCCTAATTAAATATTTCATAATAATGACTTACAACCGCAGGCATGTCAATGTGTATAAATGTGGGAGGAGGATATAAACCATGCATATTATTAAACAGTTGATTAAGGCAAATCCTTAATATAGTGATAATTCAGTAATTAAAATTAATAGAGTGTATGATTTGTGTCTAAAGGTCTACATTTTACGTTTGTTATCCCTCAGTTCTTTAAGTCTTTAGCTTAGAGTATATAGACATGCTCTGGAGCTTAAATGTTTGTGAAATCTACAGAAAATTTGAATTCATTCATCACTATGAAAGGCATGGATTTTCACACAAGTACTGTAAGTAAAAAAAATCCTTATAGACAAAATATATTGGGTATTTAATCCAATATTACATCTTTGTCAGTGAGAAAAGATGAAATGCTTTTGGCATTAGTGATTAATTGAAGTTTGAAAACAGTTTACAGGTGCTTACAATTAATGCAATAATAATCAGAAGTAAATAGTGGCATAAAATTTTTAAAGCACAAATAAAATATTCAAAAACAGAGTTGTTCAGTGAGCTGAAAAGGGTCACAAATCAAGTTCTAGTGTGAACCTACAAATTGCCACATAATGAACAAGAATTTAAAACTATTGTTTTACCCTCCAGAAGTGATTGTTAAACCTAAAGAACAAGAGATGTAATAATAAATCAAAAACAATTAGTAAAAAGTAACTTTTAACCAATTGCAGGCTTTTCCAACATTGACTATTATTAATTCTTATGAGTGCATCATCAGAAGATCATTAAAGAACCATAGTGTGCTTGGTAGAACTACAAAGTAATCACCTTCTTATAAAGGCATGTCTTCCCTTCTGCAATAGATCAGCTATTAGGATCAGCTAAAAAACTAAATAAACAAAAGAGTGTCACAACCACTGCTGATCCTTAGTAAACGCTGCACATAAATGCACTGTGTGGAGTCAGGCAACCAGGTAACGGTATAAGAGAATTTATTCACCGCAGCAGGCACACAAACTAAGGCCCAGCCACTGCATAACACAATGTTGGTTACTAAATGACACAACAAAGAGAGAATAAATAACAGAAACAGACCACATGACTAAAACAGGACAACCAATGAAACAAAGCAATTAATTAACTTGAACAAGGATACTAATTAAGGAACCAAGGAGCTAATTAACTGAACCAAGAATGAAACAAACGGATAGGAGTGACACACACTCCTTACAAAAAGCAGTTTATGTAAGTTAATCTTCCAACATCCCAGAGTTAAACATGCCAACCGTGATTTATGCTGAAACAACATGCAGGGAACAGTTAAACAAGTATAAGATACTCATCTCTTTATGTAATTTTCTTTATGCAAATCTCTGAAAGGTTTCACTTGCATCTCTGGCACTTTGAAGATTGGTGAAGATTTGCTATTGATTTTATGATCAAATAAAACCAAGGATAAAATGAATCTTACTATGACAAACAAACTACTTTTAACCTAATGTTAAATATAGTGGTGACAGATTCATATGTCAACATCAAACAATAACTGCATCTTCAACTTCAACATTTTCCAGCTGGATAGGAACACATGTACTATATGTATAAAAGTATTTTTACACCTACACTTCAACGTTTTTTTTTTTACTTTTGATCTCATTGCATGTTAGCTGTCCTTTACAGATATATCAGCTTCCAGTTTTCTGGAAAGACCTTTTGCACTATTGTGGAGTGTCTGTGGGAATCTTCATTCATCAAGATGAGCATTTGTAAAGTTTGACAATGAACCAGGTTCCACAATCAACCATTATGACAATACATCCATCCATTATCTTCCGCTTTATCCTCTACTAGGGTCGTGGGGGGTTCAGGGGAGAACGTTTTGGGCACTGGGCAGATACACCCAGGACAGGGCATCAATCTATCGCTGGGCACACTCACACTCACACACAAACACACTCTATATGGGGCAATTCGGAGAACTCAATTGACCTTGATCCATGTTTTTGGACTGTGGGAGGAAACCGGAGAACCCAGAGGAAATCCATGCGGACACGAGGAGAACATGGACTCCACCAAGATTGGGATTCGAACCGGGAATCCCTAGTGCTGAGAGACAAACGTGCTAACCACCAAGCCACCGTGCCGCCCTATGACAATAAATATTTTTTTAAATATGTATCCAATGCTATTTGAATAATAAATGTGCAACCAAAAATAATCTGTGTGTTCAAAATCACCGAACACAGAAACAGGTATTTCATTTTGCTCACATTTCCCTAGTTACTTATTTCCCAAGGGCTCACAACTGCTGAAGCGAGATTGGTGCATTAGCATTACAAAGCAAATGAAATGATGAAAATGAACACATTAAGTGGCTGATATCTTCAGAGTTCTCTAAAAAAGACATGTGAGTCCAAGTGTGAAAAATTAATAGATAATTCTAAATTGTAGTTCAGGAATAGGTATGCATGGACAGTACATGTTGGCCTTAAAATATATCTGGATCTGTTAGTGTAATTTAACAGCTGCAAATATGAACAAAAGAAAAACTATATTAAAGTGAATAAAAGACTGAAAATACTGAGTCTCCTGCTTGCCTGATATATTATATTATTATAAATATTTCATATTTTGAAATTACAAAAATAAATGTTACAATTGTTCTTAATGGGCGGCACAGTGGCATAGTGGTTAGCACGTTCGCCTCTCAGCGATAGAGATTCCCAGTTCGAATCCCCATCTGGGTGGAGTTTCCATGTTCTCCCCGTGTCCGTGTGGGTTTCCTCCGGGTTCTCCGGTTTCCTCCCACAGTCCAAAAACATGGATCAAGTCAATTGAGTTCTCCAAATTGTCCCATATAGAGTGTGTTTGAGTGAGTGAGTGTGTGCCCAGCGATGGATTGGCGCCCTTTCCTGGGTGTATTCCATGGGGAACCCCACCGCGACCCTAATAGAGGATAAAGCGGGTGATAGTGAATGAATAAATGAATTGTTCTTAATTCATATTAAAACTAATTTAAAATTAAGCAAAGTATAAGATTTTAGTAAAATTTAAGGTTCACATGTTTCATCTTGACATACTTTTGGTCCAATGATATCTGTAGACAAAAATGTACACATTTATCTAAGAATTGTGGCAGATCATTTCATCCGATCATCCGATCCGAATAACTGTTTATTGGCAAAAGGACATTTTATGCATAGCAATGCACCGTGGCACACATGACATATTTAAATAAATTTATTTCAGGAATCTAACAGGGTTTTTATTGCTTTCTTTTTGGTCTAATTTTTTCAGAAAAAGGCTTTCTATTCATGGTGTAAGAAGCGCAACAGATGGCACAGGCCCCTACAGAGTCCTGATCACAATATTATCAAGTGGGATTACATACAGTCACAGAAACAAGTGGGAGTCAACTTTGGCAGAAGAATTATGCCAATAGGTATAGTATACCAGCAGACCAGCCTACCTTTAGAAATGAACATCTGCTTAAGATGTGATCCTCATGGCAAATGTTAAAAGTTTATTGTCTTATTATTAGTATTTACTTCTCACAACATAATATCTCAAACTGTTAAACAATGAATGGCCAGTCACTTCATTAAGACAAAATATTTACAGTGGTAACGACGATAATATCTTAAACTTTTAAAAAATAGATGTAAGTGAATAGAGCAAAGAAAATGGGTGAGACCAAGTGACCGGGGCGTATCCCACAGTTATATGACTTTATTAGAGTTTAACTGAAAAATCCGGTTTTAAGCGCTGGCTCACCTCCCAAACAAATGGGCATAACTTGAAAAATTAGTCACCTTTCCAAGGAGACCGCTTAGCTTGAGTTAAAGTAAGGATTGAGCAAAAGATGTTTATGTCTGTTTAACAAATAAAATTTTAGCATTCTATCCCCTCAAGAGAAATTTAACTTTGGAGACAATGAAGGATTTTATAAGGGAAAAGTGGTGAATTTAACTTGAAAATGAATCACTCAATTGATAAGATATTTTTACAGCTTAGAGTTATCTCTACAAAAAATTGTAGGTAAAAGTATGACAATTTTACAAGAGATTGTTTAAATTTTTTCGTATTATTCCTTGCTGCTTCTACTGAACTAAAGTGTGTTAAAGTATGAAGCAGCTTTGCCATTTATTAAAAAGTGTTTAAAAATATATAATTTTGAATATTAAATCTAAAAAGTGCACATAGATTGCAAGCCCTCTGTGATTTCTGCTGTAGGGTTTGTATCTCAAAATTGAGTTGTGACACTTTGAAAATCTGATTTTTCCCATAGGGAATTAACTAAGCCAACTTTAAAGAGTGATCATTAGTGAACGAGGATTACAATAAAAAAGCAGAGTTATGAAAATCACTGTAATACAAAGTGAATGGGAATTGTTGCATGTAACAACAGGAATATTGCGGGAACGTTGTAACAGATTCCTTGTCTGTATACCAGCACTTGTCTCACCATTTTGCTGGATGTCTTCTGCTAAAAACTTGTCGATAGCTCAAAGATTCTGGGAGAAGACTGCCAGACAAAAAAAGGGTGGAATGGAAGAAAAATAATAACACTAACAGATAACAATAGTGTGAGTTGTCATATATGGCAATCACACTGATAAAAACAATGAGTGAAGAAACAGAAAGGTGTAACTAATAAAGTAGTTTATATGTGCTCATATGCAGTCCATAAAATTTAAGCCTACATATTTTGGCAATGAACTAAAGGAAGGTTTTGCTGACATGAGAATCAAAGATGCTTGATCTGAAAGAGTTATAAGGAGGAAATCTAAACATTGCAACCTCATTACAAAGTCAGTATCTATGCAAAATAGCATTTACATAATCCAGAGGCATTTTGAAAACAAATTAGGAACACTGGTGTGATTTAGATGTGCATTAGAATTTAGTAAGCATTAACCTCAGGACAATGTCAGTGCTAAAAATAAGGTTTGTTAAATAAGGTTTGTTGCAGATATTTACTTCAGATATTTTTTGTTGCAGTATTTAATTCAGGGTGTGCTTATATGTGTTTCAGTTTACTTGCTGTGAACTAATGTTTTTATGTAGTTGTCCAATGTTAAGCATTTTGGGGTTTTTTTAGTTTTTTTTTGATGTGTATCAGAAATTCGATAACAACACATCTAAATAAACCTTTCTAACACAATTGTATTTTTTTTGTTTGTTTAAGCCACTTGTGTTTACTTAAGCCAATTGTGAACACATATAAAAGATTTTTCTACAAATCAGAATAAGTTGGGACAGCGTATAAATGTATTTTAAAACAAGCGTTTCTCGAACGTAATATCCACAAGTAAAAAAGTTATACTTTTTTTTTTTATACTTTGGCGTTTTACAGAAAACAAAGAAAATCCATCACTAATCCTTAATAATCTTAAAAACAATTTAAGCATGGATTTAGAATGGGGAACAGTAGGTTTTTTTAATCCAAATTCTAAAAGAGAAAATCCTAATTAATTTAGTGTAGAGTTTATTGAAAGTAGTGCATTTAAAGATAAAATAATTTTAATCTAATTACAGGTTCTTCTTATTCAGTGGGTGTCACACCCTCTACCGTTGACATCCCACGGGCTGGTGCTGCTGCACGTGGGGCGTCCCCGGAATATTGAGGGGGCGCACTGATTACCCTGTCCCAGGGCTCCACCTCCTTTGGGAGGCTTCTTCAGTGGCTTCTTCAGTTTTGCTTCATAGGTGTACATGGTGCAGATACTGGCGTATCTTCCCCGGTGTTGTTTGCCCCGACACCCAGCTCATCACCAACCCCGCGATCATCCTGCCTCATGTCCGCACCGGAATACTATGACGGACATACCGATTCCTGTGGGACTTTCCTGCTGCAGTGCGATCTGTTCTTCGCTAGCCATGCCTTCTTCACAGACCAACAGCGTGAAGTGTAAGGTAAGGCTGGCGAGTGGGGTGAGTCCGTGTGGAATTCAGGCTTGCGTGAGACCATGGATTTTCAGGCCTTTCGGGAGAGCTTCCGAGCCACTTTTCATCACCCCAAACAGGGCCACGGAGCGTGGGCTCATTGCTTATAAGGTTATGCCAGGGCAGACACCCTGCATCGAAATACACTTTGGAGTTACACACTCTCGCATGCAGCGGTTGGAAACCAGATCATTAGCTCTCCAAATGTCCGGTTCGCCCCGTCCGGGAATCATCGAAATCCAGAGCTAGTAAAGACCCGGTAAACCCTCGATCATCCGTGGGGAGTTTGTTAACGAACCCGAGTGCTCATTGACTCTGGCGCAGAGGGGAACTTTTTGGACCTCAGCACCGTGCGCCTATGAGGGATTCGGCTGTATCCGCTCTCGGAGCCGCAACAAGTCTGCGGAGTAGACGGGTCTCCTGCACATCCCCATTATATCCTGGTCTGTCAAGTACATTTTGCAATGGTCCTCATTTTGCATCAGTCCTTCGGGGGCAGGGTCCGTGCAGTGTCCACCGTGGTCGCTCGGGAAATCATTCCCGCAGGGTTTCCTGATTGTTCCGATCTAGGGGAGGTGTTTAGCCTCAGAGGCACCTCACAGATGACTGCGCCATCGAGTTGGTGGAGAGGCAAAAGGGGCTTTTAATGAACTTAAATGCATTTTTCCTCAGCACCGCTGTTGCCACTTCCTGACCCAGACAGACAGCTCTTAGTAGGGGCGGGAGCCATTCTGTCACAGCGATCCAGGACCCTGGCTCAAGTACGTCCCAACGCTTTCTTCTCCCGGAAGGTTTCCCCAGCGGAGCGTAACTACTCCATCGGAGACCGTGAAGTCCTAGCAGTTAAATGGGGTGGCGGACGCGTTATGGCGTATTCACGACACGTGGGACAGTGATCCGGAGCATAACACCCCCGTCCTGCCCTCTCGCTGTTTTGTTCACACGTTGCATTGGGACTTCGATGGGGAGGTGCACTGGAGTTTGTCGGACTCACCTCCACCACTCCATTGACCTGGCGACCACTCCAAGTTCCGCAGTCGGCTTATTACATGGGCACACACATCCGTATACAGTGGTCATCCGGGGGAGGCGTTCACAGCAAAGATTATTCGTAGGAAGTAATGGTGGGAATCGCCGGCGAGGGACATACATGAGTTGGTGACACCTGTTTGTTATACGCAATATGCATAGAACACTGCCAGCTGGCAAATTGGTGCCATTGTCTGTGCCATTGTCGCACATCGCCATTGACTTTGTGACAGACATTCCCGCGAATGGGGGATTTAACACCATTATGACCATTATTGACCAGTTTATTAGCATCACAGGTTCAAGTTTACATCGGCCAGTGCACGAGTGCATCGAAAAGTTCTGCGCCATGGGTGTACGGATCTGCCCCCGATATATAGGGTTGCCTCTAGGGCTGCAACAACGAATCAATAAAATCGATTATCCAAAATGTCGATAATGAATTTCCATTATCGATTCGTTTCCGCATTACTCGCGATGTCGTTACCGCTTATGTCACCTGCAGCACTTCAATAACACTGGGAAAAAAATAGCGGGTTGAACAGAATGAGGCAGAGTCTGCAAAACAAGTTGATAAATCGTAGAAATGAAAAAAAAATCTTCCGTTTAAATCCAAGCTGCGGGAGCTTTACGCTTCACACAAATAAAGAATGTGGAACATGCGAGCTCTGCGAAAATGAATTAACCTGCACGCAGCACCACGGTGTCGATCCACCACCTGAAACTCAACATGCTGGAGTCACCAATGAGGATGAAGCTTAACAGCAGAGTAAATCACTATAACATCCCGAGGTTCTTTAGTTTTGAAGTGAATTAGGTAACATAATGACTTCAATTTGTGTAATTTAGTATTTTTTTTTACACTATGCTACATATTGTCAGTGTGTGTTTGAGATTTGGGTTTAATTACTCTTTTGGCTACTTGGATACCTTAACCCTTTAACCGTTTGGTAGAGCACACTTTCAGTCACTATATATTATTGAAAACGTTGTTAAACTTAATGCAACCTGATTGTGCCATATCTACCATTCGGTAGAGACATGTTATGCAAGAAAAATTCACTAGGGGTCACATTGTCTTTTAGTAATATGATGTTTAAGTTCACCTCCATAGATGAAGTCGGCAACCAGGAAAACAAGCCACACATTCAGACGTTTTTTAAGCATATTTTTTTGCATAGTATAGTTTGAGAGGCTTAAATAATCAGTATTAGGTTTTATTAATATTAATCAGTATTAGTACTTTTTACAGCATAAATATGTTTTATAAGGGTCAAATAATTTTTAAAAACCATCTCAACCAAACGGTTGAGATGGCCGTTTATAGTAAAAATAGATACAGTATGCTTAACTATAGTAATTAAAACTAACTTTTTGGTTTGAATTAAAAATCTCTGATCATTCATATTTTGTTTTTGTAACACATTTATTGTTATTACTTCAATATATTTAAATCTATATATTTCACAAATTTTGACACATACAAGGAAGGTGGTTCTAACAAATTGTATGCTATTTTTTCCCTTAGTTATTATCCCTTATTTTATTATTATGATTATTTTTTTATTTATTGAATTTTTTTACGGCGGCACGGTGGCTTAGTGGTTAGCACGTTCGCCTCTCAGCGCTAGGGATTCCCGGTTCAAATCCCCATCTGGGTGGAGTTTCCATGTTCTCCCCGTGTCTGCGTGAGTTTCCTCCTGGTTCTCCGGTTTCCTCCCACAGTCCAAAAACATGGATCAAGTTAATTGAATTCTCAAAAAAAATTGCCCCCTATAGAGTGTGTCTGTGTGAGTGAGTGTGTGCCCAGCGATGGATTGGCGCCCTGTCCTGGGTCTATCTGCCCAGCGCCCGAGACGGTTTCCCCTGGATGTGCATGGGGAAACCCACCGCGACCCTAATAGAGGATAAGCGGGAGATAATGAATGAATGAATGAATAATTTTTTTACAAATAATAGATGGACACAAAAATATTTAATGGTCCAAGACCACGTTCTGTCTGATGTTGAGTCTGATGTTGATCCGAGTGATGACGATTATAAAATAGAGGATCTAGATTATCTATGTTTTTTAGCCCATCCAAACAGTAGATTCTGGAGAAACATCTTTTGAGTCAATGGATGATGAGGACATTGTCTCAACAAGTTCATCTTCTAAACCACCACCCCGTAAGAAAAAGATGAAAGAGGAAAAACTCCCTGAAAACAATTTCCCTAGAGGAGCCAGAGGACACAAGTAACCCTACTTTACCCATAGGCCTAAACAAAGGCAGGGAGGAAATCTAGAAACATGAAGACACTGGGACATTCCAGGTTCCTGTGACGCACATGTGGCATTGGTGAATGTGAGCGTTCCGAAGAGCCACACGAGACGAAACGTAAAGTTAAGAGCTTTATTACACTACGAAAAAGAACTGAAAGAAAACCTGGCTCAATGGCCGAAACAAACAAAACCCAGAACAAATAACAAATAAGCAAATCAGAATCAAGGTGACGGTACCGAAGGACGAGGCGAGAGGATCGTCAACCAGGAACGGAGCAGGAGGTCAGAACACAGATGATCAGAACAGGAGAAACGCTGGATTGGACACTGATACACGGGGTAGAGGAACTTGGGGGTATTTATAGGAAGTGATAAAATGAAGAGGGCGTGGCAGGCGGGAAAGTAGGAGATCGTGACAGTTTCTGATTTAAGATTTGAGCCCCCTGATGCTGTGAAGACACCATTCCAGTACTTCAAAACACTCTTCACTGAGAATATGATTGAACATATTGCGCAACAGACCAATCTGTATTCTGCTAAAGAGTTAAGGGAACCAATCAAAACTGGTCCACAAGAGATTGATGAGCTTTTGGCATTTGCTAATGCAATGTCTTAATGCAAACCAGCAATGCTTCATAGCATTCCACAAGAAATAAACCGGATCCAATGCTGAAAAACCATTAGTGCTGTTGTACATCACACAAGAGTATTTAAAAAAAAGCACAAAAGTTAACAAAGTTAGCATGTTATTGCACTTTATTATTAATTTATTGATGTTGTTACTATTTATTAATGTTTTATTATTATTATTATTGTTAAAATATTCAGATTTTGGGGTGACACGGTGGCTTAGTGGTTTAGCATGTTCTCTTTTCAGCGCTAGGGATTCCTGGTTCAAATCCCAATCTGGGTGGAGTTTCCATGTTGTCCCCGTGTGTTTCTTCCAGGTTCTGCAGTTTCCTCACAAAAACATGTTTCAAGGTCAATTGAATTCTCCAAATTGCCCCATATATAGTGTGTTTGTGTGTGCGTGAGTGAGTGTGTGCCCAGCGATAGATTGGCGACCTGTCCTGGGTGTATCTGCCCAGCGCCCGAAACGTTCTTCCCTGGATGGGCATGGGGAACCCCTACCCCCCCTCCTCCCTGTGACCCTAATACAGGATAAAGAGGAAGATAATGGATGGATAGATGGATGTTCTAATTTTACTACAAATATGTCTTAGAAGGAACATTAAATCTCAAAGCTCTCACAACCAGATTTTATATGACAACCTTGGACATATTGCACTTGTCTAAAAAGTCAAAAAAGTTAGGAAAACAAAGAGTTAACATGTCATTGCCCTTTGTTTAATTTTTTTTTTGTATTTCTGGTTCTTGTTCTTAGTTTTATCACAGACTGCCATCTCAACCGTAGAGGTGTGTATTTTGAAAAAAAAAGAAAAACATGTTTTTATTAATGCCCCAAACATATAAAGAAAAGAAATAAATAATTTTTCCTTTGCTTTTTTCTTGGTGAGGACATTAAAGGGTTAAACTCATACTGTAAATAAAACCAGACATTTATTGACCTGCTTAATAATTCTACATTGTAGCTGTAGCCGCCTGACGATTCCACCTCACCGAGTAGGTAAGTCTCACTCCGTGGCATCCACCACTGCAAAATGGTGGAATGCTCTTCCCAAATCTGTCCGTAAGGCAGAATCACTGAACAGTTTTAAAAAATTGCTGAAGACACATCTCTTTAACAAATACCTGTTGTAAAAAGAAAAAAAAAAAAAAAAAAAGGGGGGGGGGGTGTGCCGCGGCATCGAATAACATTCAGCTTTGATGAATTTACAGTATAGTTGGTTTTCTTCATAGCTTCTGACTTGTGGTGTTCTCATTTGTAAGTCGCTTTGGATAAAAGCGTCTGCTAAATGACTAAATGTAATGTAAAATGTAATGTAACTATTGACTTGTGGTGTTCTCATTGTAAGTCGCTTTGAATAAAAGCATCTGCTAAATGATTAAATGTAAATGTAAAGACATGGGGATTTTTTTTTTAATCCGATTCATCGATTAATCGAAAAAATAATCGGACGATTAATCGATTATCAAAAAAATCGCTTTTGAACTTCCTTCGGCGGGGAGGGTGGTTACAATACCTGGTCGATTGGGAGGGGTTGAACCAGAAGAGCAAAGCTGAGTGGTGGCAGAGGATATTTTGGATTGATTACGGACTTTCATACGTGTTTTCAAAATTATGATATGGTGACATTTGGACTCACCAAAAATAGCCTTAAATAGAATATTTTTATGAATTTAAAGCAGCAACTGCATTACAAGTATTATACTACTGGCCCTATGCAACTATTCAGGATAAAGTCTGCATCACTCTTCATACATCAACAATCAATAATGCATGCTATCACATTGCTGTTAGAAGATTAGAACTATCCACTGCCAACTGGAAAAGCAATATCTTCAGCCATATTGCTGATTCAGTTTCTATGGTTCACAAGCAGTTAATTGGTTGGTACTTTGATCATATTCAGTATTCAGTAACATGTGCAAAGCCTGAATGGATCCCACTGCACTAAGTGTGTGTGTGTGTGTGTGTGTGTGTGTGTGTGTGTGTGTGTGTGTGTGTGTGTGACTTTTACACAGGCTATGATTCAACACACACGCCCACACACACACACACACACACACACACACCCATGGACAAACACATTATGCATGCATGAGTTTGCACAGACACATGGGCACTCATGCATGTGCATTGACAAACACATGAATTCACCAAAAACACACTTGCACATCTAATCTCAAACACAATGTAGATTTTTTAAATTCATGGGAATTATGCAAATGTATAACACCTGAAATACACACACACATGGCTCTCTAAAACACTCCTGATTCACTTTCATTGCCCATCCGGCGCTTGGTATAGCTGGTTACACTGCTGGATTTGCAGCAAAGCATGTCAGAGTAGTAGTACTGCCTCTTCTCACTGTGCAGAAGCAAACGCCTGTCGTAAAGCCTCGTCTGCACTCCACTACTATCTAAGCCACTACATCAGAGAAACAACCATGCCATCAATTATGCACCCAAGTAACAATAACAAAACCCACATTTTTCTAGTCCACTGTACATGAAAATTAATGTGGTGTTTATGCATTGCAAAGTTCTTTAATCTATTATAGGGATAAATCACTTCAAAAGGGTGGGAGTAGCTGGTTTAAAGCAAAACTGCAGTAAATTTAATTTATGGCAGAGCAGAGTACAACAAGCACTCCATATAATTATAATTCTTATAATTGCTTAGTGGTTAGCACGTTCGCCTCTCAGCGCTAGGGATTCCCAGTTCGAATCCCCATCTGGGTGGAGTTTCCATGTTCTCCCCGTGTCTGCGTGGGTTTCCTCTGGGTTCTCCGGTTTCCCCCCACAGTCCAAAAACATGAATCAAGGCAATTGAATTCTTTAAATTGCCCCATATAGAGTGTGTCTGTGTGAGTCATTGTGTGCCCAGCGATGGATTGGCACCCTGTCCTGGGTGCCCAGCGCCCGAAACGTTCTCCCCTGGATGGGCATGGGGAACCCCACCGCGCCCTAATAGAGGATAGGGGATATATATATATATAGGGCTGCAACTAACGATTATTTTGATAATCAAGTAATCGGTTGATTATTTTTTTCAATTAATCGATGAATCAGATAATTTTTTTTTTTAATTCCATGTCTTTACATTTACATTTAATCATTTAGCAGATGCTTTTATCCAAAGCGACTTACAAATGAGAACACCACAAGTCAGTAGTTATGAAGAAAACAAGCTACACTGTAGAATTATTAAACAGATCAATAAATGTCTGGTTTTATTTACAGTATGAGTTTAGGCATCCAAGTAGCCCAAAGAGCAATTAAACACAAATCTCAAACACACACTGACACAATATGTAGCATAGTGTGAAAAAAAAATAATAAATTACACAAATTTCTTCTTCACTCTTCACTCATATTTTATCAAATATCTAAAATGTGAAGCTTGATCATTAATTAGCACCATTGTGTATAAGTTGTATGTATTTATAAAAGCACATTTAAACACTTATTAAGCTAATTTAGGGTGACCATATTTTCATTTGGGAAAACCAGGACACCTTGGAGCCGGGAAAATTATTCTATAGTATAGTATTATATATAGTAATTTTATTCAAAATGTTTAAGTTAACATTTCCTGTAATGAATGAAAAGCACAATGAAAGAAATACTGTATCATCTAAACATCCCTCACTTAACAACAAAAGTCAACTCCAAATAACACATGATACTCAGTTGCCCTCAGAAATTAAACAAATATTAAAATATTTAATATGAATAATATTAATATTATAATATAAAAAATTATTAACTAATTAATAATCAGCTATTGAAAAAAATTTATTAAGAAATTAGCCAATTCACAAAACAATACCTCTTGTGTGATATGTCAATTGGACACTGAGACATATGCGCCTGTTTTGCACACCGTGCACAAGGCTTCCCATTTGTAACAAGCAGAGCTTGCATGTTCCACGTTCATTATTTGTGTGAAGCGTGAAGCTCCCACATTTTTGATGATTTAAACGGAAGCTTTTTTCTGCGTTGGCTGTGTTTCATTTGTACGATTAATCAACTTGTTTTGCAGATTCCGCCTCGTCCCTTTCAAACCGCAATTTTTTTCCAGCGTTATTGAAGCGCTGCAGGTGACGTAAGCGGTTACGACATTGCGAGTAACGTGGAAATCGCGCGACCCAACAAATCGATATATAATGAATATATATTAATGAAATCGACACTTTTGATAATTGATTTTTAGTTGCAGCCCTAATATATATATATATATATATATATATATATATATATATATATATATATATATATATATATATATATATATATATCATTCATTCATTCATTCATTATCTCCCGCTTTATCCTCTACTAGGGTCACGGTGGGGTTCCCCATGCCCATCCAGGGGAGAACGTCTCGGGCGCTGGGCAGATAGACCCAGGACAGGGCGCCAATCCATCGCTGGGCACACACTCAGTTACACAGACACACTCTATATGGGGCAATTTTGAGAATTCAATTGACTTGATTCATGTTTTTGGACTGTGGGAGGAAACCGGAGAACCCGGAGGAAACCCACGCAGACACAGGGAGAACATGGAAACTCCACCCAGATGGGGATTCGAACCGGGAATCCCTAGCGCTGAGAGGCAAACGTGCTAACCACTAAGCCACCGTATATATATATATATATATATATATATATATATATATATATATATATATATATATATATATATATATATATATATATAGGCCTTCAATAATACTCCGGCTTAATTAATCCACCCATCAATAACTATTTTATAGCTATAAAAACATCTTGTTACACAGAAATGTAGTATAAGAGCAGTTGATTCAAAGATAGATTTTAATTTTTCTGGCTTACTGAGCCCTTTCTTCAACCCTTTCCAACACCTTTGGTATGAAACAGAATGTCAAAAATGTTTCATTTAGCATGTCTGACCTTTTAAATGCTCTTCTAGATTTAAGAAGGCACACTTGAAAAAATCTTAAAAAAAAGAGATCATCACCCAATGCATTCGTCTTTACAGTAATCTTTTACAGATATATTCTGTATATTTAACAGATATATTAGCGTTCTTTTGAAGGCAGGAATTTGCAAAGGATCTTTTAGGCCAATTGTCTTAATAATGTTGTTTATATAGAGTAATTAAATTTGAACCTTAATTTCATTAGCAATTCCAATTTATTGCAAATTGAAGCTTTCAATTTATGTGCGAGTTGCCTCTTGTCTTTCAAAACAGTGCAATATAAACACTAATAAACAAAATAGTTAAGCAGCATATTAGTGGCTCTGAAGCTATCATCAACTATTTAAATAAATGTGTACATCTAAAACTCTTAATTAATATGAAGCTTTATCATTTGGTCATTTTCATGGTATCTTTATCCACTCTTACCCTCTCTCCCCCACCCCCAAAGCCGTTAGGAGTAAAGGAATGGCACATCCCTGTAAAGCCTCTTATTTGAGAATGCTGTGACACTTTCTGTCTCACAACATCTTTCTAATTCAACAGGATGCTATTCAAAGGAAAACATTATTTTTCAAACAGAGCCTACACAGATGCCCTTGAATAAAGGATCCTTATAAAAAGTACCCATAATTAAAGCAAGTTGCAATCGGCTGCTGCTAAAAGAAGCAAATTATGTGAACCCCTGGAACAAACCAACCAGCCTACGTTTAACTTTTCCAACACTTTATTTAAATTAACCGGATACTTTTTCTTCTAAAAATTGCTTGGCTCCTTAATATGACAGCCAATTAAATCACATACCATAAAAAAAATAAAATGTTTCCTTAATGAAAGCCAATGCATTCACCTTCTGTTTAACCCCGTTTACCAGCATCTGTGACAGTGTCCTGTTTTGTGCTTCATTCTTATAAAGCTGGCTGCTAGTCAGATAAACCAGGGAGATGAATGGGAATACCTCTAATTACTGCTTGAGTTTATGAGTAGCTATTTACAATAAGTGATAAATGCAGAACAAGGAACATTATTCTTTTACCTAGTTTTATTTTTTTAGGTCTAAGTAAAATTAATGATCAATGATAACCCAGTGTTGATTTAGAAAGTAAAATCTTAAAAATTGACATTTCTTATTTTATTTTATTTTATTTTATTAAAATAAACCACCTGCTTTTGCCCATGACAAGTTAATTATGTTATTATAGGTATCTGATAAAATAAGAATCTAATGGCTAATAGTAATCTAATGGCTTTTAGATTACGTGATAAAAAAAATCCTCCATGTTTTATGGTTTTATATATCTTACTGAGATTTTACTGGAATTACATGTAGTGATAAAGGACCATAACCATCAACAAGTAGTCTTTCTGCTAAGAGAAACAATGTCACATGCAGTTAGATGGCCGCAAGAATGAGAAGATGCAAAGAGGCAGCCATACATGTACCTAAAGGAGGAAATAGTTATTGAAAAAGGTTCGCTTTCAGAGCAGTCAAGAAAAGCTGAATGATTTAGGTTTTATTTGCTGTATTATTAAGTACTAAAGAACTTTGGTTTTTGTCCTTTTCCTATAATTGTTGTCCTTTTGTCCTATGAATTTTATTTATATTCATTCATTAATTTATTTATTCATTCATTATCTTCCAGATAATCCACTAGTAGGGTTGTGGGGTAGTTCAGTACGTTTCAGGCACTGGACAAATACTCCCAGGACAGTGCGCCAATCTATTACTCACTCACACAGTCACACACACACACACACACTCTATATGGGGCAATTTAGAACATTAATATGGGGCAATTTAGAACATATATGGGGCAATTTAGAACATTTGGACTGTGGAAGGAAGCCCACGCCGAGACAGGGAAAACATGGAAACTCCTCCTTAATTTGGATTCCAACCTGGATCCACAGTGCTGAAAGGCGAACATGCTATCCACTAAGCTACCATGCTGCCCTATGTATATATATTTACAGATTTTATTAAATAATTTTATGTTCAGCAGGACATTATTGTGATAATGATTTAATTTGATGTTGCGAAACCGAACATATTTCTCAGACGTAAATTTCCTCAAAGCACTTTCTATTTAGATTCATCCCACATCAAAGAAACACTATAAAGTTTTTTGGTAAAGTGACCAGTAAGTGTTGGGATCTTACTTTTATTTATTCAGCACAAGATCTGTTCTCATGGTTACTGCTGCAAGCATGAGAAAGTACACAATGCTTAGGGTGTAAAGTGGGTGTACAATTATATTATTCCAGACATGTTCATATAGGTGTGATAACCCAGTCTTCATACGCATTTAGTCATACAAAGTACATTTCCGTAATCAGTGTGTATAGACTGCTTTGTACTTTGAGAACAGAAAGGGTGGAAAAGACCTTTAGCTGTCCAAAATGATTTAAAATAAGTCCTTGAGCTACCCTGTGAAAGGCCTTATCTTCACTATTAGGTCCAATGTGGAGACCCTATGTCAATCATGCTGTCACACTGACTTCAGGTACACAATCTGGTTGTGTAATGAAAGCTGGAGTAAACAGGGCAATATAAACAGCAAAACATCAAAGCTTGTGAAAAATGTCAGAAACACATGCAGGTTTCATTTCTTTTTTTACCACCTTGCTGCAGCCAGAAAATGTACATACAACTGAAATGAGTTGAGGTTTTATATAACATTTAAAACCATATGTAATAACATTTAACCTTTTTGCAATCGATAAGGACTGGTGACTTGATGGAGCATGGAAAAACCACAAATGTCATTTCAGTGCACATATGATTTAAACTAAAGCTGAGTGCATAGTGCAAAAACTAAAATCCCTATGCACTGCACACTCCATAAGCTGATCACAGGCTATTGCACACTGCATGATCGATTGCAGACTGGGGATCATACATAACACTATTTATCAAACAGCGACATACAGGATGATCATGAAATACCATGTTTTTTTAATTAAACATGAGAATGGTGTATGGAAGTACTGTGCCTTTTTAGTTCTGCTGTTCAGTGGTGCCAGTCTTATAATAAACTGCAAATCCAGATAGCATGGTGATGTTGGGACATTTTTAACAAAGTGTCATGCTTTCCTTGTTGCTATACTTCCTTGTTGTTTACTATAGCATCATCATCATCTCCAACGGTTCCCTGAAAATATTAGGGCACCTGTTCTTCTGTTCTTTTGTTCTGTTCTGTTCTGTGCCTTTTTGAGTTAATTGACTTTCATTAATAGTCATTAGTTTTGTTAATTAACTCGTTCTTTTTATTGGTTGGTTTTGTGCACGTGGTTGGGTGTCGTTTTGTATATACAGTGGGTTGCAAAAGTATTCATACCCCTTGAACTTTTCCATATTTTGTCACATTACAACCACAAACATAAATATATTTCACTGGAATTTAATGTGAAAGACCAACACAAAGTGGTATACAATTGTGAAGTGGAATGAAAGTTATACATGAATCAACAATTTTTTTACAAATAAAAAACTGAAAAGTGCGATGTGCAAAATTATTCAGCCCCCCTGAGTCAATACTTT